>JAZKJV010004754.1:0-550977 GCA_037367405.1 Ottelia alismoides
TAATTTTTATTAGAAGAACACGTGTAGAGTACATCATCTGGATGCCCAGAAACGATACAACGAGTTACAGTGGGCGAGAACGTTCTCTGGCTAAAACCTTTGATTTTTGAAAATGAGATCATTCCTTCCCCCCCAAATAGTCCAAAGAACCGCAAAAGGTAATGCACAGTCATCGGAAGAGTTACCCCCCACCAACCTTACCGACCTCTAGAAGTCAATGATTCCCCCAGTAGAGATCCATGATGTCCCTACCTCCTTCCACACCTGCTCAGACGTCGGACATTTGAAGAATAAATGATCTCCATCTTCCACTTGCTCTCCGCATCTATCGCACTGAGTGTCTAGAACAGACCAAATATCCTTCCCCTCCTTGCTTTGTCGCACAACCTACCCCTTCTCAAGCACCATAGGAAGATCTTTACCTGCATGGGATCTTGCTAGCCCAAATAATCTTCATATCCTTGCATAGATCTGCATCCATGGGTGGCGTGTTACAAATGAACTCCATGTACGCCTTTTTTGTCGAGAATCTGCCTCCATCCCACTCGAAATGGTCCCTGCCTTGTGTGATGCAATCCGTAGATGGGAGCTCCGACTGCATCTTGACTAACTCGTCTGAACGCCGGCTAGAGAGGACCGACATAAAGTGTAGGTCCCAAGACCCCAATATCCCAACATGCCCCAAGGTAAAATCCTTCGACGCCGCCAATGCAAACAGTCTTGGAAACCTACTGCTTAGCGCCCCGTCACCCGTCCAATCATCCCTCCAAAACTTAAACCTATTCCCATCCCCAACCTTCGGACGCAATCTCGAAGCTACGAGAGGTAGAACTTCTCGTACCCCGCTCCAGAGTGGGGATTCAAACAGCACTCTTCCTGCCTCCAGCGATCCTTGCACCCCGTAGAGCTCACGCAACAGTCTGGCCGCCAATCTGTCCGTCTCTCCCCAAATCCGAGTGATCCACTTTGCCAACAAAGCTTTGTTTATGCATGCCACATCTCGAATACCTAAACCTCCTTCGCCTCGTGGTCGTGTCAACTCTTCCCAACCAACTAAATGCATCCCTGTTCTCTGCTGCTTGCCATCAGACCAAAGAAATCTCTTCATCATGGCTTCAATCTTCTTGCGTACTCCCACCGACATCAATCTTGTTGAAAAAAAGAAGATAGGAATAGCCGAAAGCAATGCTTCAGGAGAATCAGCTTTCCCCCCTTAGAAAGCGTAGTTGCTTTCCACCCAGCCAGTCTCTGCTCCATTCTCTGAAGAACAATGTCCCAATCCGAATTTTTGAGCCTGCCAGCTACCAGGGGAAGTCCCAAATATGAGATCGGTAACTCCCCTAGAGGACAATCCAATAGCTCTGCCACTCTGTTACCTTCATCTCCCTCCATCCGGAAAGGGATCACAACAGACTTATGCTTATTGATCTGGAGGCCTGAAAGACTGCTAAAGACCTCAACAATCTGTGCTGCCCTTCTTTTGATCTCCTCTGATCCTGCCAGGAAAATCACTGTATCGTCTGCATTATGTAACGACGGTATGGAGATGTTGCCACAACGAAACCCCTCGCACCAGCCTTCGTTCAAGGCACGCCTGAACAGTACTGCTAATGCATCAGCCACCAAGACAAACAACATCGGTGCTAATGGACAACCCTGCCTAACTCCCCTCTGTGGTTGAAAGAAACCCCTTTCGGGCCTCCCATTCACCATGACCGAGTAAGAAGAAGTAGTGACGCATCTCTTCACCCAAGCTATCCATTTGTCTGGAAAACCACGCCTCCTAAGCGACACCCAAAGGAAGTTCCAGTCCACGCTGTCATAGGCTTTCGCATAGTCGATCTTCCACATCACCCCTTTGTTCTTCGCACGCCTCCATTGGAGGTAAATCTCGGACGCCATAATCAAACCATCTGCCATCTGTCGCCCGGGTATAAAAGCTGACTGCCCTGAAGAATCACTGAGTTGAGCACATTCTTTAATCTGTTTGCCAGGACTTTTGCAATGATGAGGTAAATGGCGTTGGACAATGCGATCGGCCTGTAGTCTTCCACTGTTAATGGATGGTCTTTCTTGGGTAAGAGAATAAGTAGTGCCCTGTTCACCCTCTCAAAGCCCCAGTTCCCCTCCCTAAACTTGTTGATCACGTCCATGATCTCTTCCTTCAGCATGTCCCAGAACTCCCAATAGAAAAAAAATCGGGAAGCCATCAGGACCTGGAGCACCATCCACGTTCAGCCCCCAAACCACCTTCTTAATCTCTTCCTCCTCGAACGGTGCCTCAAGCCCCGCCGCTTGCTTCTCTGATATCACTTCTACTCCTCTCCCAAGCCAACCCCAACCCTCCCCCCGCCTCCTTCTAGAAGCCTCCACAAAATGCCCCCTAAGGGCAACCCCCAGTTGTGCATCCCCTCCCACTCTGATCCCTCTAATATTCAATTCTTGGATATAGTTCCGCCTTCTTCTACCCGAGGCCATTGTATGGAAAAATTTTGTGTTTGTGTCTCCTACTCGCAACCACTTTTGTCTGGATCTCTGCCTCAATTCGACCTCCTCTTTCCTATCTTCCAACATAAGCTCTTCTAGCAGTCTCGCTCTCTCCTTGAATTCTTCTTGGTCTAGGCCTTGATCATCCAGCTCATCTAATCGTGAAACCGCCCTCCTGAGCAGCTCCTCTCTGGGAGTCTTCGTCTCGTCCTCACCATCTTTCCGTACGATAACATGAACTTTTTCAGTAGTGCCAGCTTGCTTGCTAGACGACCCACTACCGTCCCTCCCGGACTCCAGTTGGCCCACCGAGACCTCACCTCCTCCCTAAATCCTTCCTCCAAAAGCCAAAGACTGCTCAAAACGGAAGAAAAATCTTGTCCTTGTCTGCTCCTCAGAAGACCACAGAATCGATGTATGATCCGAGTGAGATCGGGGCAATGCCCAAGCCTGAGATAAAGGGAAGAGCTCCAAATCCTCACGCGAAAGAAGAAATCTGTCAAGTCGCGAACTAGATCTAACATTGCGCCATGTGTAAGTGCTCCCTGACGCATCCATGATTGATAGCCCTCGCACATGGATAAAATGAGCAAAGGCCGCAGAGCCTGGGTCACGTCCACCTCCACGCCTAGGCCGGTCCTTCGGGAGTAGAGTTAAGTTGAGATCTCCTCCAATGATCCACACTTCATCCTCCAAAAGTGATGCTACTTGGTCCAGGTCAGCAGCGAGTGAGTCACGGTCTTTACCCGTGGGTCCGTACACGTTCGTCACCGTAAAGGATCTGTTGTCTAATATGCGCTTCAGACGTACTGATATAGAGAAAGAAGATCGCCCCTCGCCCACCTTCTCGAGCTCAGACTTCTTCATCCCAAAAGCAAGCCGCCCGCTGCACCTTGAGCGTCTACTGCAGCAAACTCGAAATCACTCCCACCCTACGTCCCGCCACAACTCATCTCCTCTTCTGGAGACCTTCGTCTCTTGTAGCAAGATAATATCTGCTTTTGCGTCCACTATTAAGGTTTCGAACTCCATGTCGTTTCTCGGGGAGGCCAAGACCCCTCACATTCCATGATAATATCTTCATAAAAGCACCACGTTCTTCTTCTTTAACGGAGGCACAACCCCCAAACTATCGGCAAAACTCCTGTCTAATAGGCTGAAGTAGCTTGGGCGTCTGATGGGCGAAAAATCACCAAGACTCGGGTGAATAAAATAGATCCAAGGGTCATTGCGACCCGGATCTCGGAGATAATTCAGTCAATCAAGAAAATATGAGATCAGACCACCAAAACAAGATAAAAATCAAAGAAAATCAATAGTGGCCCTGGCTATTGGATTAGCCTGGTATAGCGACCAGGGTCGGACTCAGGGAGCACGTGATGGCCTCGTGACCTACGAAGTAGTCTAAAATAAAAACAAATAAAAGAAAATTATTTTTGGTGGGTTTTTAATATTTTTATAATTTTTTTTGGATTTTTAATTATAAAGGAAAATAATAAAATCAAGAAAACAAGCATCTTGGACAATTTATTTAAACACTCAAAATTAATCCAAAAATTCAAACAAAATATTTTTATATTTTTTTATATTTTTTATGTTTTTGGTGAATTTTTGACAATTTTCTGATTTTTTATAAAGTTTTATAAAAATGAAACAAGAAAGTAAAACAGTACTGCTGTCCAGTCAGCTTCAAAGGCTAAAATAACTATATAATGGCCTTCAAATAACTTGGAGGTATTTTCCTACAAAATATTAAAAAAATTAAAATTCAGAAGCTGAGTGTATTATTTTTGGGTTTTTCTATTAATTATTAGAATTTTTATGAGGTTTTCATGGTTTTTTAATTTTTATAATTTTTATAAGTCCAAAAATGACCAAACTTGGTCAGAAAATCAAGCACAGCCAAATACACTAAATCTAATTTTTTTTGCAATTTTTAGAGATGTTTTAATATATTTTTGTGAATTTTATAACTGGACAGTAAGAAAATTGATGTTTTTGAATTTTTTAAAAAATTAAAAAGAGTCAAAAATGTCTCCAAAAATCAGAGAAAATTTTCGACAGTGGCAGGAGCCACGTATCCAATTTTCACGTAATTTGGAGTAATTTTGTTATTTTATTAAAATAAAAAACACACAAATAGTGTATAGGGACCTAGTTGCAAATAAAATAAATCCTAGGGGCTGAAAAGATAACACGACAAAAACCCCAGGTCCTTCAATGCAAAAATCCCCGAGAACCACGCGTGCTGCACGTGTGTCACACTTAGAGGGGCATAAGTGTCATTCTAATTTTAAAACATTAAAAGCAGAACACACATAAACCATAGGATAAAAGCTACAATTTCACCAAAACTCACGTGTCGATGCACGTGTCCATCACGTACAGGGGTATAAATGCAAACAAGATAAACAACATGGTCCTCTATGCAATTGTTTCAAACTAAAATAAACTGCAGAAACTATTTATAGGACTAAAAATTAAACAAAAAAGAAAGAAGGGCCTACAGGGTAATTTACCCTTTATTTAAGCGGGGGACTGGATGGACGCCGCGTGGCGAATCTGACGGTGGTGGATGACGGCGCCTCAATGAAGGAACCCTCGGCTCTGATCCAACAGCTGGGGTTGCGCCACGTATCTGATCAACGGTCGAGCGGCGCTGGATCTAATCCTCGCTGGATGGAGGGCTGAGAGGAGGCCACGTGTCGATCTGACGGTGGCTGATGGGCCTCCTCTTAGCCCTGATCGGACGGTCCACAAGTAATCTGGACCTCCAGGGTAGAACGAACGACAGAGGAGGGTCCTGGAGGAACTCCTCGCCGGCGAACTTCGCCGGAGGACTGTGAGCGCTCAGGACCTCTACGGGGGCTGCTGAAGATCGGAACAGACTCGCTGGAGCCTCCCGCGTCTGAAGAACCCCTCCGATGGCGCAACAAAGCTCCGGAGAGCCCAGGTGACACCGGCGGAGCTGAAGATCCTGTGTTGAAGATGGAGGACCTCAGATGGTCCTCCTTTGACCTGCAAGATGGCACGAAGAGCACGCTGGGTCGAGGGCAAAGTGCCTCGACCCGGTTAGGTGCGAAGTGGGTGGACGGCGGGTCGATATGGGCGGAGCTCCGGCGAAGCGACGGCGAGGGAGCTCGAACCTCAGTTCCTGTGCGAACTGGGTTGGATGAAGGGGTGTAGAAGGTGCGTGAGAGAAGGGCGAGGGTGATGGTGTCGTCCGATGATCGAAATGGGGATTGAGGTGGTCGGAATCGACGGTCGACGGCGGAGGCGCGATTTGGGGGTAAACAGAAATTAGCGAAAAATAGGAAGATCTAAGGCTACCTGATGGTCGATGTCGACTGGGGACGAGCTGGCAGAGCTCTGGGTCCTAGCCTCGAGGGCCGTCGATGCCTGAGGCTCGAGCACCATGTCTGGGCGGCGCACGGCGGCGCTAGGTCGCTGGATCGATGGTCTGATCACTCCCTCCTCGCTGCAACACAGCCAATTGCGTAATGTCACTCATGCGAGAGCAATGGAGGTCCTGGGGTGGAATGAACTGAGCCAAAGATACCTGAATCATGCGGCGGAGCTAAGATTTTATACGAGTGAGGGTCCGGCTAGATCGAGTCGGGTACGGGCGCATGAAGCACGGATCCCTAGGCTCAACCACGGGCGTGGGTCTCGGATGCAAGAGGAAGAAATGGAGCCCGGGATCTGGGTGTGTGATGATCGGATCATGATGCCATAACTGGGAGAAGAAGCGGGTCGGGCACAGATCCGCGGAACTGTGGTCCAAGGGGGGGAGTTGACCGGGAGGTCAACATCCCCCGTGGGCCAGTGGAATGCGGCCACGTGGAAATGATTTGGAAATTCAAATTAAAATAATAAATGTCCGAATTTCACAAAAGTCAAAACATAAAAAATGTTCCTTTTATTTTAAAATATTTTTTTGTGATATTTATTTATTTTTTTTGAAATATAAATTAGGTATTTACAATATAGTACTATGTATAGGTATATATACAATATTGAATATTTAAATTTTGATTTTTAATTAATTATTTTTGTGCATTTTTATTCCAATTTTACATTTTATTTATTTACAAGATAAAATTTGGAATATTTTGGTATTTTTATTTTATTTTTATTATTTATTTACAAGGGTAAAGTAAATAGGTTTATTTATATATATACAAGGAAGGATGTTTTTATTTTCTTTTTAATTTTTTTATTTTGATTTTGTATTTACAAATATTTACAAATAATTAAAACCCATTTTATTTTTATTTTTAGAGGAAAATATTATTATTCTATTTACAGGTATATTTACACACATGAGCTTCCTTATCTCTCTCTACTTTGGCTTTTATGCGGTCAGGCCCATGTTGAGCCCTCCCTTAGGATTAGGTCGCTCAATATTTATTCTAAATATCTCCCTCTTTTTCTTTTAATTCTTTATTCTTTTATTTATGCACAAAAACATGCCAATTATTTAATTTTACACAATGCAAGTAAAATGATAATTATTAGTATTTACATAAATCTACATGTGTTTGACAAAGGTTTTATAGCTAAAATAAAAGAATAAAGAGTGATGGATGGGTATTCATCACCCCCCTATACTTAACTTTGCTAGTCCCTTAGCAAACACTTATTTGAAAAAGAAGTGAGAAAGAGAAAGAAAAAGAAAAAGAGGAGAATGTACATGGATCAAGGTTGATTATTAAACTTGTCTTCATTAAATTGAAATATGGAGCTCGATCAGATCTTTGGATTATTAATGTGTCGGAACCTTATTTAGACTTAGGTTTAAAACTTAACAGCCTCTAAGTTCCACTAATCTATAATCAGGACTCCTCAACAATCCAGATCAGAACAAGTCACCATACACAAACCCTAAAGACTATGAGTCTTTCCTTGTACTGTGAATGGGAAATATAAGCTCTCCACCTCAGAAATGGCAACTTGACAATCCTCCCCAACAAGGTAACTCTATGACCTCAATCTGGCCACTCTTTCCTCGAGGAGCGGGGTATTCCCTTCTAAGTTCAAGTTCAACCGGCTCAAGAAGAGGGGGAAGAAGAGAATGGACCATGGCCAGTGTAGCCATGTATCCTTGGGAGCTCAACCAGTGTAGCCAAGTCTCCCTGCTGCAAGCTACATAAGGTGGGACATGAATCTCAAGCTTTGCTTATTGCACTATATACATACTCCGGTGGGATTATCATTTTCTATCAGACCTACCACTTTTTTGGAGTTACTTTCTTTTGCATTTTTTTTCAAGTGCATCTATACAACATATACATGTGCATCATATATACAAGGAGTTTTTCCTCTTGAGACAGTAGACTATCCCTCTTTTGAAGCATTATTGCAACCCACAACTCCTGTCGTTAGACCTCATGGCAACCAGACCAAGTTAAGACGCACTTCCTTCACTAAAAGAAGAAGAGAGGTTCCGCCTAGAAGTACTACCCTCATATGCTACCCCAAGTCAAGGAAGACTGCCTCCTCACCACCTCATCCGTAGAGAGCTCGGTGCTAAGTGCGGTGTCCAAGTAAAGCCATTGTCTATATGAGTCATGTGTGTGTTGTTAAGTGCTCTACTTAGGCTCATTGAGATGACATGTGATCATAGCCTAGTGGACTTAAAGAATTAAGTCACCATGGACCTGAAAAGCCTTACCCCTAAGTCCTATAAGGTTCCTCTTAGAATTAGGTGGATTAAGATCTTAATCAAGCTCCATTTCCCAATTTACTTCCAGGCTAGTTTAAATGTCAACTATAATCCAGGAAAAACTATATACAAGTATATACAAAGATGCTATTTACACAATATTTAGACAAATGCAAAATTTTTGAAAAATGTTTTGAAATCATGAATGTATGCATGAATGCAAGTTTTGCAAAATATTTACACAAACTTACACAAGATTTTTGCAAACTTTTGATTTTCAAAACATTTTGGAAAAATTTTGTACTATATACATAATTTTGATATGCACATATTTACACAAACTTTACACAAAAAGTTTTTGAAAACATTTTTACAAAAATAATTTGTACAATAGCTATGTATGTGCAATAAAAGAATGTTTATTTATAGGAAAAAAATTTTAATTTTTATGGATTTTTAGTGTTTTTAGCCATTTTTATTTATTAACACACTCACACAAAGTACGAGTTATGGCTAAAGTTTATATGAAATATATACACACCCCCCTATACTTATCTCGAACGATGTCCTCAGAGTCAAGAGCGATGAAGAAGACATAACTCGTGCTTAGTATAGGGAAGTGAAAAGAAAGGCTATATACAAAGACGAATGAATGAATAGAATATCAAGAGGGTCTCGGCTTTTCCCCCTATACTTAGGATCAAATAATCCTATGTATAGCAGACTGTACACGAAGGTAAAACCGAGTGGAGAATGTACAGGGTCTACCCCCCTATAATTAGGGTAAAATATCCCTAAGTATAGGCAGCAAAAACAAGGGTAGAAAGAATCAAAAGGATACCCATGAGTCCTACATTCCCCCTATACTTAGGGTAAAGTACACCATAAGTATAGCATAATCAAAAGATGAGAAAAGGGATGTGGGACTAAAGAATGTAATGATATGGACATATGGATCTATACAGGTCGGGGGAACAGTGATAATCAGGCGTGAGATGCAATAGATGTGAGTCAAGAGACCACATCTCACGCAAAGTGAATAGGGGCAACATCAACGACCCACGGCTCATGATCTAGAAATGGCTTGAGCCGCTTGCCGTTCACTCGAAAGGTACTCTCAGAAGACAACTCAGATATGTCAATGCTCCCGTTGTCGTGTACCTTTCTCACAAGATAAGGTCCCTTCCATTTGCTCTGTAGCTTCCCTGGAAATAGACTAAGCCTAGCATCAAACAACCATACTCTCTGTCCAAGCTCAAAATTCTTGTGGCTGATATGAGAATCATGCCACTCCTTCACTCTCTCCTTGTACTGTAGGCTGTTTGAGAAGGCGGTATCACGAAGCTCCTCCAGGGCTGCTAACTCTGCCCTCCTCTGGTCTCCTACACTATCTGGATCCAAAAGTATCTCTGTGACTGCCCAAAGTAACCTGTGTCTCAATTCAACAGGTAAATGGCACGGCTTGCCATATACGAGGTGAAAGGGAGATGTGCCCAAAGGTGTCTTGAAAGACGTCCTATATGCCCACAAGATCGAATCCAAAAGCTGTGACCAATCCTTTCGGTCAGGGCGGACGACTTTCTGCAAAATAGTCTTGATCTCCCTATTCGACACATTCGGCTAGACCATTCGTCAGTGGATGGTATGGAGTGGCAACTCGATGGTATATACCGAACTCGCTAGCAAGGGCCTTCACCTGGTCATTGATGAAATGAGACCCCCCCATCAAAAATAAACACTCGAGGTACCCCGAACCGCGTAATGATGTACTTCCTCAAAAATCTGCAAACTATCCTGGCATCTGCGGTTCGGGCAGGGATGGCCTCAACCCAACGACTCACATAATCAACGGCCAACAGAATGTACTAAAATCCCTGACTCTTAGGGAATGGACCCATGAAATCGATGCCCCATGCGTCAAAAACCTCACAGAAGTGAATGGGCTGCATCGGCATCATATCATGCTGTCCACAAGTGCCCATCCTCTGACAGTCAGTACACCTCTTCACGAACTCATCAGAGTCCTTGAAGAGGGTAGACCACCATAGGCTGGATTGGAGCACTTTCTGTGCCGTTCTCCTCCTAGAGTGATGTCCTCCTGCCTCAAGCTTGTGGCAGTAAGTGAGGATGCTATGGTGCTCCTCCTGAGGAATGCACCTACGCCAGACACTATCCCCTCCTTCGTGGTAAAGGATGGGATCCTCCCAGTGGTAGGACTTGGCTTTTGCTAGGAAGGTCTCAAGCCTCTACCCGGGCCAATCTTGTGGAACTTTCTTAGCAACAAGAAAGTTCACAATATCGGCATACCACGGGAGAGAGGCGATAGCAAGGATCGCCTCATCTAGGAAGGTCTCACAAATAGGGTCAATCTGCTCAGAATCGTCAAGATGCTCTAATCAGGAGAGATGATCCGCCACCACATTCTTGATTCCATGCTGATCCTTAATCTTTATGTCAAACTCCTGGAGTAGAAGGATCCATCTAGTCAGTCTGGCCTTGGCATCCTTCTTTGCCATGAGGTACCTGATGGCGGTATGATCAGTATACAAGGTCACTCTAGATCCAATAATGTATGATCTGAACTTATCTAGGGCGAAGACTACAGCTAGCATCTCCTTCTCTGTGACTGTGTAGTTCCGCAGTGCGGAATTCAATGTACGGCTAGCGTAGTGGATAGCAAATGGAACTCCATCCCTCCTCTGTCCCAGCACGGCCCCCACGGCAAAATCGTAGGCATCCGTCATGATCTAGAATGGGAGAGACCAATCGGACGGCTGGAGAATAGGAGCCTCAACACATCGCCTGAGAGTCTCAAACGGCGAAAGACACTTGTCATCGACAAGGAACTCGGTGTCTTTCATCAGCAGGTCAGTCAACGGTCGGACAATCCTACTGAAATCATGAATGAATCGTCGGTAGAAACCGACGTGCCCCAGGAATGACCGTAACTGCCACAAATTGGACGACGGTGCGAGTTTTCTAATGACATCTACCTTGGTCGGATCAACCTCCATGCCCCTGTTGGAGATGATGTGGCCAAGCACCGTCCGTTGAGTCACCATGAAGTGACTCTTCTCCCAAGATAGCACCAAGTGAACCTCTATACATCGCTGAAGGACTCGGTCTAGGCAGTCGAGATAGGAGTCGAATCCGTCATCGTAAGCCGAGAAATCATCCATGAAGACCTCCAAGCACTCCCCTACCATGTCCGAAAATATCGATAGCATGCATCTCTGAAAGGTCGCAGGTGCATTGCATAGCCCAAATGGCATGCGTCGGAAGGCGTATGTGCCGAAGGGATAGGTAAAGGTAGTCTTGTCCTGGTCCTCGGGAGCGATGGCCACCTGGTTGTAGCCCGAGTACCCATCCAGAAAACAAAAGTGGCTCTTCCCTGCCAGTCTCTCAATGATCTGATCTATAAAGGGCAGGGGGAAATGACCCTTCTTGGTGGCCTGGTTAAGTCTCCTTTAATCAACGCAGACCCGCCAAGAAGTGGGTACCCGTGTAGCAATCTCCTCTCCAGACTCCCTGACCACTGTAGTGATGCCCGTCTTCTTGGGCACCACATGCAAAGGGCTGACCCACTTGGAGTCGGAGATGGGATAGATAAAATTGGTGCTCCACCATTTCGAAATCTCCATCATGACAACCTCTCTCATATTCGGGTTCAGCCGTCGCTGGAACTCACGCGACGGCTTCGCCTCATCCTCGAGATAGATATGGTGGGAGCACAGGGCCAGACTTATCCCCTGGAGATCTGCTACGCTCCATCCTATCGCCTTGCGGTTCTTTTCAAGAACCCCCATCAAACGGGATTCCTGCTCTCCAGTCAAATCGGCGGAGATAATGACTGGGTACATCTCATGCTCACCCGCAAGGAACCTATACTTCTACGATGCAGGAAGTGGCTTCAGCTCTGGACAACTGGGTGCTGGTGGATCTAGCCTCTGAAAACTCTACGTGAAGGCTGCCAAATCCGCATGGGAGAACTGAAACTCTCTGTCACTCTCTGAATCTGGAGAAGGCTGCCCTGATGGACTATCTCTGCTCTGCTCGGCATCTACCTCCTCCTTAGATGCAGGCTCAGTGGAAGTCAGATCTGGTATATAATCATCAAACTCTGCCCAGTCAAAACCTGACTCCGAGGGATCTGTATCATCCAAGGTGGCCTCAGTACCACCATCATCACAAAAATCAGTCTCGCGGTCGAGAATCGGCTCTGCTGCCTCAAAAGTATCCTGGACCAGGAATGTGCTCTCCAAGCTCTCCTCTGCTGGCGTCTCTGCATCAGCAGACTCTGAAAGTGAGAGGATGGCCTGTGCATCTGGGTCTGCCCATACTGCCTCGTCATCTGTGATCACAGAGTCACAGTCCTGGTGGATGTCTAGCCCAGCATCTATCATCTGCTCTGTATCTGAAGTAGTCTCTGAACATGCTCTGTCTCTGGCTCTGCTGTCCTCGACCGTCTCTATTTGTACACTTTCGCCCTCGACGCGAAAGTATACCTTCCCGCTGTCATGGTCGGTCATTGCCTTGTCTTTGGCCAAGAACGGGCGACCGAGAATGATGGGGGTATCGATCACTGACTCAGGGATCTCCATCTCCAACACTACGAAGTCTACGGGGAATTGCAGGCCCTGAATCGTGACGACAACGTCCCTCAGCAACCCCTTCGGCCTCTTAACAGATTGATCAGCAAACTGAAGGACTGTCCTGCTTTGTCGAAGAGTGCCCAACTCGAAGCGATCGAGAAGGGTTGCCGGAAGTAGGTTGATCGACGATCTACTGTAAAATAGAGTACGGTCGAACCTCTGCTCTCTAATATGGCATCTGACATACGGGGCTCCGGAATCTGGCCTCTTGGCCAGCAGACGGTTCTGGAGCGCGAAACAAGTAGCTCTCGTTAGCACATGAATCTCTGAATGGCGGTTCCTCCTCTTCCTCCTAACTGTAGTCCTGTCTCTCAGTGAATGTTGGAGTAGAGGGATGTGCTGCAAAGCCTCCTGAAGAGTCAGCTGAATGTGGAAACGAACTATCATCTGCTGGCTGAACTCTTCCTACTGCCTCTTTTTTGGATTTTCATTTTTCTTCCCCTTCCCCATCTGAAGGGCTCTAGGGAAGGGGATCACAGGGTCCTTCTCAGATGAAGGACTAGGAAAGGGTCTAGACGGCTCGACGGCTGGATCCACACATACATCATGCACCACAGTGGGACAAGAAGAAAACAAACCCTTTCCTTTATTGCCATAAATGTCTCGAGA
Organism: Ottelia alismoides; assembly: GCA_037367405.1. Lineage (NCBI taxonomy): Eukaryota > Viridiplantae > Streptophyta > Magnoliopsida > Alismatales > Hydrocharitaceae > Ottelia > Ottelia alismoides. The sequence goes on from JAZKJV010004754.1 coordinate 13,414, forward strand.
TACATCAGCAAAAGGAAAAATAACAGGAATGTCAGAAGAACTGGTGGCATCAGCACCACCATCGGCTGGTAGACGGGCGGCCTCAGTACCGCGCTCTGGCTCGGCAACATGGGTGGCCTCAGTACCACCTCCTCCAACTGGTGAAAGGGCAGCCTTAGTACCGCCGGTGGGATCAGCATCTGTGGTGGCATCAGTACCACTGTCATCATCTCTAGCGGTCTTAGTATCGCTCTCCTCCTCGTCGGGCACTCTAAAAGTATCCTCGGGGTGTCGCTCAGACGAGTCGCCTCCTGCTGGCATCCTACCGATCCTAAGTGTGACAAAATCAGTATCAAAAAGATTTGCAGACATATCACCAAAAGTATCACTCGGAGTGGCATACTCAGTACAAACTACCTGCTCAGATTTCCTCTTCAGGTTGTTGGGGTTCGGCTCAATCTGGGCAGGGATGGCGGCCTTCCCTCTCACTATGTCCCGCATCTCCCGGCAGAACTCATCCATCTCCCGTCGAAAGGTAGCCTGCTGATCTGTTAGGAGGCGGGCTATGTCATCCAAGGCGGGGTTCTCATAGGATGGCCCATGAGAACCTGATGGGTAGCCTCTCTGGTAGTGAGGCTGTTGCTGCTGCTGTGGGTGAGAGGGTTAAGTCTGTGGATGATGCTACGGCTGACGAGGCTGATCATGCCTCCAAGACTGTCCCTGCTGATAGGGACGAGGACCATAGGACTGTGACTGCTGTGGCTGCTGTTGTGGGTATACTGGGGGTTGCTGCTGCTGGTGATCCCTCTGATGGCTGTACTGGCCACCCTGACCTGACGGCTGCTGCTGGGGCTGGGCACCTTCGGCCGCCCAACGGAATCCGGGATGGTCTCGTCGGATACCGGGCTGGGGCGATCGTACCAAATCCCATTGACATCCATCAACGGCTCTTACTCGTACTGGAGTGGTGGGAGCACTGCCGGAGGCTGATCCGGCTGGTATACCACCATCTGCATGTCTGGAGATGGCGGTGACTGGTAGGTGGGCTGTGGCTGCTGGTACGACTCCGCCTGTACAAGGTGAACCTGTTTAGGCTGCTGGTGGGAGCTGGAGCACTAGGACGATCTGCCGGAGCTACTCGGATCGCCTCGTGCCTGAAGACGCGGCTGGGAAGCCGTCTGTGCCTCCTGGAGACACATGAGCTGTGTCTTCAGGTCACTCAGAGTCTGTGCCATCTGTTCCATCTGCGTGATGCCCTGGCACTGCTTCTTCTCTATGATCTCCATCCGGTCCAGCTTCTCGCTGATGATCCCCATGTCTGCGGCTGAACTCTCTGCCTGTGCTGCTGCCGCTGACAAACTGGATGGACCGGCGTCGACTCGTGCTATCCTCTAGTACTGCACGGTCTGTGGTTGGGCTCTCCCCTGAGTGTACAATCGGGTCTGGGACATCACCATGTAATTCTCGACCATCTCCTCGTAGATGGCCCAGACCTGATCGTGATCCTTGGCAAAATAGGACCCACCATAAGAAGCGTTCACCAAGCCCTGAAGCTCTGGTGTTAGCCCGCTGAAAAAGCTCTGAACAAGGTTCAACTTGGAACTGTCATGGTGCGGGCATCTATCGGTCAACTCTCTGAACCTCTCCCATGCCTCGTGAAACTGCTCGTTGGGGAGCATGAAGTTGCTGATCAGGGCTCTAGCGGCGTTCATCCGCCCGAATGGATAATACTTATGCAAGTACTCAGTGCGGAGCTGCTCCCAGGTGTAGACAAACTTCCCCAAGTGCTTCAGCCAGGTGGCTGCTCTGTCTGCTAAGGAGAAGGGGAAGGCAATCATCCGTATAGTATCATGGTCCACCTGACGGTCGTGGACTGTGCTGCAGATCATCAGAAACTCCTGAAGGTGGAGATGGGGCTCTGATTAATCTCCATTTCATCACCTTTATTCTATCATTTTGGCCTCAAAAACCCCCAGCAAATGCATGAAAATAGCATCAAAATTGTACATAATAGCATTCATCATTTATTGTATTGATTATACATCAAATATTATGTTTAATGCTAAAATTATAGAATAAATAGAAGAAAAGAAAAAGGAATAAAATATTGAAGATATTTTATGACCCAAACCTCAAGACCAAGGCCAGCATGGAATTGGTCGACAAGGAATAAAGTAGGGGGAGATAAGGGCCAGTATACAATAAATACCTCATTTATTTATTCATTTATTTATGCATTTTTGACACCTATTTTGTACATAATTATTTATTCATCAAATAAAGAAACTTTGTTCATGAAAGTTGTAGATAATAATGTAAATAAAAATATAAAATTGAGTTTGTGTAAAAATAATACTCAGTGTACATTTTATACACAGAATAAAAAGCCAAAATATCAACTTCACAGACCCATATCTTGCAAATAAAAACTCCAAATCACCCAAACTCACCTTTAATTGTATATAGATTTCCAAGAACTATTTAATAAAATTGGTTTCATAATTTTTGGAGTCCATATGCAAAAATTAGGTTTTCGGCCCTCATTGTGCAGCCTGCCTGATTAAAATATTCCATTTATTCATTATTCATTATTATAACAAATTTATATTTTTAGAATTTTGTAAATAATGTATATAATACATGTACATACTAAAATTAGACTAAAACTAAAAAGGATTAATAAAATAAAATAAGTCTATAAAACTCATAGATAAAATACCTATGTTATCCATCTATATATATAAATAAAAAGGACTTTATTCTTTTGTTCTTTTATTCATTTATATTTTACACATTATACATAACCCATTAAAAATGTAAATCCAAAATAAAAATCAAGAAAATACATTAAATAAATTAAGTATACAACATACATAGGTAAAAGACCTATAAGGATACCTACATATACCTATACCTATTTATTTAAAAAATAAAAATAAACTCCTAAAAATTAAATAAAAATACCCTCACACTCACAAAAATAAATTATAAATTTACAAAATAAGCCAATAAATAATAAAATAAAATAAACAAATAAAAAATAAAATACTCGAAAATACAGGTAAATACATACATATACACATTATTAAATTAAAACTATAATAAAACGCTTCGAAAAATTCAATAAAAATCACAAATAAATATTACATAAAAAAATACACATTTTTTTTATGTTTTAAGAAAATTCTAATAAAATCATTTACTATGATAAATAAATCAATTTAGACTCAAATTTCCTGTTTTGTCTTTTAGCGGCTGACGTGGACCAATGGGGCGCCAGCCCTCGTTGACCGCATGGTCAACTGTCCCATCCAAGCTCTGGCGCCTCTGAACCATCTTTTCCCCAGTTTTCATCCATTTTTTACGGGCATCTCATCCATCGATCGAGCTTGCTTCCTTAACAAGAAATGATCTTGGATGATCACTGATACCCGCCAAACTCTTAGATCAATTAGATATTCATTGGATTAAGTAATAATCACCGGTGAATAAGGCATCATGCCAATGTCTATAAATAAGTAGCTCCGTCCCCTTCCTCAAATTTGGCCAATTTTAATCCAACCAAAAGCCTCGATTTCGTCCCTGGAAGGTTCCTCGTGACAGGAGGGGTGTTCCAGCGCTTCGAATCGGCAGGAGGAAGGAGGATTTTGGTTGGATTAAAATTGGCCCTCAGGTATAAGAGCTGTCCTTTTTATGCTTTTTAGTTAGGTTTTAATGTTAGTTTTTAATTCCAGTAGTTAGTTTAGTCCTTAGTTGATCAACTTAGCGTAAAATCAAAAATTCGAAGTTCGCTGGAGCTCCGCTCCGGCGACTTCTTCACTGTAAACCCGACCGTGTCCGACCACCTTGTTCACCCCATCTCGTTCCTCATCGTATTTCCATCGATCCATCGCCTTTGACCAACTGAGGACCTCTGGTCTTCGCGAATCGGGGCTCCACCTCTGCCGTACGTCGGAGCCCCTCCGCCTCACCCCATCTCGCTGCAAAGCTTCAAATCCCGGGGTCGAGGAGGTAGCCCTCGCTCCCCTGGTTCTTCCTATGCAGGTCCAGAGAAGAGAGGAGCCCATCGGGGCTCGATCAAACCTAGAAAGAGGTTCCTGGAGGTGCCGTTCTTCCTCGACCTCGTCCGACCGCCTCGGACCTCCAGGAGCCATGAGAAGACCATCAGACGACGCGGAAGCCTTCCAGCTACGTCTAGAGCACTTCGGATGCGCGGGAGGTGCCCGGAGGAGCCCAAGCTTCTCGATCGAAGCTCGCCGGGGGCGAGCTTCTTCCCTGTTCTTCCAGACACCTCCAGCGCCGTCAGATCAGGAGGCGAGGCCCAGATTGAAAGACAGCTGTTCGATGAAGACATGCTCTGACCGTCCGATCAGCGAGGAGCACCTAATCCGAGCCCTTCATCAGCAAACCGGTATCCGCCGTCAGATGAGCGACACGTGGATAAGTGGCGCGCCCATCGCCGTCCATCTCCGCACCTTAGGGGGTAAATTTCAGACCTAGCCCCCCGCTTTTTGTATTTATAGTTTAATACCAAAAATTAAAAGTTACGTTGTAAATAAATTGTATAAATTGCAGTACACCCCCTGGGTTTCTATATTTGCAGTTTAGTCCCTCCGCGCCTCACGTGCAGCACCCACGTGAGGCGTGTGAAATTTACACTTAAACCCCGCCGGGTTTTAGTATTTGTCAAATGGTCCCGAAAATAAAAATAAATGTTTATTTCTGTTGTAATTTTTGCATGGATGCCCCTGATAAATATTTTAATTGCAAAAATGCCCCTATCAGGCCTTTTATTTTTTAAATGCTTTGTCCATTTATTTTGTGCCTCATATTAATTCGAAAAATCTTGCAAAAATGGATATAAGCTCCTGTTAGTGTACCCTTGCACGTTATATTTTTAGTTTTTAATTTTGTTGCATTTTTGCATTTATTAAAAATAAAAAACATGCCTTTTATTTACTGTCTAACTTATAAAGTTCTAAAAAAATATGAAAAGACCTCGAAAAATTCTAAAAACGTTCCCTGGTGTGTATTTTGCCCTATTTTAGTGTCAGTCCAAAAATCCCTAAAAATCTCAAAAGGAAAACCTTAAAAATTCAAAAATACACAAAAACTTCAAAAAAATATATAAAATCAAAGAAAACTCAGAAAAATATAAACTCAGTCCCTATTTCTTCTATATTTTATAAAAATTTTGTGGTTGTTGGGTATTTTTGATTCCTATTTTACTTACAACCAGTACCTAGTTCACTGTTTTCCCTCATTTCAGCATTTAAAAATACCAAAAACAATTTGAAAAATACCCAAAAATCACCAAAAAAGTGAAAAATTATGAAAATACCAGAAAGACTTTATCTCTGAATTTTTAACTATTTTTGAGTATTTTTATAAATATTATAGCACCCCATTATATATATCCCCCTATTCTAAAGAAAATAAAAAAAATATAAAAAAAGATATATCCATATATACATCTTTATATATATATTTATTAATATATAAAATCCTAAAATTAAACAAAAAAATTATTATTATTATCTATACATATATATATATAATGTATGTATTATACGCTATATACTCACCCTCTATGGGTATACATATATATTTATATATTTATATTCTATAAATTATATATATATTACCTAATTATATTATTAAAAAAATAATAATAATAAAATAAAAAATATATAAAATTCAAAAACCCACAAAAATAGGCTTCACACATGGATGACTCTGTGATAGATGCACATCATAGGCTTATGCATTTTTGTATTGCTCTATGTGGTTCGACCTCTACATGCTTGTTCACTATACATTTTATGGTAGAGTAATAAATATTAATTCACATTTTTGGACTAAATTTCTTCATTCTATTATTGTGGGTTAATTAATGTATAACTTGGGTATTCTATGAGCGGTCGCCTCAGCGACAACATGTTTATATCATTCATGGTGACCCTCGTGGATTACTCGGTTATCAGGCTCCTCTGTGGCGATCCCATGGAACCGGGGGAGGAGCTGCAAAGTGTTCGGGAGGAACTTGAATTCCCCACGATAGCTGGATGTACAACCCAATGATGCATCAGAGTCGATCCGGGGTTGCGTAACTCCCGCATCGGTCTCGACTGGTCTGCTCCTGCCTCGGCGGCTGCTGCAGCGGCTACGATTGCTGCGGCTGCTGCTGCCTCATCGAGGACCCTCAGCCCGTCTCTGCGCTGCTCTCGGTCTGCTCTCAACTGCTCCATCTCGCACCTCATATCTAACATGAATGCTCCCTGATCTCTCAGCTGCTGCTAAACTATCTCAAGGGAGGTGATCAGGGTGGAGTTGATCGCACCCTGGTCCAGAACGAAATGCTCATGCTACGGACCTCTGGTGTGATCATCACTACTGTCGGCCATAGTCTCTGCAACATCAAAACATCCAAACTCAGGTGCCAATAAATCATCTGTCTGTCTCTCCTCTGGCACTGGTATCTCGGTCTCAGAAGAAGGGGGATCGAGGGGGAACAGGGTGGAGTCGTACTCGGGTTCGGAGAGCAGGTCTCGGCTCTCACGAACCAACCTAGATGAGCGGGTAGACGTGCCCGAAAGCGGTGCGGCCAGAGGTTGCCTAAGAGATCGTCTGCCCATCATCTTGATGTGGCGAGTAGTGCGGATGAGATCTGGTAACAACTATGATCACAAGCAAACCCCCGATTCACCAACGCAATGCGAGCTGAAGACCGTAAAGGCTCGGTCAATTATCTTGTCAATTTTATTTTGGTGATCAGTCAGGATAGCAGAGCGATTACGTGACCTGTTGGGTTTCCCGATATTTTCTCAACCGACTGTCCCGTACTGAAATAGCCGGTAGTCAGTCGAGAAGAATATCAGAGGGCTCTACCTAGTGTTCGGGGTCACTCTCTCGTGCAAGCAAACCAGACAATGAGGGGGTTGCTCTCCCCAAGACAAATTTTTATGTGAGGTGTCTTTTAGGGTCGATAGAGTTAGCAGTCCCAAATTTTATTAATTTTCTTTTTAGGTATTTTTCAATAAAAGCAAAAACGCCTAACGAAATTTTCAGTTCTCCTGGTTATTAAGTCTAAAACAGGGGGAGAAGACGAAAAAGTCGATGCGCGATGAAATCAATGATGCATGCAGAGTAAGAAATGCGTACCTGACTCCATCAATCTACATGCAAGATGATCCGCGCAGAATTGAAAGACAAAAAATAAACTACCTAAATGGTGTAGGCGGAAAAACTGAGTCCCTAAATAGCAATTTCTACTCGAAAGAACCACTAGTTGACCACCAGCCTCCGATCCAAAGGGTCCGGTCTCGGTCCACCCCTCCTCCTCCCGACAAATCGGGTTCAGGAGCAGCGCTTGGCAGGGCGGGTTGCGGCACGTAGGCTCGAAGGAAGCGAGTCAACTATTTTATTAATCTTTTATTATAGGTCCAATTACCGAACTATACGAACAGGCAAATGTATTAGGGTGTTTGGATCCTATGAATTACGTCACAATCAAACCGAAATTCCTAAGGCTAGGGCCTCGAGAAATCCGCAAGAAACCGGAAAAGGCAGTGAAAAATCAAAAGCCGTGAAAAACCGCAAAGAAAGCTAAGGGGTCCCCCGAGCACACCGGTGCTCGGCGAAACAGACCCTGAGAGTCTCTCAAGTCCAAGTGTGTTGTCCCTGTATTATTACAATAATTCAAATAGCTGAAAATAAAAGCTAATCTAATCTAAGCTAATCCTCTCCCACTCAGCTACTCCCTCGCGCTCTCCTGCGGCTCTGTGAAGAAGGGAGCCACCTCCGATCACCGCGGTTGTGCCGGCTTCTCGAGAGTCACCACCTCGGTCCTCGGGCCCTCACAAGACAATAGAAAAATGTCACAAACCAGATAAAATAAAGTAAATAAAGCAGGTAAAACAAGTGAAATAAACAGGGATATATGCGCAAAAATGTAAAATAAAAATAAACAAACAAAAACAAAAATAAAAGAAACTAAAATAAAAAAAATAAAATAAAAAATAAAAGAAAATAAAAGCCGCGAAAAGCCGCGAATTCAGAAAGAGCCGCGGAAAGCCGCAAAAAAGAAAACAAAAATAAAATGAAAAATAAAACGACTACTAAGCCGTGCTCCCCGACAACGGCGCCATTCTGATGGGCGAAAAATCACCAAGACTCGGGTGAATAAAATAGATCAAGGGTCGTTGTGACCCGAATCTCGGAGCTAATTCAGTCAGTCAAGAAAATATGAGATCAGACCACCAAAATAAGATAATAATCAAAGAAAATCAATAGTGGCCCTGGCTATTGGATTAGCCTGGTATAGCGACCACGGTCGGACTCAGGGAGCACGTGATGGCCTCGCAGCCTACGAAGTAGTCTAAAATAAAAAAAATAAAAGAAAATTATTTTTGGTGGGTTTTTAATATTTTTATAATTTTTTTTTGGAATTTTTATTATAAAGAAAATAACAAAATCAAGAAAACAAGCAACTTGGACAATTTATTTAAACACTCAAAATTAATCCAAAAATTCTAAACTGAATATTTTTATGTTTTTTTATATTTTTTTATGTTTTTGGTGAATTTTTAACAATTTTCTGATTTTTATAAAATTTTATAAAAATGAAACAAGGAAGGAAAATAGTGCTGCTGTCCAGCCGGGCTTCAAAGGCCAAAATAAAATATATAATGGCCTTCAAATAGCCAGGAGGTATTTTTCCTACAAAATATAAACAAAAATGAAAATTCAGAAGCTGAGTTTATTATTTTTGGGTTTTCTATTAATTATTAGAATTTTTATGAGGTTTTCAAGGTTTTTTAATTTTTATAATTTTTATAAGTCCAAAAATGACCAACTTGGTCAGAAAATCAAGCACAGCCAAATACACTAAATCTATTTTTTTTGTAATTTTTAGAGATGTTTTAATATTTTTTTGTGAATTTTATAACTGGACAGTAAGAAAAATTGATGTTTTTGAATTTTTTAAAAAAATAAAAAGAGTAAAAAATGTCTCCAAAAATCAGAGAAAATTTTAGACAGTGGCAGGAGCCATGTATCCAATTTTCACGTAATTTGGAGTAATTTTGCTATTTTATTAAAATCAAAAACACACAAACATCGTACAGGGACCTAGTTGCAAATAAAATAAATCCTAGGGGTTGAAAAGATAACACGACAAAAACCCCAGGTCCTTCAATGCAAAAATCCCTGAGAACCACGCGCGCTGCACGTGTGTCACACTCAGAGGGGCATAAGTGTCATTCTAATTTTAAAACATTAAAAGCGGAACACACATAAACCATAGGATAAAAGCGGAACACAACATGTTTATATCATTCATGGTGACCCTCGTGGATTACTCGGTTATCAGATGGCGCCGTTGCCGGGGAGCAATGAGCATAGCCTACTTTATTTTTGTCATTCTCGTGTAAAATTTGATTCATTATTGATGTTATTTTGTGAGCAGCTATTTTTATTGCCATTAATCACCATGCTTCATAGATTCATTTATTGTGATTATTTTATCTACTTTATTTGATTGATTGAGGTATTCTAATGCAATCTTTTTGTGACTTTGATGCGAGGGCCTGCCACGCAAGGATGGCTTCTTAGGAGGCCAAGGAAGCCGAGCTTGAAGGAGGATGGTCTTCTCTTCTCATGACCATCTGGAGAGAGTATCAAGGAAGCAAATAGAGGTGGATTAGATAGGATTAGAACACTTAGGAATATTTTTGTAATTTACGGTGAGAGAGAGACAATTTTGGCATGTAATTAAACAGGAGTCTACTCTTCACAATGAGGTCCAGTGCCCGGGTGATTGTTCACCTAGGGGCCTCATCGCGGCTTTTCGAGTTTTCATAGCTTTCTTTTCTTTGTTTTCCGAAGTTTTGAGCTTTCCGCCTTTCTTTTACTTTGTTTTGTGTGCTTGAAGCCCATAGATGTAGGTTGCTTGACTCGGTAGCTAGGTCCACACATTAATAAGAATGCATGTTCCTATAGTCTACTTCGTATGGATCTAGTCAAATTTAAACAAGCCGCTCATTTGTCTCTTAGCCCTTGTGCCACAACGAGCCCTGTAAAGCGCTTTTTCCTACCCTCAAGTGTGTTGAGTAGAGGAGGGGCAAGCCAAGACCGGACCTTTCGGGCTAGAGATGAATGAGAGACTTATGGTTCTTCACGCTAATAGCAGCTAATGTTTAGGGCGATTTTGTGCCTTGCATACCGACATGTAGATAGGTTTAAAAATACTATTTTGCATACCGCATGGAGAGAGCTGGGATGCACTGTAAGTCTTCTAACTCAGCATGCATCATTCGGTTCAATGGTGAGATTTCCATCATGGAACAACTTGCACGGATTTTCCGCTATCTCCCTCTTATTTTGAGCACCTAGTACTTAAATGAAAATCTACAAAAACGTTAGGCGCTGGTATGAAACAGACTCAAAAAAAGTGAAAACCCAAAAATTAAAACAAGGGGACTGCTAAATAAACTTTGACCTTAATTAAAATTTGTAATGGACTATCATTGTACCGGGTTCATAAAGCCCTTATTGTTTTCAGGTACCTTGGAGGGGGACCCAAACCCTACTCCCTTGAGCGAGTGCGACCCCCTAAGGATTAAAGCCAAAAACCCAGTCTGCAACTGCCTTGTGTATCGCCTGGATTTCCGAAGTAGTGGCGCTTCTATCGTACGTAGGCGAGTAGGGCTTGGTCACCAATGATGACTCTCTGTTGTGTAGAGCATCGACCCTATCCGAAGTATTGAGCATAGGCCACGCCTTCACGGGGGTGTCTGTCTCATTGTCCTGCGTCCGAGTAGGTTCTTGCACGCTCACGGGTGATTCCGTTGCGAGCGAGAACCGAAGTATTGGTTTCGCCTATCGGCTTCCTCTCACTTTTCTTTGGCTGAGTAGGTATCCAGGAAGGGTTACAAGGACTCCAAAAAGTACAGACTACAGGTTACACAGGAGGAGGACAAGTACGAGATACTCTTCTGGCAGTACTCTCTCTCCTATAGGGTAGCGTACTAAGGACTTGTTATAAGATATGCCTGAAACTCACAACTCTAAAAATGAAAAGACAATAAATAGCCGAGCTTTCACGGCTTCGCATGGCGTGAGTTGGTGAACCCGATTTTGTATTGTGTTTGTATGGATCTAGATTAAGGTTCAAAGATCGAGTCCCGCACCTTTGCGCACATTTTTGTTGTTTCTCCCTTTGACCACCCCGCTCAACCGAGCCTCTCTACTGTTTTACACTCCTTTTATTCCTCGTTGACCATTGTATCTTTAATCCAACATCCGATCTTCTTTTGTGCTTTGTGAAGTTAATCCATGGATGGTTTCCGTCGGGACCATGCCGACACCCACATCGATTCCATAGACTCAACTCCACCAATAAGTTCGAGGCGATTCCCGAGAACCCGATCCGGACTTTGCGGATCGATCTCCAGACTCCTCGTTTTCTACCTTTCTCTTGGCCACCCAATAAACTGGGATCAATTTTGTCCCACTTTCGCCGTTGTGAATGGAAGTCGATTATAGTCTACATCCTTTTCCATTCACTACATGCTGGTGTTGACCTGAATTCCAGCTTCATCACGACAGCTGAACATTAATTGCAAGGGGTCTGATCAGGACTATCTCATTATGTAGATAGAAGACAATGCGAGCCCTGGAGACTACTTCGGAGTTCATCTCGTCCGACTCAGACCCTGACATGGCTCCAGGAGGAAAGGGCAAGGGTCAGCAGCCACCCCAACCAGAGGGACAGGTGCCAGATCAGAATCAAGTCAATGCATAGATACTGGCATCTATCCAGGCCATACAGCAGTAGCTGACCGAGCAGGCCCTCACACAGACAGCATTCCAGGACATGTTGAATGATATGATGAACCGCGAAGACGATGGAGGAGGCAGACGCAGAGGAGGCGGGGGAGGAGTAGGTGGAGGAGGAGGTGGTGGTGCAGATGATGATGTAGAATTTCCACCACCACCAAAGCCAACCCTTAAAGAAACATACAATCCGGGAGACAACCAGATGACCGAGTGGATACTCATTCCACCGATACACGCTCACTTTGAGCTGAAGCCCCAATTCATTGCTCTTCTCCCTGCCTTTCATGGAAACACAAGCGAGGAGCCGTACATTCACCTGCAGCAATTCTCCCGCATCTGCCACACTACTCACTATCCCAATGTCCCTGTGGACATTGTCAAGATGATGGCATTCCCATTCAGCCTACAGGACAAGGCCCTTTATTGGGTCAACGATCTGGGGAAGGTCGTGACGACCTGGGAGGAGTTGACGTCCACCTTTCTGCACAAATATTACCCTCTCGGTCGGCTCAACCATATGCACGCCCGTATCAGTAATTTCTCCCAAGGACCCCATGAGTCAATACATGAAGCGTGGGAGAGGTTCACTGACCTGCAGGAGAAATGTCTGCATCATGATATTCCGAAGACCAGCTTGGTCCAGCATTTCTTTGGGGGACTGAACATAGAAAGCCAAAGGCTCGTAGACGCAGCATGTGGGGGCTCACACTTCAATAAGGATGAAGATGTCGTCTGGCAGATATTTGAAGAAATGGCTGAAGGAGAGGCCGCCCTCTCTTCATCCAAGGCGTATCAGAAGCAGCCCCAGATCCTTCAAAAACAAGTGCACATGGTAACATCCAAGGAAGCAGAGAGAGATGAGAGATCCAACCTCAGTATCATCGGGGGCCATCTCTCGAATGTTGACATCATCGAGAAGCGATCACAGGACCTCGAGAAACTCGCTGTGATCGAGAAGAGGACCCAGAACCTGAACAAACTTGATCAGATCAATAAGTACCTTGAACTATTGGTGGGCACCATCAACTCTGTTTAGTCGGCGACACCACCGGAAGCTCCCGCTGAGAAGAAGGACGAGAAGCGACCGCAGCATCAGCCTCAGCCGAGCCAGCAGCCACCGGCAGTCCAGCACGTGTACTACGTGCAGGCGCCCGACCAGGGCCAGCCGCAGCAGCAGATGGTCGTGTACCAGCCAGAGTTCCTCTCAGTACCTGATCCAGTCTTCCCACCACCACCCCTGATTCAGGAAGTGAATGGGGTATGGGCTCATGATGCACAGCCGACTCGTCCTCAGTGACAACCCCAGGGTCAGCAATTTGCCAATCGGCAGTACCACCAACCTCAGGGTGGTCGTTTTGGACAATCCTCTCAGCAGCACCAGCAGTACTAGCAGCCTCCCCAGTTTGCACAGCAATGGAGGCAGAATCATCCGTACCAGCAGCCACAGTACCGCCACCCACAGCCGTATTACCAGTACGCGGCTGCCCCCTCTCAGCAATACCAGCAGTATCCTCCTCCCTCATACCAACAACTTCAACTTCCTGCACCACCTCAGCACCACCAGCAACAACCTCCACACCCGTCCAACCAACAGCAGCGTGGTCTGCACGTTGAACCATCCGAAGTACTCCCTGCGAACCCCACCATGGATTGTCTGGCCCAGCTTGTCAAAGGGCTAGCGGATATGACCAAACGGCTTGATGACCTGACCGCCACCCGAACTACCATTCCGGCGCAGGTCGAGGCCAACCCCAACAATTTCAAGAAGAAAGAGCATGTATATTGTGATGTCCTGTCCGAGTCTAATAATGATATTACTGTTTATTCTAATGCTGCTACTCTCAGGAGCGGTAGGGCCTTGCCTCCACCTGCTACCACAAGTAGGGTGAATAAAGAAACAGGTGGATCGTCATCTTCCGCATCAGTCGTGCCATCTCTAGGGGCGGGTGAGGAGGAAGAAGAAGGAAAAGCCAGTCCAGCCGACGTGCATTTTCACCAGCAGCCTCCGCAGAAAATACAAAAAAATCAGCAAAAACAAAAACAACAAAAAGAAGCTTGTAGCCGAAGCGAAGCCGCGCCAGCATTGGAGGAGCCGCCAGTAGCAGCCGATCCCTCGCCAGCCGACGGAGCAGACGCTTTACTTTTTGATCGCCCTGCAGCACCAACATGTCCAGATATAGCTTGTACTCCTTTTTGTAGTTCGGATGTACAACATTCTATGGGCGATGATGTTGATGTAAATAAGAACTCTGATTTTCCTGCTAGTGATGTACATATTCCTTTCCCTCATGCAATACAAAAATTCAAAAAAATTGCAAAACGAAAAAAGGCATTGTCTGATCCAGGTCTTGTAGAAATTTTAGATAAATTGACTGTTGAGATTCCCTTGTTGAAGGCCGTGAAATACATGCCAGCTGTGAAGAAAGGACTGAAAGAGGCATGCACTAACAAGCGTCGCTCAGCGCAAGAAAACAGACGCCAGCAAGTTGAGAGGCATGTCCTCACCTTGGCCACGGTAGCAGCTATCAGTAATCTCCCACAGAAAAAGCAAGACACCGGAGCACCTCTGATCAGTTGTGAGATTTTTGATCAGGTCTTCGAGCGCACTCTCCTTGACAGTGGATCTTCCATCAACCTTCTGCCCTCGTCCATCATGCAAGAATTTGGGCTGGGACCGCTCAAGCAGACACGCATGATCCTTCAGTTCGCTGACCAATCCGTTAAGCGGCCCCGAGGTCTTTTGGAAGATGTTGTTGTTAAAGTGCAGGAAATGAAATTCCCAGCTGACTTTGTAGTCCTTGATATGGACTCGCCTGCACCCCTGCTTCAGACCCCTATCATCCTTGGCAGACCATTCCTTTGTACTTCAGGTGCCGTGGTTGATTACGGGTCTGGCAAGATTACTTTCAGCTCGAACACCCAGCAGATCACGATAAACATGAACAGAGAGCTGATTGCCACAACTGATGAGAGCCAAGCAGCATCCGAAGCAGACTGTGATTTTATTGCAGAGATCAGAGATTTATGCTTGTCATTGGACGATCCATGGACACGAGAAATCCTCACTCTTGAGGAGGACTCAGAAAGCGCAGTCAGCTTATGCTCCGACGATTCATGGCAGACAAATTCTCAGATGCAGGGGCATCTCTTTGAGCAGTCACTCCAGACCAAACATGATCAGCTTAGCACAGAACCGTTCGACACATCACCAGGATCTCAACAACATGATGAGGATGGTAAATATCTCAAAGAAGTACATCCCACCACCAGCATGGTATCTGAAGTGACAGATAAAGTGGACAGGTCAAGACCAGAACTCAAGCCACTTCCGGCAGGCCTAAAGTATGCTTTCCTTACGGGTGAAGAACAAATGTATCCGGTCATCATCAACAGCAGGTTGAATCCGGATCAGGAATCTCATCTTCTCGAGGTTCTAGAAAAGAACCGCAAGGCACTTGGTTGGAGCGTATCAGATCTCCGAGGGATAAATCCAGCCCTGTGTTCACACCACATCTATCTAGAAGAAGATGCCAAACCGTCCCGCGAATTCCAACGAAGGCTGAACCCTAACCTTTGGGACGTCGTCATGAAGGAGATAACAAAATGGTGTGACGCAGGCTTCATCTATCCCATCTCCGACTCAAAATGGGTAAGCCCACTGCATGTAGTTCCAAAGAAGTCCGGGCTTACTGTGGTTACAAATGACAAAGGAGAGGAACTTTCCACTCGGGTACCAACATCCTGGCGGGTGTGTGTTGACTACCGCCGTCTCAATGCAGCAACTAAGAAGGACCACTTTCCCTTGCCATTCATTGATCAAGTTTTGGAAAGATTAGCAGGCAAGGAGTTCTTCTGCTTTCTGAATGGGTATTCCGGGTACAACCAAGTGGCGATCGCCCCAGAAGATCAAGAGAAGACTACCTTTACTTGCCCGTTGGGCACCTATGCCTTCAAGAGAATGCCCTTTGGTTTGTGTAATGCACCTGCAATCTTCCAAAGATGCATGTTAGCAGTCTTCGCCGAGATGGTAGGTAGTTTTCTCGAGGTGTTCATGGACGATTTCTCTGTCTATGGTGATAGTTTCGATTCTTGCCTTGAGCACCCGGACAGAGTGCTTCAGAAATGCCGGAAAGTCCATTTAATACTTTCATGGGAAAAGAGCCACTTTATGGTCACTGAAGGCATTGTGCTGGGCCACGTCGTTTCCAAACGTGGCATGGAAGTTGACCCGGCAAAGGTGGATGTCATTTCAAATCTTCAGCCACCTCAATCAGTGAAGAATGTGAGGTCATTTCTGGGGCATGTGGGATTTTACAGGCGATTCATTAAGGATTTCAGCCGCATTGCCCGACCTCTGATAGAACTTTTGTGCAAGGAAACATAGTTTATTGTTGATCAAACAGTTCTCCTTGCTTTCAATCAGTTGAAGGAGCTCATCACTCAGGCTCCAATCTTACAGCCGCCCGACTGGACTCTTCCCTTTGAGATAATGACCGATGCGTCGGACTTTGCAGTCAGGGCTGTTCTTGGACAAAGGAAAGACAGAGCGCCCTATGCCATTCACTATGCCAGTAGAACACTAGACGAAGCACAGATAAATTATACAGTGACAGAGAAAGAATTGCTGGTTGTGTTTTTCGCCTTAGAGAAGTTCAGATCCTATTTGTTGGGATCAAAAGTCACAATCTTTACAGACCACTCTGCTATCCGATACCTACAAAAGAAGAAGGAAGCCAAACTAAGACTGATTCGTTGGATCCTTCTCCTCCAGGAATTCGATTTGGAAATCAAGGACAAGCCTGGAGTCCAGAATGTGGTAGCAGACCATCTCTCCAGAATAGAGCAGCATGAGTCTCCTCTGAATAGTGCACCTATCACAGAAACCTTCCCTGACGAAGCCATCTTAGCAGTGGAATCTCTTCCTTGGTATGCAGATATAGTCAACTACCTCGCTTCTGGGGTAACACCAGCGGATTGGACGAAAAATCAGAAGAACAAATTCATGTCGACCATCCGATTCTACCAATGGGAGGATCCTCTTCTATTCAGGGAAGGAGCAGATTGCATTTGGCGCAAGTGCATTCCTCAGACGGAGCAATTTAGTGTCCTCGATCATTGTCACTCGCTCGAATCTGGTGGACATCACTCTGGAGATCAGACGACAACCAAAGTACTTCAGTGTGGCTTCTGGTGGCCCACTTTATTCAAGGATGCAACGTAATTTGTCAAACGATGTATTGACTGTCAGAGACTGAAAGGTACACTTACTGCCAAAGATTCAATGCCCCTGAAAATCATTCAGATAGCAGATGTTTTAGATGCATGGGGCATTGACTTCATGAGACCTTTCCCTAACAGTCAAGGTTTTGAGCACATCCTTCTTGCCGTCGACTACGTGAGTCGTTGGGTTGAAGCTATCCCCGCTCGAGCCGCCGATAGCCGAACAGTATTCCAGTTTCTGAAGAAGAACATCATTTCGCAGTTCGGGATACCGAAAATTCTCATATCAGACGAGGGTAGTCACTTCATTAACAAAGAGGTCAAGAAGTTAACGAAGGAGTACGGCATCGACCATCGTGTCGCATCTCCTTATCATCCTTAGACCAATGGCATGGCGGAGCTATCAAACCGAGAAATCAAGACTATACTGCAGAAGCTTCTTAGGCCAAACAGAAAGGACTGGTCTCAACTCTTGGACTCGATCCTATGGGCTTACCGAACCGCCTACAAGTCTCCCTTGGGCATGTCGCCCTATCGTCTTGTATATGGAAAACTGTGCCATCTACCCGTGGAATTAATTCACAAGTCTCTTTGGGCAATCAACAGTTGCAATTTGGACTCATGTAAAAGTGGTCAGAAAAGGAAAGACGATCTTAACAGGCTCTTGGAATTCAGAGACTATGCATATGATAACACTTTGATGTACAAGGAGAAGGTAAAACACTGGCATGACCGGCACATCAGACGAAAGACCTTCGATGTTGGACAGAAAGTGTGGTTATTTGATGCAAAGTTGCGGATCTTCCCGGGCAAATTAAAGAGTAAGTGGACAGGGCCATTTCGAATTTGTGAAGTGCGTGACAATGGAAGTATTGCAATATCAGAATTGTCCCCTGACGCACAACCCTTCGTCGTCAACGACCAACTCCTGAAGCCTTACTTAGAACCAGATGCATTCTTGGCAGTTGTAGACTCCATTCAGTTAGTGCACCACGAAGACATTTCCACAACCGCTGCAGCATCAGAAGATTCAGACGATGTACTCCAAGAACTGTTTATCTGATTTTCTTCTTTTCTTCTTTTCTTCTTTTCCTTTTCTATTGTGTCTTTGTATCAAAAAGGTGCCGCCCTTGTAGACAGTTTTCTATACTTAGGACGTACTTTGTCCTAAGTATAGGGGGGTTGGGCACCCCAAGTTTTTCATTTCATTCCGATCCTCTCCATTGTCTCCTCTTCTTGTCTATACTTAGGAGTATCTTACCTTAAGTATAGGGGGAGACAATCTGAGTACGATCTGTGTATTCCCACCCTTGACCCTCCCTGCTTTTTGTACAGTCTGCTATACTTAGGATTACTTGATCCTAAGTATAGGGGGGGGGTCAACTTCTCATTCATTCATTTCATTCATCTACATTCTTTAGATTTGTCTATACTCAGTACGAGTTATGTCTTTGCTTTTCCTTTCGACCTATGAGGACATAGCTCAAGCTAAGTATAGGGGGGTCGCATATACCATGTATATACTATAAGCCATAACTCATACTGAAAAATAAAACGTCACCTCAATAAAATATAACGTAAAAAGTAGTCCTATAATAATAAAAGATGATTGTGAGCTCCTCAGGCTCGTTGTACTTGTACTGATTATTAAGTCAGGAAAAAGGTCTTGTGAAAGAAAGATTTCTTTGAAAAATCATGTGAAAATTGTTTGAAAATAGTGTGTACAAGTATTCAACCTTTGAAAAATCAGTTTTGTGTGTAAAATTTATTTTCTTTGAGTGAAATCAAAATGTGTGAAAAATAGCGTGCAAATGATTGTAAAAATTTGATTGTCAAAATTGTTTTGAAAAACCTATCTATGTTGTGTAAAACCTTTGTAAAATCATTTTCAAATACGTGTACATGTTTGCAAAATTATTTTGGACTAAAGTTTTCAGAACTCTTGTGAAAATGATTCTTGAATAAGTCTGAGGAGTCTGCACAAAAATCTCTTATACAAAAATAAGAATAATCCCGAATAAAGCTTATAAGAGCTAAAACCATATTTTATAGCAAAAACAGTTTTTCTTCTTTTGAATATACTGATTAATAAATCAGGTTAGATACCTATACAATACGATTTGAAAAATAGTGTGAATTGTTAGAAAAATTTGCAATGAAATGTTCTCAACTTGTGTGAAACTGTTTGGATTGCAAAACTTTTCTTTGTGTGAAAGAAAGGATTTGAAAAACCTATGTGCAAATGTCTTGAAAATTGCTTGTCAAAACTATTGTAAAAAAAATGTACATATAGTGTGGAAAATCTTTGCAAAAATAGTTTTCAAATGTGTGTAAATGATTGCAAAAATTATCGTGTACTATAGTTTGCAAAATTATTTTCAAAACTAGAGTTGAAGAATAACAACATTAATACAAAGACTTGTAAATCAGAAATAAAATGCATAAAAATGCTTCCTGGACAACCTAAATAAACTACTTCATTAAAACCTGTAGAGTCTTTACAAATCCATTTATTTTGTAAATAAAGCGGCCCGCCCGTGTAAATAATTGTATGTACCTTTTTGTATGTGTCAAGTTTTTATTTGCAAAAATTTCTTTGTGTAAAAAGATTCTTTGATTCTTTTAAATTCTTTGTGAAAAATTGCATCATTCATCGTGCATAGCATAAGCATACCATTCATATTATTTTTGAGTGAGCTTGATGATTGAATCGGTCCAATAAAGTCTCAAATTGGAGCTTGGTTAGACCTTACCGCACCTAACTGCACTGGAGCCTTTCGGGAACTATGTTTAAGGTACTTCAGGTCTACGAAGACTTAATTCTTTGAGAAATCAGGGCTGGGTTCAAGTCACCTCAACTGACTAACTAGAACTTTTCGAGACACACGCATGACTCTTGACGACCGTGACCTAACTTGGACACTTGCACCTTTCACGTGGCTCAACTCAGTTGGAGTGGCGAGGGGGTTGGATTTGCCAGTATGAGACGCACACGGGTGGAAACATTCACCCTCGTCTAGGGAGGGAAGTGCACCCCAACCTGGTCCAATAGCCATGAGGTCTAAAGACAGGAGATTGTGGGTTGCGATAAAGCTTCAAAAGAGGGATAGTCTACCAGCTCAAGAGGAAAAACTCCTTATGTAAATGCTGCTGTGAATAGTATGTTGAAAAAAAATAATAAATAAATAAAAAATGGTCAGGCCTGTACAAAAATAAAATGCCTGCAAAGTATGTACAAAGTCAATAAGCAAGCTTGAGTTCCAAAGTCAAATATGTGAGCCTGAAGCTGGATGACTTGACTATACTGGTCTTGCATCCCAGGATAGGTAGCTACACTGGCTACCGTCCATTCTTCTCTTCACCCCCTCCTCTTGAGCTGGTTGCCTCTTGAACTTAGAAGGGAATACCCTGCTCCTCGAGGAAAGAGCTGTTGGATTGGGGAATCATTGGGTTGTCATTCTGGAGAAGTCAGTTCCTTTGTCATTTCAGTTGGGGAGAGCCACCATCACTTATATTGTACAAGTCAGCTTCATAGTTATAAGGGTTTGCATATGATGTAGACCAGTTCTGACCAGGCTATTGAGGTGGGTTGAACCGAGTTCTGTGACTATCGAAGGCTGTTGTATTTTAGAGCTGGTTCCCGACTAGGTTCCACACACATTTACACCATAGGTCTGACAGGAGCTCCAAATTCAGATTTTATAAAGAGCATTGCACTGAAAGCACCCCTATTCACTCTATCCTTCTTTAATTCTCCTTTTTCTTTTCTTTATTCTTTTTGTACTTATTGCATAAGTGTTTCCTAGGGACTAGCAAAGGCAAGTATAGGGGGGTGATGAATCTCCATTTCATCACCTTTATTCTATCATTTTGGCCTCAAAAACCCCAGCAAATGCATGAAAATAGCATCAAAATTGTACATAATATCATTCATCATTCATTGTATTGATTATACATCAAATACTGTGTTTAATGCCAAAATTATAGAATAAAGAGAAGAAAAGAAAAAGGAATAAAATATTGAAGATATTTTATGACCCAAACCCCGAGACCAAGGCCAGCATGGAACTGGTCGACAAGGAATAAAGTAGGGGGAGATAAGGGCCAGTATACAATAAATACCTCATTTATTTATTCATTTATTTATGCATTTTTGACACCTATTTTGTACATAATTATTTATTCATCAAATAAAGAAACTTTGTTCATGAAAGTTGTAGATAATAATGTAAATAAAAATACAAAATTGAGTTTGTGTAAAAATAATACTCAGTGTACATTTTATACACAGAATTAAAAGCCAAAATATCAACTTTACATACCCATATCTTGAAAATAAAAACTCCAAATCACCCAAAATCACCTTTAATTGTATATAGATTTCCAAGAACTATTTAATAAAATTGGTTTCATAATTTTTGGAGTCCATATGCAAAAATTAGGTTTTTGGCCCTCATTGTGCAGCCTGCCTGATTGAAATATTTCATTTATTCATTATTCATTATTGTAACAAATTTATATTTTTAGAATTTTGTAAATAATGTATATAATACAAGTACATACTAAAATTAGACTAAAACTAAAAAGGATTAATAAAATAAAATAAGTCTATAAAACTCATAGACAAAATACCTATGTTATCCATCTATATATATAAATAAAAAGGACTTTATTCTTTTGTTCTTTTATTCTTTTATATTTTACACATTATACATAACCCATTAAAAATGTAAATCCAAAATAAAAATCAAGAAAATACATTAAATAAATTAAGTATACGAAATACATAGGTAAAAGACCTATAAGGATACATACATATACCTATACCTATTTATTTAAAAATAAAAATATACTCCTAAAAATTAAATAAAAATACCCTCACACTCACAAAAATAAATTATAAATTTATAAAATAAGCCAATAAAATAATAAAAGAAAATAAACAAATAAAAAATAAAATACACAAAAATACAGGAAAATACATATATATACACATTATTAAATTAAAACTATAATAAAACACTTCGAAAAATTCAATAAAAATCACAAATAAATACTACATAAAAAATACACATTTTTTATGTTTTAAGAAAATTCTAATAAAATCATTTACTATGGTAAATAAATCAATTTAGAC
The DNA here is from genome assembly GCA_037367405.1 of Ottelia alismoides. NCBI lineage: Eukaryota > Viridiplantae > Streptophyta > Magnoliopsida > Alismatales > Hydrocharitaceae > Ottelia > Ottelia alismoides. The sequence continues at coordinate 35,588 of JAZKJV010004754.1, forward strand.
TCAAATTTCCTATTTTGTCTTTTAGCGGCTGACGTGGACCAATGGGATGCCAGCCCTCGTTGACCGCCTGGTCAACTGTCCCATCCAAGCTCTGGCACCTCTAAACCATCTTTTCCCCGGTTTTCATCCATTTTTTACGGGCATCTCATCCACCGATCGAGCTTGCTTCCTTAACAAGAAATGATCTTGGATGATCACTGATACCCGTCGAACTCTTAGATCAATTAGATATTCATTGGATTAAGTAATAATCGTCGGTCAATAAGGCATCATGCCATTGTCTATAAATAAGTAGCTCCGTCCCCTTCCTCAAATTTGGCCAATTTTAATCTAACCAAAAGCCTCGATTTCATCCCTGGAAGGTTCCTCGTGACAGGAGGGGTGTTCCAGCGCTTCGAATCGGCCGGAGGATGGAGGATTTTGTCGCGGCGGACGGTGGCCCCCAGGTATAAGAGCTGTCCTTTTTATGCTTTTTAGTTAGGTTTTAATGTTAGTTTTTAATTCCAGTAGTTAGTTTAGTCCTTAGTTGATCAGCTTAGCGTAAAATCAAAAATTCGAAGTTCGCCGGAGCTCCGCTCCAGCGACTTCTTCACTGTAAACCCGACAGTGTCCGACTGCCTTGTTCACCCCATCTCGTTCCTCATCGTATTCTCCATCGATCCATCGCCTTTGACCAACCGAGGACCTATGGTCTTCGCGAATCAGGGTTCCACCTCTGCCGTACGCCGGAGCCCCTCCGTCTCACCACATCTCGCTGCAAAGCTTCAAAACCCGGGGTCGAGGAGGTAGCCCTCGCTCCCTCGGTTCTTCCTATGCAGGTCCAGAGAAGAGAGGAGCCCATCGGGGCTCGATCAAACCCAGGAAGAGGTTCCTGGAGGTCCCGTTCTTCCTCGACCTCGTCCGACTGCCTCGGACCTCCAGGAGCCATGAGAAGACCATCAGACGACACGGAAGCCTTCTAGCTACGTCTAGAGCACTTCAGATGCACGGGAGGTGCCCGCAGGAGCCCAAGCTTCTCGATCGAAGCTCGTCGGGGGCGAGCTTCTTCCCTGTTCTTCCAGACACCTCCAGCGCCGTCGGATCAGGAGGCGAGGCCCAGATTGAAAGACAGCCGTTTGATGAAGACACGCTCTGACCGTCCGATCAACGAGGAGTACCTAATCCGAGCCCTTCATCGACGAACCGGTATCCGTCGTCAGATGAGCGACACATGGATAAGTGGCGCGCCCATCGCCGTCCATCTCCGCACCTTAGGGGTTAAATTTCAGACCTAGCCCCCCGCTTTTTGTATTTATAGTTTAATACCAAAAATTAAAAGTTACGTTGTAAATAAATTGTATAAATTGCAGTACGCCCCCTGGAGTTTCTATATTTGCAGTTTAGTCCCTCCGCGCCTCACATGCAACACCCATGTGAGGCGCGTGGAATTTACACTTAAACCCCGCCGGATTTTAGTATTTGTAAAATGGCCCCGAAAATAAAAAAAATGTTTATTTCTGTTGTATTTTTTGCATGGATGCCCCTGATAAATATTTTAATTACAAAAATGCCCCTGCCAGGCCATTTATTTTTGTATGCTTTGTCCATTTATTCTGTGCCTCATATTAATTCGAAAAATCTTGCAAAAATGGATATAAGCTCCTGTTAGTGTACCCTTGCACGCTATATTTTTAGTTTTTAATTTTGTTGCATTTTTGCATTTATTAAAAATCAAAAACATGCCTTTTATTTACTGTCTAACTTATAAAATTCCAAAAAAATATGAAAAGACCTCGAAAAATTCTAAAAAAATTCCCTATTTTGTATTTTGCCTTATTTTAGTGTCAGTCTAAAAATCCCAAAAAATCTCAAAAGGAAAACCTTAAAAATTCAAAAATACACAAAAACTTCAAAAAAATATATAAAATCAAAGAAAACTCAGAAAAATATAAACTCAGTCCCTATTTCTTCTATATTTTATTATCTGGATTTGAAAAATAGAGTGGAAAAATTTTGTGGCTGTTGTGTATTTTTGATTCCTATTTTACTTACAGCCAGTACCTAGTTCACTGTTTTCCCTCATTTCAGCATTTAAAAAAACCAAAAACAATTTGAAAAATACCCAAAAATCACCAAAAAAGTGAAAAATTATGAAAATACCAGAAAGACTTTATCTCTGAATTTTTGACTATTTTTATAAATATTATAGCACCCCTTTATATATATATCCCCCTATTCTAAAGAAAATAAAAAAAATATAAAAAAAGATGTATATCTATATATACATCTTTATATATATATATTTATTAGTATATAAAATCCTAAAATTAAACAAAAAAAATTATTATTATTATCTATATATATATAATGTATGTATTATACGTTATATACTCACCCTCTATGGGTATACATATATATTTATAAATTTATATTCTATAAATTATATATATATTACCTAATTATATTATTAAAAAAATAAAAATAAAAAAATAAAAAAATATATAAAATTCAAAAACCCACAAAAATAGACTTCACACATGGATGACTCTGTGATAGATGCACATCGTAGGCTTATGCATTTTTGTATTGCTCTCTATGGTTCAACCTCTACATGCTTGTTCACTATACATTTTATGGTAGAGTAATAAATATTAATTCACATTTTTGGACTTAATTTCTTCATTCTTTTATTGTGGGTTAATTGCTGTATAACTTGGGTATTTTATGAGCGGTCGCCTCAGCGACAACATGCCTATATCATTCATAGTGACCCTCGTGGATTACTCGGTTATCAGGCTCCTCTGTGGCGATCCCATGGAACCGGGGGAGGAGCTGCAAAGTGTTCGGGGGGAACTTGAAGTCCCCCACGATAGCTGGAAGTACAACCAATGATGCATCAGAGTCGATCTGGGGTTTTGTAACTCCCGCATCGGTCTCGACTGGTCTGCTCCTGCCGCGGCGGCTGCTGCGGCTGCTGCGGCTGCTGCTGCCTCATCGGGGACCCTCAGCCCGTCTCTGCGCTGCTCTCGGTCTGCTCTCAACTGCTCCATCTCGCGCCTCATATCTAACATGAATGCTCCCTAATCTCTCAGCTGCTGTTAAACTGTCTCGAGGGAGGTGATCAGGGTGGAGTTGATCGCACCCTGGTCCAGAACAAAATGCTCATGCTACGGACCTCTGGTGTGATCATCACTACTGTCGTCCATAGTCTCTGCAAAATCAAAACATCCAAACTCAGGTGCCGATAAATGATCTGTCTGTCTCTCCTCTGGAACTGGTATCTCGATCTCAGAAGAAGGGGGATCGAGGGGGAACATGGTGGAGTCGTACTCGGGTTCGGAGAGCGGGTCTCGGCTCTCGTGAACCAACCTAGATAAGCGGGTAGACGTGCCCGAAAGCGGTGCAGCCAGAGGTTGCCTAAGAGATCGTCTGCCCATCATCTTGATGTGGCGAGTAGTGCGGATGAGATCTGGTAACAACTATGATCACAAGCAAACCCCCGATTCACCAACGCAATGCGAGCTGAAGACCGTAAAGGCTCGGTCAATTATATTGTCAATTTTATTTTGGTGATCAGTCAGGATAGCAGAGCGATTACGTGACCTGTTGGGTTTCCCGATATTTTCTCAACCGACTGTCCCGTACTGAAATAGCCGGTAATCAGTCGACAAGAATATCTGAGGGCTCTACCTAGTGTTCGAGGTCACTCTCTCTCGCCAGCAAACCAGACAATGAGGGGGTTGCTCTCCCCAAGACAAATGTTTATGTGAGGTGTCTTTTAGGGTCGATAGAGTTAGCAGTCGCAAATTTTATTATTTTTCTTTTTAGGTATTTTTCAATAAAAGCAAAAATGCCTAACGAATTTTTCAGTTCTCCTGGTTATTAAGTCCAAAATAGGGAGAGAAGACGAAAAAGCCGATACGTGATGAAATCAATGATGCATGCAGAGTAAGAAATGCGTACCTTACTCCAGCAGTCTACATACAAGAAGATCCGTGAAGAATTGAAAGACAAAAAATAAACTACCTAAATGATGCAGGCGGAAAAACTGAGTCCCTAAACAGCAATTTCTACTCGAAAGAACCACTAGTTGACCACCAGCCTCTGATCCAAAGGGTCCAGTCTCGGTCCACCCCTCCTCCTCCCGATAAATCGGGTTCAGGAGCAGCGCTTGGAAGGGCGGGCTGCGGCACGTAGGCTCGAAGGAAGTGAGTCAACTATTTTATTAATCTTTTATTATAGGTCCAATTACCGAACTATACGAACAGGTAAATGTATTAGGGTGTTTGGATCCTATGAATTACGTCACAATAAAACTGAAATTCCTAAGGCTAGGGGCTCGAGAAATCCGGAAGAAACCGGAAAAGGCAGTGAAAAATCAAAAGCCGCGAAAAACCGCAGAGAAAGCTAAGGGATCCCCCGAGCACACCGGTGCTCGGCGAAACAGACCCTGAGAGTCTCTCAAGTCCAAGTGTGCTGTCCCTGTATTATTACAATAATTCAAATAGTTGAAAATAAAAGCTAATCTAATCTAAGCTAATCCTCTCACACTCAGCTACTCCCTCGCGCTCTTCTGCGGTTCTGTGAAGAAGGGAGCCGCCTCCGATCAATGCGGTTGTGCCATCTTCTCGAGAGTCGCCACCTCGGTCCTCGGGCCCTCACAAGACAATAGCAAAGTGTCACAAACCAGATAAAATAAAGTAAATAAAGCAGGTAAAACAAGTGAAATGAAACAGGGATATATGCGCAAAAATGTAAAATAAAAATAAACAAACAAAAACAAAAATAAAAGAAACTAAAATAAAAAGAAAATAAAATAAAAACAAAAGAAAAATAAAAGCCGCTAAAAGTCACGAACTCAGAAAGAGCCGCAGAAAGCCGCGAAAAAGAAAACAAAAATAAAATGAAAAATAAAATGACTACTAAGCCGTGCTCCCCGGCAACGGCGCCATTCTGATGGGCGAAAAATCACCAAGACTCGGGTGAATAAAATAGATCAAGGATCGTTGCGACCTAGATCTCGGAGATAATTTAGTCAATCAAGAAAATATGAGATCAGACCACCAAAATAAGATAAAAATCAAAGAAAATCAATAGTGGCCCTGTCTATTGGATTAGCCTGGTATAGCGACCAGGGTCGGACTCAGGGAGCACGTGATGTCCTCGCGGCCTACGAAGTAGTCTAAAATAAAAACAAATAAAATAAAATTATTTTTGGTGGGTTTTTAATATTTTTATATTTTTTTTGGAATTTTTAATTATAAAGAAAATAATAAAATCAAGAAAACAAGCAACTTGGACAATTTATTTAAACACTCAAAATTAATCCAAAAATTCAAAAAAATATTTTTATTTTTTTTATGTTTTTGGTGAATTTTTGACAATTTTATGATTTTTATAAAATTTTATAAAAAATGAAACAAGAAAGGTCAACAGTGGTGTTGTTCAGCCGGGCTTCAAAGGCCAAAATAAAATATATAATGGCCTTCAAATAGCCAGGAGGTATTTTTCCTACAAAATATAAACAAAAATGAAAATTCAGAAGCTGAGATTATTATTTTTGGGTTTTCTATTAATTATTAGAATTTTTATGAGGTTTTCAAGGTTTTTTAATTTTTATAATTTTTATAAGTCCAAAAATGACCAACTTGGTCAGAAAATCAAGCACAGCCAAATACACTAAATCTAATTTTTTTTGTAATTTTTAGAGATGTTTTAATATTTTTTTGTGAATTTTATAACTGGACAGTAAGAAAAATTGATATTTTTGAATTTTTAAAAATAATAAAAAGAGTAAAAAATGTCTCCAAAAATCAGAGAAAATTTTACACAGTGGCAGGAGCGACGTATCCAATTTTCACGTAATTTGGAGTAATTTTGCTATTTTATTAAAATAAAAAACACACAAACAGCGTATAGGGACCTAGTTGCAAATAAAATAAATCCTAGGGGCTGAAAAGATAATACGACAAAAACCCCAAGTCCTTCAATGCAAAAATCCCTGAGAACCACGCGCGCTGCACGTGTGTCACACTTAGAGGGGCATAAATGTCATTCTAATTTTAAAACATTAAAAGCGGAACACACATAAACCATAGGATAAAAGCTGCAATTTCACCAAAACACACGTGTCGATGCACGTGTCCATCATGTACATGGGTATAAATGTAAACAAGATAAACAACAGGGTCCTCTATGCAAATATTTCAAACTAAAATAAACTGCAGAAACTATTTACAGAACAAAAAATTAAACGAAAAAGAAAGAAGGGCCTACAGGGTAATTTACCCTTTATTTAAGCGGGGGGCTGGATGGACGCCGCGTGGCGAATCTGATGGTGGTGGATGACGGCGCCTCAACGAAGGAGCCCTCGGCTCTGATCCAACGGCTGGGGTTGCACCACGTATCTGATCAACGGTCGAGTAGCGCTGGATCTAATCCTCGCTGGATGGAGGGCTGAGAGGAGGCCACGTGTCGATCTGACGGTGGCTGCTGGGCCTCGTCTTAGCCCTGATCGGATGGTCCACAAGTAATCTGGACCTCCAGGGTAGAACGGACAGTCGAGGAGGGTCTTGGAGGAACTCCTCGCCGTCGAACTTTGCCGGAGGACTGTGAGCGGTCAGGACCTCTGCGGGGCTGCTGAAGATCGGAACAGACTTGCCGGAGCCTCCCGCGTCTGGAGAACCCCTCCGATGGCTCAACGGAGCTCCGGAGAGCCCAGGCAACAGTGGCGGAGCAGAAGCTCCTGTGCTGAAGATGGAGGACCTCAGATGGTCCTCCTTTGACCTGCAAGATGGCATGAAGAGCACGCTGGGTCGAGGGTAAAGTGCCTCGACCCGGTTAGGTGCGAAGTGGGTGGACGGCGGGTCGATATGGGTGAGCTCCGATGAAGCGACGACGAGGGAGCTCGAACCCCAGTTTCTGTGCGAACTGGGTTGGATGAAGGGGTGTAGAAGGTGCGTAAGAGAAGGGCGAGGGTGATGGTATCGTCCGATGATCGAAATGGGGACTGAGGTGGTCGGAATCGACGGTCGACGGCGGAGGCGCGATTTGAGGGTAAATAGAAATTAGCAAAAAATAGGAAGATCTAAGGCTACCTGATGATCGATGTCGACTGGGGACGAGCTGACGGAGCTCTGGGTCCTAGCCTCAAGGGACGTCGATGCCCGAGGCTCGAGCACCACGTCTGGGCGGCGCACGGCAGCGCTAGGTCGCCGGATTGATGGTCCGATCACTCCCTCCTCGCTGCAACACAGCCAATCTCGAGCTGTCACTCAAGCAAGAGCAATGGAGGTCCTGGGGTGGAATGAGTTGAGCCAAAGATACCTGAATCGTGCGGCGGAGCTAAGATTTTATACGAGTGAGGGTCCGGCTAGATCGAGTCGGGCACGGGTGCATGAAGCACGGATCCCTAGGCTCAACCCCGGGCGTGGGTCTCGGATGCAAGAGGAAGAAATGGAGCTCGGGGTTTGGGTGTGTGATGATCGGATCATGATGCCATAATTGGGAGAAGAAGCGGGTCGGGCACAGATCTGCAGAATTGTGGTCCAAGGGGGGGTGTTGACCGGGGGGTCAACATCCCCCGTGGACCAGTGGAATGCAGCCACGTGGAAATGATTTGGAAATTCAAATTAAAATAATAAATGGCCGAATTTCACAAAAGTCAAAACATGAAAAATGTTCCTTTTATTTTAAACTATTTTTTGTGATTTTTATTTATTTTTTTGAATTATAAATTAGGTATTTACAATATAGTACTATGTATAGGTATATATACAATATTGAATTTTTAATTTTTGATTTTTAATTTATTATTTTTATGCATTTTTATTCCAATTTTACATTTTATTTATTTACAAGATAAAATTTGTAATATTTTGGTGTTTTTATTTTATTTTTATTATTTATTTACAAGGGTAAAATAAATAGGTTTATTTATATATATACAAGGAAGGATGTTTTTATTTTCTTTTTAAATTTTTTATTTTGATTTTGTATTTATTTTAAACCCATTTTATTTTTATTTTTAGAGGAAAATATTATTATTCTATTTACAGGTATATTTACACACATGAGCTTCCTTATCTCTCTCTACTTTGGCTTTTATGCAGTCAGGCCCATGCTGAGCCCTCCCTTAGGATTAGGTCGCTCAATATTTATTCTAAATATCACCCTCATTTTCTTTTAATTCTTTATTCTTTTATTTATGCACAAAAACATGCTAATTATTTAATTTTACATAATGCAAGTCAAATGATAATTATTAGTATTTACATAAATCTACATGTGTTTGACAAAGGTTTTGTAGCTAAAATAAAAGAATAAGGAGTGATGAATGGGTATTCATCAGCGTCCGATTGGAGACGCTGCCTCCCCGTCTTCCGCTGGTGACTCCTGAGCTCTCGAATTGGTCCCTGCGGCCGCCTCCGTCAACCTCCTTCTCCCCGTTTGCTTCCTCTTAGGAAACCCCTTCCTTTCAAAAAACCACCAAAACCGCCTGCAATCATCACCACCCCCCGGCCCTCAAGACCTCCCTTCACCTCCTTCTCATGGGCCCCTTCTGTCAAACCCTCCCCTAGCACCCCTCCTCCGCATAACCCCTCCCCGACACCTCCTTCTAGTGGACCCTCCTCCGAAGATCCCTTCAACCCTTTATTCTCAACTCCCTCCTCCCCCCTAACACCACCCTCTAATCCTCGCGGAGGCATCTCCTCCTGTGTAAACAATCGTACCTCCAAAGCCAATCCCGACCTCTGCTTGGGAGACACTATGTCAGCGCATACCTGGTTGAGCCCTCCCCCTTCGACCTATGCACGGATCGACACTGCTGGAGGCGTCGTATTGGGTCCAAGATGGTGCTCAAAGGCCGGGTTCAGCCCATCATCCTCTGGCAACACTGTCATTTCATCGGTCCTGGATCCCCGGGCAGGGATCTCGGCTGTGTGACTCCTCTGGCCCGCGAGTACTCCCAAGCCCCCAAGGCTCACGACATCAGCCCTTGAAAGCTCCATGGATGTTGTAAGCTGGTTGTCGCATAGTGGGTCCTAATGAGGACCCGACTCCTCTATCTGCACATCTGCAGCATTGATCGTCGAGACGGGATCCACCTGCACTGATTCGACTCTCTGGGGATGCTCACGACAACTACCACACGGCTCGGCTCGACCTGGTGTTGCCCCCGCCCCTAGAACGATTACCCGTTCTGAAGGTCCAGGCATTTGTTCTTTTGGATGTTCTCCTCGTGCTAAACTTGGGCTCCCCGTTGGATATGTATTGCAACTTCCCCTCTTCTGTTGTATTGAGTCTTCATTACTTTCTCCACGTGGTATATAAGTTCCTCCCATTTGAATTGCATGGCTATAGTCCCTTTTTCGTCGACATGATTCCCTCGTGTTTGACTTGCTGTAATTAATCTCCTGCCTGTATATGTGTTCCTGCCTGTATTAAAGGTGATTTGCATGGAACGTTTCTTTTTTTCCTCGTAACGGGTCCGCGTTACTTCCTCCACCCGGAAAAAATGCCCGCTTGATTTGCATTCATTTGTTCCCTTTTCTGTCGAAAGGAGTCTCTAGCATTATTCACGCCGAACCACACATTGTCTCTAGCATGTAGTCTATTTATAGTCGCAGTTTAGTGACTATGTCTTCAAACATTTGCGACCACGTACACACTATGTTGCGACCATGTTAGCACTACATAGAAATCCAATCAACGGCCACCCAGGGACCATCTTGCTACCATAGTCGTGATACCTCAATTTCTGCCACTACTACACCACCGTGTTGCGACCACATTGCTATGACTTTGTTAGTTAAGTAATAGCAATGTAGTGGTAATGTAGTCGCAAATGCTGCTTTTATAACAAAAAAAATAACAGTAGCATGTGGTTACCTCCCTATATAATTGTATGAACCTGCATGAAAATAGTAAAATACAATCATCTTGTTATCTTTTGAGATCTCCAAACGACATTTATTATTTTGAAGCTCCCAATCAACTTGTTGAAAAATATTATAATACATTCATGCATATTTGTGTGCTATCAAATTTAAACATGTACATAATATATAAACAGTGATGCAAAAAAATTCAAGTGTTTTTGAAAAAAACTATAAGTTGAAGGCAATAGAAAGTTAAGTAATATTGAGAAAAGTTCTTAACATTACAAAGTATTAGATAATAAACTAACACTAGAGAGTATAATGTTTGCGCTAAAATTTCCTTCTCCTCCATTTAAAAAAAAGCATCTTCATTATCCATCGCCTTGTCCTTTGCCCCCTTGTCAGATTTTTTGTTTTTCAATTGATTTTTCCCACATTATGAGATAAAAGACCCTTTGCATTGTGATACCGAATATGCAATATCATACTCCTCATTCTCCTCTTCCTCCTCCTTTGTGTATGCTTCATCTTCCATCTCATGAACTTGCGATTTCATGGTTGTACTTATAAGAAACAAAAGAAGACATTTTAAATGTTAGAAATATTAATCAATGACTAACTACTATATAACATTACTTATAATTAGAATATAAGTTACACCTATATGTAATATCCTCCTTCAAAGTGTTCATTCTTGAAGACGAAGTTCCCATTTCATAAGGCAAATATTTTATTCCAGAAGACATGGCACCGATTTGATTTACCAATGAACTCACAACATTATGTGTTTTGTGTTTCGCATCTTTGTTACACAATTAGATTTGATAAAATCCAAAAGAAGGTTTAAGCAGGATACTAATGGGGCATGCAATGGAAATCATGATCAGGCTGCAAAGGAAATCCTGGACCACAAAAGATAAGTCCATTTTTCTTATTAGATTTTTATCACTTTCTATGGATCAGGAGAAAACTCATAAGTTTATACATCTTGTCCTTGCTGCATTGAAAATCTAAGCACTTAGATCTTTGGAATCTGGAAGGTGCTTGATATGATAGCTTATGCTCAGAATTTTTGGGGGATCTAATGCATCAAATCAAGATTGCATTCAAGAATGGATCACTTTAGAAAATAGACTGATGTAGATTTGGAAGTCCCCTCAAGTATTATATCTGGGAGATATTGGGTCTGTATTTCTTTGATGGACTCAATGTTGAACATAATTGTTCTACTTGGAATGTTTGCTTCAATGACTGAGAGGATATGATGCTTTGACTTTTACAGAAGCTATTGGTGTTCAATATATTGCATATCATATTTCAATGGTTCCCACTTCAATTGAAAGCTTTATGTTGTTGTTTGGTCTATGAGGAATTGATACTATCTACTTGACAATTTTAATAGTGAACAACATGACTTAACACTTTGGTTTATAGGTTTTACAAGTATATTCAAGCTGATTTTGACAAAAGGCCAGGTTTGATGTTTCAACATTAAAGGAATGCCAGATATTGTCTCAAGTTATGATAATCAAGTGCTTGGGTTGGTTTCTTTACTTCCAGTTTAGGTGAAATACTCAATACAACTGCATTAGATGGATTCCATCATCTTTCAATCATTCTCTAAAAGATACCTACTATCCATGACAAGGTCAACATTACAAAGAGAACAAATCGGAATAGAATAGATCTACATGTAGCATAATTTAAAAACATGGCTAATTTCTAAACTTAGGCATGTATTAATGGAAATAATGTAGCCATGAGATTCCCTAAAATGTTAGAAAGCCTGCACAAAACTACGTTGAAACTTAAAATTACAAAATAGAGTATGTTACCGATAGGAGATCAATAGGAGACTGGAGCCGAAGCGTCAGTGACGATGTCAGTGTTACAGGCTCGGTGTTGTGCGTTGTTGGCGTTTTCCGTATACAAATCCATGTAACAAATCTAAAGAGAAAACATGTACAAATGAATATTTAAGAAGTAATGCAATCATAAACCACAAAAATAGGCACGAAGTAGACCAAAGCTATAAAGATATACACAAACCTACGCTATGAGAAGCTATGAGAACCAAAGAAAGTGAGAAATACAACATGCAGTATTAATAACATTGGCATTAAAATGATGCAAGAAAATATGATGGTCATAATTTTCTGCTTAGGTTGGTGCTTTATCTAGAGCTTTGCTTGCTGAGTAGACCAGTAAACATGCACAGAAAGAACCATTCCAAGAGTTCCTGAGGAACCGACTGGTCCCTATGCTACTGGTGTAAGATCCTCGTTGTGTGGATCAGAGTCTTCCATTTATCCTGCATCCAACACATATATAATAGGAGTAAATCACATGCATAAGATAGAATAAAAGCATCCACTGATGGATTTTAAAATGCAACTCTTATAAATTGTATAGATAAAAATATATGTGATAATAAATCGAACATGGGTGATGCATCAAGTTCTATACTTAATAGATATCCAATAGAACAAAATTCTATATTAGAAAGCATCCGTTTTTCTAACAACCTCAGGGATTTGGTGTTACCACTTACCAGAATGCCTTGTGTTAACATCTACATCAGAGACTTAAAAAGGCCTACGAAGATGGAGTACTATTGAATGATTGTCGTTGATATTGTAATATCGCTTACTGGATAATTCAAAATAAACACATGGTAATGATGATGTTTTAAGTTAATTGGTGATCCTTCTTGATTTGAGTTCTAGAGGTGGTGTATGTCTGACTTTGCATTTCAGAGTTTCCATACAAAATGTTATCAATGGTGGCTATGAACAATAAGTTCTGCTTGGTAGTGAAAATCAGTTATGTCATCATATTATGTGCAAGTCCACAGTTGTCTGCATAAAATGAGAAGCTGTTGCAATTTCTACATAATGTTCTCTGACATACTTGGAGTTTTCCGCTATAATCAAGCCCAAAAACTAATGAGTCCAGCATGTCACCATCTTGGACCACTACAGCCTTCATCCAAGGACATGATGCAAAAAACCCATTTCCAAATCGAAATTGGTGAAGCTGTAAGTCTCTAGGACCCTCATCTATATTCACTCTAGATTTGTACTCGAGTATAGATCCCCCATCTAGTTGAATAAATGCTGAAAACTTTTTCATGGGATCTATTTCAACAACAGATCCTTCAACAAAGTATCTTATGAAAACTTTTAGGATTTAAAACTTTTTCATGGGATGACCAACTTACTTTTGCTGTTCTTATGAGCGAATGCAAATTCCTGCACAAGACTACAAAATTTCAGCATGAACAAGAAGATCAGAGGTGGAATTAGGGATATATCCAGAGGAGAAGCAAGAATCATTGAGTTACTAATAACAAATGCATATGACATTTTCATGACAGTTGTTGCCTAGATGAAATTATAGATTGTACATAACCCACAACAAATGCAATATCTTTAATTTTCCCTCACTTGGTAGAAGAATGCAAAGCCAAGCTAAATCTTTATTATAAATCCATCTATCTTGGTAGAAGAAGGCATGCATTATAAATCCATCTATTTTTTTATCAGCACAAGCTAAATCTTGATTACAAAACTACATGGGCACCAAACATCCATATTAAACAGTAACATCTACACCAAATCAAACTTACTCCATCAATGAAATGAAAGAAAGCTTCAGCATCTCCATTCTAGATATTTTTTAAGCACAAGATGCTTTAATCCTTGTGTTCTACCGTGCATAGTGTTACATGACTATTTTATAGATAATGCTTATGCAAATCTACGTGCTTACTATGGTAAAAGGAATTGGACTGTGAAACAATTAACACAATACGATCATATAGCTTAGCATCAAAGGATTTATGTGGCCAGGTACTTTGCAATGAATCTCGTGGTTATGGTTAGTTATAAAATGTTGGAAGTAGCACGAGTGTAAATAAACATAGTGTGATGAGTAACTTTTACCTGCAAGAAGTCCTCTGGAGAGATCGTCAACTGCAACCGAGAGACTCTCATAACTTTTATAAGCATTCAAATCTATTTTCCTACCAATTGGGATCTCATCCATGTTGATCTTCAAGAATAACCCACTTGCCACCAAATCATAAAAAAAATCACACGATGAATACCAGAATGCAGTAAGCCCTAGAAGCAATTAAATCACAGCAACAAATCACAAAATGATGAATCACGAGAAGAATACCAGCATGCAGTATAGCCAAGTAGCAAAAGGCTACAGATCGGGGATGGAAGGTGGGGGAGGGAGGGAGGTGGTGGAGGTGCGAGAGGAGGAAGGGTGGTGGATCGTCGGAGAGGGAGGTTGTGGAGGTGCGAGAGGAGGGAGGGCGGTGGATCATCGGAGAGGGAGGTGGTGGGGGGGGGGAGTAGGTGGCCAGAGGAGAATGGCGACACGGAGGAGAGGCGCCGGTAGTGGTCGGAGAAAGGGGACTGGGAGGGGGGATCTGGAGGGCGAAGAGGGCATGCCAGGGGTCGGGGACAAAGGGTGGGGTAGAAGGGCACGGATTTAGGGATTACATTTGCGGGGTCCCACTAAAATTTTCGCCAAAATTTGCCACCACGTTACGACTATAACGTGGTCGCAAAGTGGTTGCAAACACGTAAAAAACTTAGCGACCCCTCTGTGGTGGGGTTGTAGTCGTAAATCAGTGGCTAAAGGTCTTGCGACTACATTGTCATCCCACGTAGTAGCAACGTTTTAGTCGCAAAAATTGCATTTTCTTGTAGTGAGCATTGATGTTAGATACACCATGGTGTTGCTGGTGGTCCGCTTTCGGAACTACAAAAGTAATAAAATTTCACATTGATGAATCCACGATTCGTCGTCTTTATTCTTGTATTTTAGCTTCATTTCCTTAGTCAAACACCTGTAAACACCCATTAATTTCATGAAATTACCATTTTGCATGCATTTGTTAACTATGTATTTTTAACACTTTTTGTACTCGAATAAAAGAATAAAGAAGAAAAGAAAAAGAAAAGAAAAATGAAGGATGTATTTATGGAATAAATGCAGACTGACCTGAACCCTGAGAGAAGGTCAAGACTTGACCTGATCGATCAGGAATAAAGTAGTGGGAGATAGGGTCTTTAATTCAAAAATTCAAAAATAATTTGTAAATATTTTTCCTTGTATATTTGTACAAAACTTACAATATTTTATTTGTCTATAAATTGACCTCAAATTAAATATTTTTGTAAACAATAGTTGTAAATAAAAATGTTTTGTAAATACTAAAAATAATTGCAAAGTAAAATAATGTACATATTAGAAATAGTCGCACTCAGAAAAAGCCGTAAAGCGATAATTAAAATACCAATTTCGGCTCCATACAGACTCAAATTGAATCAAACTCACTTCCGTTATACTCTAAATTAAATTGTCTTTCAAATGACTGTGATTTCATAATGTTTGGAGTTATGATTGAAAAGACGGCTTTCTGGGGTGGTTTGTACAGTTTTACCACATACTTATTGTATATATTCATTTATATTGATTTTTTTATACATAATGTACATAATTGTAAATATTATCTTCATTATTAAAAATAAAAAATAATAATTAAAGAAATTTAAAAAATTATTTAAAAATCATTTCCTTATTTATACATGTGTATATTGTATTATATGTACATAATATTTGTATACAACTAATTTCCTTACATATAAATCACCAAAAAAAGTAAATATCTAACCTTAATTATTTAATTTAAATTAATTACAAAATTTGTATTTAATTATTTAATTATTTAATTTATTCATTATTTGATTTGATAACATATCTTATATATAAAGATATTATTCTATACCATTAATAGCCACCATTAAGATGGGTAAATAAATTTTGTAAATTAATAAATTAATTTATTTAATTAATTCCGAAATTCATTTTTAATTAGTTATTTAATTTAATTAATTATTTTATTAATTCCACCACTAAACACCTTCCTCTTTTGTAAATCCTTTCCTTTTGTATTTTTCTTCTCTTTTTTGGCGCTCCTCCTCCCTCATTTGTCTTTGAACACTCTTTAGTGGAGAGGAGCCCAATCTCCCAGAGCAATCTTGTCGAAGAAGGATGCCCAACCTTCGAGCCGTCCAGTGACAGTGGTTTGGCCCTCGTCGAGGCATCACGATGTATCCGATCCCGAGGTGAGATCCAACTTTGTTTTTCGTCATTATTATAGTGTAATTTTAGATTAATTCTAGGTGTAGTTTATAGTGTTAAATCTTAGGTAAATTTCCACCACAACTCGATTCCGCATCCGATTCGATCACCACATTCATCTTCGTAATCCCTCCATTCTCATTTCTATCCCACACAATCTTCCACCTCCGGTCACACACGGTGGCCGAAGATCCAAGTCCATCTTCCATATTACTGGATCCGTACTCGCTCACGTATTCGCATTTGTTAATACATAAAAAATAAAAAAACAAATATTTATTTTTCTCTAACATTTGTTTTGTAAGATCATCTTAAAAAAAATTAAAAAAATAATAGAAAAAATTATTTCTGTCTGTCTACAGTTCCTGCTTATTTTTTTAAAAAAAATTATTTATAGTTTTCTGTTTACATATAAAAAGAAATAAATAAAAAAATAATAAGCACGGCGGACCGCCCCACTCCATCCCAGGCTGCGCGAGCCT
Organism: Ottelia alismoides; assembly: GCA_037367405.1. Classification (NCBI taxonomy): domain Eukaryota; kingdom Viridiplantae; phylum Streptophyta; class Magnoliopsida; order Alismatales; family Hydrocharitaceae; genus Ottelia; species Ottelia alismoides. Next base: position 52,092 of record JAZKJV010004754.1, read on the forward strand.
CGTTGCAGCGCCGCTGGCCCCTCAACGCCACCGTGCGTCTTCAACTCCAGCACTACCACCCTGCGGCCGCTTCGGCTTGGTTGCGCCGAGCCCAATTCCACCGGTGCCACTGCTCGACACCTGCCACCACCTTCTATCGACGGCAGCGGATCCCTTCCACCAACACCAGCCCCACGCCACCGTTCCGCTGCGCGTGCAAGCCTGCGCATGCGCCGCGCAACCGTGAGCCTTTACCACTGCACGACGCACTTCATTGGTGGCAGAACACCACCGTCTAGATCGCCACTACGATCCAACCCACGTTGGCCCGCACCACTACCTCCGTCCGTACCTCGCCAAAGTCTGCGCGGCGACACCCTGCCGCCCTCCAGAACCACAACCAACCACACCTTCTAGATCTGATCGGCCAGCAGGCAACGGCCACGCCTCACTCCATTTTGTATGGTTGAAGAGAAATGAAGAAACCTAAGGATTCAAGGATAAAATATTTTAGGTAAATTACAACCTCACCTATGGAGTTTTTTTAAATTCCAAACAAATCCTTGCCAGGAAGAGTCACATACACAACATCATCCTCCACTGGGTAATTTGCAGCTTCTGTCCGCATTTATAGTAGTGTTATATTTTCTGCAAAAACCTTTAAATAATTGCATTTCAGTCCGTATATGTCCGATTGTTTATTTGCATGATCTTTTTGATGAAATAAATGTTTTTCATGATCTAAAAATTTGACAAAAAAATGTGAATATTCGTGCTATATCCTTAAATATTGTGTAAAATTTTCGTTGCATTTTCTTATCATTTGATATTTAAAAAAAGCAATAACAATGTTTTTTTACTATCAGAAATTTAAAAGATCATAAAAATTTGAAAATATACCTAAAAATTCCAAAAAAAATACTATAAGTGTATTTTATTGTCCTTTAATTTTGATCCAATTTTCGTGCATTAATCATTTGCAAAACTCCAAAAAATTGTGAAAAACTAAAAATCTTATATAAAGTTTTAAACATTATAAAAAATCGGAAAATTTTGATTTCAGTCTCTGTTTGTATTGTACTTTAGCATAAAAATAAGTTCCAGAAGTTTTAGGCACTTAAAGTGTTTTTAAGTTGCAAAATACTCTTGGTTGTTCACCGTTCAATGTTATTTCCACTATTTGATTTTTATAAAATCATAAAAAATCAGAAAATTTTGGAAAAATTATTTTATTTTTTTAAACATATAAAATACAAAAATATTTTTTCATCAATTTTGTGAGCATTTTTGGATAATCTGAAAAATACAAAAACAGTGTGGTGTGTGTGTTTTTATCCCTTTGTGCATATTGCTCCCAATATGAAAATTTAAAAAGTTAAAAAAATAAAAAAAAACCACTAAAAATTTTATTTTCGAAATTTGAAAGTTTTTAAATCCTGCTCCTTGTGTTTGACCCTGGTCGCTTTACCAGGTAAGTTGAATAGCGAAAACCGCTTGCTTCTCATTGTTTGATATTTCTTTAAAGTGGTTTATATACTTTTCTCATTGACCGATCGATCAGTTGAGAACAACGACATTCCTTATTTATTCCTTCTCGATTGCATCGGTATTCGGCTCATCACACATACAGATAGATCATAGGATGAGTGTGCATATTCGAAGATTGTAAACATGAATCAATAGCAGGTTTTGGAATGATGCACACGATATTAGATTAGGTAGGTGTTGAGACACTCTCGGTCGGTCTGCTAATGAAACACAATTAGCGGTCACCGAGGTAACCAAACACAAGAGGCGAATCAAGCAACAATTAACACACAAATGAAAGATAAAGCAATGCAATATGGAATGAGCTAAAATTTATTATAATCAAGATAAAATTTGTCTAGTGTGCAAGTAGTCTGGGTGTCAAACCACTGAGAGCACATACGAGGATAGGCTATTTATTATCTACAAAAATAAACAAATCTTTTTGTGTATTTTTGGGTTTTTAATATTTTGTGGGTTTTCAATAATATTTAATTTTTCTGGATTTTTAAATTTTTATATTTTTTATTTGTTTAAATTTTATAATTTTTATTGGGTTTTTATATTTTATGATTTTCAATTTCTTTTTTTCTTTTAATATGTAATATATAAGTTTATATAAGTCTATATGTATATTAATATGTATGATATAATAACTATATATGATATGAATATAAAATATATATAATTAAGAAAATACAATCAAGTGCAGTCTTTTTTATTTTTTTACATGTATAAATTATATTTATAAGCATTTATAATAATATTATTAAAATTAATATGTACTTAAGTATATATAGGTATATACAGTATATAGGCTTTTATATTTATAAATATATCTATAAATATTCAAAAATTTTAAAACAAAATGGTTTTCCTTTTGTTTATTTTTCTCTATTTTTGTGATTTTTTCCGTTTTTTTGCTAAATTTTAGGTATTTTTAAACTCTAAAATACTCTAAATTAGGGAGTTAAAAAATAGGTCAAATGTTTTATGTTTTAAAAATAGATAATAATTCCAAAATCACTCAAAACTATTTTCAATATGTAGTATACTATATAAATAAAAATATACAGACGGAAACTATTTTTTAGATTTTATAAAATATTCTCTAATTTTTTTAGTGTTACAAGGGTTTTTTTAAATTTCAGGATCTTTTTTTTCAATTTATTTGTGATTTTTGGTATGTGGCTATATATAGTAATATATAAAATATTTTTTTTGCAATTTTTAGAAGTGTTTTTTATTTTTTATATTTTATATCTAAACAGGGAAATAAATAGCTATTAATTGATTTTTAATGAATGGAAAAGGACAAGTAAATGATAAAATAAAAATAGAGCTTGGACATGCATGATACCATGCATTTACTTTAATTTTTACAAATTAAATAAGTTACATGAGAAATTTATGAAAAATAAAATGCAATAATTTATTTTTAATACTTTTAGGGGTATAATTATAATAATAAATAAGGTTGAGGGTCTCAGTGCAAAAACACCAAAGTTTAACACGTATCTACAATTTTTATAGACTAAAATTAAATTACAAATATCATGGAGAAACCCTTGCACAATGCTCACCTCACGTGGCAACCCACATGAGTTGAGCTGGCATGAACCCCAATTCATAAACATTGAAATCAAGAGGGTCCGTGAAAGTTTCACATCATTATTTACCCTACAAAAAATATTTACAAGATCAAAAGTAAAGTAAGAAAAGGCGGATGGTTTTTTGTACAATTACCTCATCACAGTATACGATCTAGCGGCTGAAGTTCGTCCACTTACACACGCCAGACGGTGGAGCTCCACCCATACAGCTTCGTGATTGGATGTCTGATGAATCTCCATTTCATCACCATTATTCTTTCATTTTAGCTTTAAATCCCTAGCTAAATGCATGTATATATCATTAATTTATCAAAATAAATGCTCTATAATTTGTACAAAATATTGTATAAAATACTTTATATTTAATGTATTTAATTCCAAAATTAAAGAATAATATAATAAAAGAAAACGAAATGAGACCCCATAGGTGTTGAGTTACCCAAACCCTGAGAGCCAGTCATAATGATGACTTGGTCGACAAGGAATAAAGTAGTGAGAGATAGGACATCGACACAGTACATAAAATACACATAAAACCACATATAAAACCCTAATTTAATTACCCAATTATTGCTTTTTGATATCTATTTTATTTTATTATTTTTGCACTTCAAATAATAAATCCCACATCATGAATATTGTAGATATAACTACATAAAAATACAAAATTGAGTTCACATAAAAATAATGCATAGTGTGCCTGGGACACAAAATAAAAAGCCAAAATAAAACTTCATAGACCAGTATCTTTTCCATACTGTATCAAAATGGATGAAAATCATGTTAATTGTATACAACTTTCAATGAGCTATTTAATGAAGGTGGTTCACTTAATTTGGAACTAAGTTGCAAAATTTAGGTTTTGGGCCCATATTGTGTAATATACATGTATATTTAATTCAATATATTTATTCTTTATATTTTTTAAATTCTTTAATTTTTATAAAATTGTAAATATTAATAAAACACTCATACATAATTATAATAAAATAAAACCTTTTGAATATAATGAAAATAAATAATACATTTCAATACATATGTAAACTATACATATATATACATATAATGTGTATGTACCTTACTAATTAAGTATACATACAAACTCAAAATAATAATGAAAATATCTAAATGTGTATAAAACTAAATAAAAAATATAAGAAATATGTTTATAAAATAATAAAATATAATACAAATTAAAAATACCAAAATACAAGTATTTATACCGATATTTTACATGTAAATATCAACTCATAATAAAAAGCCTAATAAAATAAATAAAAATGGAATAAAAAACTGCATAAAATTGGAAACAATCATGTTTTAATAAAAATTTAGTAATTCATTTATTATTTTTAATCAATTTTACAAAGATTTTTCAGTCCCCTTTTTTCTGGTTGGTCAATGTGGACCAACCAGGGGCCTCCAACAGTTGTCCCCATGTCAATTGTCCTCCTCCCCCTTTGACCCTTGTCAAAGTCATGAGTTGATCTATTTTCTCCCCATTTCTATGCTTCCACTTTTCCCTTGAGACCTTCCATTCCTGTACATCCTCATCTTCCATGATCTTCGTCGACCCTTCTCCCATCAGTATCTCTTCTTCCATCACATGCCACTTCATCTCGAAGTTTGCCCATCACCATCCCTTATATCTCCACCCTTCATCGCCATTTTACGATTTATACCCTTTCTACCTGATCTTAGCCCCTTGGAGCACCTCCCTGGTTACGTTGTTGGTGACAAGAGAGATGAGTCGTGCTTCGCAGCGAGGAGGATTGTGGATTGAAGGTGGTTCCACCCATCGTCGAAGCCGACTTCTGGCGGTCCTATCTCCTTAGCCTCCTACCAACTTGAGGTTGTTTCTCCCACTTTTTAGGTAGTTTTAATTATACATATTAATTTCGCATCTTATTTCATGCTTTTATTATTATGTTAGCTTAGATTTAAGTCTATCTTATGTCGCTAGAGCTCTAGAGTTCCTTCCTTCATCTTTGCCATTACACCCCAATTCTGACCCATCATGACACCCCACTACCTCACCCCTCTATTTCTTCATCATGTGCATCTCACCAACAACCTAGATTTGAGCTAGATCTGGAGATCAAGGTCCTTTCCTGTGCCTTGCCTAGGACCTCACTGCGACATCCATCTCCACCTCGAACTCCATCAATAGAAGCCTAGCCCGCATAGCCAGAACCTCTCCATTTTTCCCTTATAGGTACAACAGCTAGAAGACCCCGTATGAGGGGTGTTTGGTCCAATAACTAGACCCCCAAAACCTCTAGGTAGAAGAGTAGTCCAGGGCTCCATCGCTGAGCCCCAGACCATTTTGAGGGCACCCACAGTTGCAGAATAATTTTAGTAGTCGAACAAACATCTCAACAATATCATACAAGCTCGGAGGAGGATGATAGATTGGATCAAAGCTAAGTTACAACGCAATTCGTCCCTGTTCTTGGGGAAGAGCAGCTACCATCAGATCCGCTCCTCGCTCCAGAACGCACAACCGCTATCAAATATTGTGCATCATTGATCATTGGACAAGAGCCTGATGATCGAATATTTTAGCTAATTAAGGTGGACTAAATTAAGCAAGTGTCGTTGTCCCAAATAAACCAAATCTGATTAACAAGAAAATAAACCACTAATGAATCGAACATAGAAATACGAACGATTTTGCTACTTTTATTAACATGGTATAGCAAACAAGGTCGAACTCAAGGATCACAATTATACACTAAGTAGTTGATTTCAAAAATAAGAATATTTTCTTATTGCTTTTTAGTGTTTTTTAGTTTTTTAAATTTTTAATTTGTCAATATAAAGGAAATAAGCACAAGGAATAAAAGTATGCACACACAATCTTTTTTTTATTTTTTAAATAAGTCAAAAAAATGCTTACAAAATTAGAGTAAAAATATTTTGGGTTTTATATATTTTGTAGTGTTTTGGTAATTATTCGATACTTTTCAGATGTTTTTGTAATTTTCTAAAAATCAAAGAGTGACCAAATGAGTAAACAATGTACCACAAGGAATATTTTGCAATTTAAAAATAGGTAAAAGCTCAAAATTCCCTGATGTGATTTTTATGATAAACTATAAGCAAATATCTACAAAGAGGAAATAAATCGCAATTTCTGATTTTTTTTGTTGATTTTATATAATTTTTATTATTTTTCATGTATTTTGCAAATTTTTAGGTTTTTATAAGGTATTTCTCAACAAAATTTGTATAGGAGCTAAAAGATAACAACAGGCAACTACAGTAATTTTTGTAGAATTTTTAAATGTTTTTTTTGAATTTTTATGTATTTTCCAAAATAAATAGGGACTTTTTAGATTGTTTTGAATTTTTAATAATAACAAATGCATGAAAATTAATAAGCAAAAACACTATAAATTCTACATGCAATCAGGAACCACATGTATTTTCTAGGCAATTTTTAAAGTTAATTAAGTATGTATAGCAATTAACAAAAAGACTTGTAGTTAAAAATAGTACATAGGGACTGATATGCAAATAAACTAATTCATATGACCTGGTGAATAACAAAGAAATAAAACACAAGGGCCACTAAGCAATTTATCCACAAAAATCACACGCAACACGTGAATCCAGACATGTAGGGGTATTTATGCAATTTTTTAAAACATGTCATTCATTCATTAACAAGCAAGAAGTTCAGGGAAAATACTACAAATATCCCAAAAGGGCACGTGAAGCGACATATGACTACAACTCAGATGGATTAAAATACCAATATAAAAACTATAAGGTCCTTAACATAAAATTTCTTATTTAATATTTATATTTATTAGACTAAAATAAAATAAAAAGACATGTAGGGGAAAAAGGGAAATATACCCCTCGCAACACGTGGCGTGCGCTCATGGTGGCTCTGACGTACTGTCCTGATGCTCCTTTGGAAAAGTATTTGACGGTTCAGGGGATGTCAGGAACTTGTTGCTTAGATCTGGCACGCCAGGGTCTGTTCAACGGTCTGCAAGGTTGCTTTGTCCTGCGACACAGATGGGGTCCAACTATGATAAGAGGGCTCGGAATTGGGCGCTATCAGAGGGTTCTGATCAAATCTGGAGCTCCTTTTCCAGATCAAACGACAAGGGAAGATGCTGTAAGAACAAGGCTCGAGAGAGATTCCCTCGGGTTGGACATTGATCCATGATGAATCCCTAATCATCACTCTTTATTCTTTTATCTTAGCTATTTATCTTGGCAATGCATCATGTAAATAGATGTAAATACAATAATTTAGCATTATGCATGCATGTGTTAAATATACATAATTTGCATGTATTTGTGCAAAAATAAAAGAATAAATAAAAAGAAAAAGGAAGGAGGTATTTATAATAAATACAGAGTGACCCGATCCCCAAGAGAAGGCCAAGCATTGGCCTGGTTGCCAAACAAAACAAGTAGAGAGAGATAGAGCCTACTCTATATTGTACATATTAGTTGTGTAAATAAATAATTATTTTTGATAAACAAAAATAAAATACTCTTTTTACCTCCTTATATATTCCTAAAAATAAAACAATAATCATAAAAATAAAATAAAAATAAACTTCTCTCTCTCTTGTACAAAGTACAAGTATATATGCTTTCTTCTCTATTTATTATATACTTGTAAATAATAAAAATAAAATAAAAATTATTTCATATTCCAAAAATTATTTTACAAATAAATAAAATATAAAATTGGGGGTATTTATGTAAAAATAACAAAATAAAAATAATTGTACAAAATACATATGTATATTATACCTATATATAATACACGATACTGTATATAGATTCATTTCTTTTTCAAAAAAAAAATCACTGAAAAATAGTTTGAAAAATAACAAACATTTTTTATTTTATATACTTTTTGATTTAACATTTATTATTTTTTATTAAATTTGTAAGTATTTTGTACATTCTATTTTTTTGATTGGTCCACGTCACGTTGTTGACCCAGGTCAACGCCCTCTTCCAGGGCTTGACCTGACATGATATCATCGCCGGACCTTTTTCTCCGAATTTCCTCGGTCGGGTCACACAGCCCCTCGCCTCGATTTTTCACCCTTGGTCTCTCCTTGGATCCAGGACCCTCACGGATCCCTAGTAAGTTGTGGATCTTCCTATGGCTGCGTGCCCCTTCCTGATTCCTCCAGCCTCCTGGGAACCCTATAAAGTCTCTCATCCGCCTCCCAGGAGCGGTAGCTCGTACCTCGCTCCCATTTTGACCCCTAGCCACCTCCAGCTGAGTGACAGCTGCTCGGAGAACCTCTCGGAGCCCGTTTTGGTGTGTGGAGATGATGCTCAACCTTCGTGGCCAGAGATCCGCCGTGAGCAGCCTCCCCCGCCTTCCGCATCGAGGTTGAGGCCATTACCCCGTCAGTCACCTTCGCCTAAAGCTCAGGAGCACTCCCAGATATTCAGGTATCCCTCATTTCCTTCGCATTTCCCGTTTCGTTCCAATCCTTCCATCTTCAGCCGCCGCACTTCCATCTGCTCCGACCAGCTCGTCGGAGCATCGACCTTCCACATCCAACCGTTTAGATCGACCCGCAGACATGCCCTCCATATTGCACCCAACCTGATCACCCGTAGCCTCGATCTTCAAGTCGAGATTAGGACCGAGATCTCCTCTACCACCTTCGCCGCAGATCAAACTTTGCCCCCTCCGCTTCTTTGGTTTTTAGCTTCAATAACCCAGACCGGAGCACAGGCCCGAGTCCTAGCTTTCCTTTATAGGAATTACCGCGTTGGGAGACCCTCATTTCATCCATCCGAGGCTTCGCCGGAGCAGCTCCAGGCCATCTTCATCGTCACGCGTATCTTGTCGTTGGCTACTCCATCGGCCATCATCACGCGGAGCACCTCCATGATCATCCTCGAGCCTCCTGATTGACCATCGGAGCTGAGGATCACCTCCATATCTCTGGTGAAACTCGCCTCGATGCTGTTCATCCAAGCCCTCTTAGCACCGTTGGATCAGCCATCCCCCTCCAGATCGCATCTACGCCGCCGACAACTACGGCCTTTGAGCCGTTGATCTGTGACCTCCTGACACATTTGCACCGCACGTAGGCGACATTCCCTGAGCGTCAGATCTGACATCGCAGAAGATCAGAGCCGCACGTCCACGTGCTACCAGCACCCTCCACGTGTCCCCCACGCGCACCGCACGCTCCTGCAAGGGTATATTGCATTATTTACCCTGAACGTTTTATGCTTTATTTTTTAGTCTGTTAAATAAAGTTGTAGTTTGAACTATTTGCACTTTAGTCCCTAAGGTTTCTAGTATTTGCACTTTAGTCCTTCCTATCTGAAAACACGTGCATGTTCACGTGCCCTGTGGTGTTTTTGCACATTTTATCCTGCAGTTTCTGCTGGTTATTGATTGAATGAAATGTTTTCTGGAATTACACTTATGCCCCTGTGAACGATTTATTGAGCATGTGCGTTATTTCGTGGGAATTTTGCATTTATACACCTGGACTTTTTATGCATGTTATGATTTAGTCTGGAAACTTAGAATATTTGCATTTAGGTCCCTTCGACCTATGTGTTTTATTTTTGGACAAATAATTATCAAATCTACTCCAAATATTCCCCAAAGATTACAAGTAGATCCTGCTACTGTGTAATATTTTTGGTAATTTTTGTGACATAAATTTATTTTATTTGCTATTTTCTAAAAATCAAAAACCCTAAAAAACTTGTCTGTCTATTTTAGAAAATACCAAAAAAATATAAAAATACCCCTAAAAATTCTATAAAAATTCTGATGTGTTTATTTTGGCTTGTTTTAGTTTCAATAGCATTTTGGTTCCATTATCTTTTAGAAAACCCTTAAAAATAGAAAAAGACCAAAAACATTATAAAAGTCATTAAAATTCCATAAAAATAAAAAAAATGAGTTTTCAATTTTTGTAGTTAGATACTTTCATCTATTTTGTCAATAAATTACAATCAAGACGTTTGGGATATTTAAATATTTTAAAGTTGCCTTCTAGTCCAGGCTGTACACTGTTGTGATATTTTGACTTTATTTTATTTTTAAAAAATTATATAAAAAATATGAAAAATCCCATAAAATCACCAAAAACATTTGCATATTTTAAAAATACAAAAATATTTTTATATTTAAAATTTTAAGTTTTTTTAGCCTTAATAAAGTTGTTGTAGTGTGATTTCCTTCCTACTTTTATTCATTTTCTTATTAGAAATATAAAAAAATTGCAAATAAAAATCAACCAAAAGGATGCTTTTTTTTCTCCGATTTCTCGACTACTTCGTAGGTTTCGCTCGTACTCCTTGTATTCGACCATGGTCGCTATACCAGGTTAAATAAATAGTGGAGACCGCTTCTTTAGATTTTGTGCTTTGATTGTTTTTATTTGTGATCTTATTTTTCTTGTTGAGCTGGGCTCAGGTGGTTGAGGTCGCAATGACCTTTGATATCACTTAGCCTCGATCGCCCGTGCGCTCATCTGAATGGCGCCGTTGTCGGGGAGCACTGCTTAGTAGTCATTTTTCAGCCTTCTTTGTTTCATTTTTATTTTTCTTTCTTTATTTTTTTCTAACTCTATTTGATATAAATGTTTTCTGACCCGTTTTTGTTTCACGTTTTGTGTGAGGAACCGCCTGAGGTCGCTTTGGAGCAGACCCGCACTCGAAGGGAAGCAGGAGCAGAACACGAGTAGTTATAGGTTATAGAGTAGCTTAGAGTAGCTTTTAGCACATTGTATTATAATTATAATAATACATGACCTTGGACATTGTTGGACACTTCTCTTTATCAGGGTCTGTTTCGCCGAGCACCGGTGTGCTCGGGGGACCTCACTGCGGTTTTCGCCGGTTTTGATTTTTCGCCTTTTATTTTTATTTTAATTCTCAAAGAATTTGGCCCTTAGATTTAGGGGTCGTTCGGATTGAGGGGGTAAACTCCCCTTTAGGTGGGGAGTTTACCCCCCTTACGCCACTTCTTCTCACTCCTAGTGGGCCCCACCTTTTATCTTTTTTAAAAAATTAAATAAATCAATTTTACATCATCAATCCTATCAAAAAAATAATAAATTATACCATCATATCATATAAAAATTATAAACTACTCCACTTCTACTCACTTTTCCAAACTTCAATACAATCACATCACAATAACTACACACTTTTTCAAACTTCAATACAATCATATCACAACAAACCCACTTCTAACCCACCCCTAGTTTAACCCTCTATCCAAACACCAACACCCAAAAATGGGTTACCCTCTACCAGTTTAACCCACCTTAACCTGCTAACGAAATACACCCTTAGGGATTTCTCTAACTATGACGTAATTAATTAAAGCCCAACCCCTAATTATTTTCCTGCACCTATAGATAGTAATTGGACCTAATTAATAAAATCACAATAAAAAGTTAATAGGGTCGCTTGACAGGTCACGTGCTGTTAGAGGTCGTATACAGCGCGTGCAGGATCCGTTGTAGCGGACACCGATCAGCATCAGAGACCGGACTCCGACCTCTCTCTCTGACTAGTTAGCTATAGTTCTTCACGTGTAGAAATTGCTCATCTAAGGCCATTTTCTTCCTGCATCATATATGATAGTTTTATTTCTGTCTTTTAATTTATGCACAGATCACCATGCATGTATAGTGCTGGCGACAGATACACATCTCTTACTTTGCATGCGTCATTGTGTTTGATCGTGTATCGGCTTTTTCGACTTCTCCCCCCGTTTTTGGACTTTAAATAATCAGGAGATCGAAAAATTCTTTAGGAGTTTGTTTGTTTTTTAAAAAAACCCTAAAAAGTGATAATCATAAAATTGAGACCGCTAAACAAACTTGACCCTAAAAGGCACTCGACTTAAAAATCTATCTTGGGAGAGCAATCCCCTCATTGTTTGGTTTACTTGCACGAGAGAGTGACCCGCACACTAGGCTAGAGACATACCTGAACTTTAATCAGACTACTGATCCTGGGTTAGTTGTTCTCCAGTGAGGATCGCTCCGGTCTCCGGTAAAGTGGGCTGCGATATCCTTAACAGAGCGAGTTGATCGGGTAGCCGGTAAACGGTCCGCAACTTGTACTGGTTGGGAAAGATTTAGCTTTGGGATTGGGCAAGTCTCTTGGGAGCATTGGGTTCCTACGAGATCACTTAATCGCCCCGCTAGACTGAATGCTCCCCTAATTAAAATTGACAAGATAAAAGATCGAACCTTCACTGTCATCAGCTCCGCGTTGCGTAGGTGAATTGAGGGTTTCATTGCTGATGTTGTTTATTTTCAGGTCCCATCTGTACTTCTGTCCCCTTTCTTGTCTTCACTCCGTCTCTTTTTATCCCTCCCTCCCTCCATTCTCTTTCTCCTCTTCTATCCCTAGATGATGGGCCACCCTCCTTTCTTGCTGTATCTCCTGGCTTCTCTATCTTATTCCCATCATTCCCATCCACTCTCATGGGAGGTCGGAACTCCGACCGACCTTCCATCTTCTCCTTCTCTATCCCCTCTTTCTTTTGGGCATGCTATTATTGACGCCCGCAGAGATCAAATTGACCAGATGCGAGACCTGGGCGATTTCATTACTGGAATGAGAGTGCATTCCATATGCTATCACATAGAACATATGCGAGTTTCAGACACCTCCTATGCTAGTATGATGGATGAATACAACGATCATGAAGCACAGTCTGCTTCTACATTGAGTCCCTTCATTCTGGATTTGGAATTCTTTTAGAGACTGCCAAAGTTTTTGGGGGTAGTGCACGAGGAGCCATACCTTCATCTATCTGAGTTTAAGGAGTTTTGTTTGATCCATGTATACTCGGATATCACTTATGATGAGTTGATGTTGAAGACTTTCTCGTTTTAACTCCAGGGTATAGCCATGAGATGGCACAAATGATTGGGAAGGAAGTTCGCTATGTGGGGAGGCTTACGCTTAGAGTTTCTATAGATATTTTACCCCCAACGTAGGGCAGATATGATGCGGTTTGCATTACAGATTTTTCAGTTGGCCCCCAGGAGCCATTGCTTGATGCATGGCTGAGGTTCTTTGACCTCTTGAGGAGATTTCCAGACCTTGCACTTTCGACGACTGAACTTGTTGAGATCTCCATAAGGGGGATGACCGCTGAGCAGATTGCCTTGGTAGTTACCTCGCGTGGTGGTTCACACTATAGTTCCGACATTGCTTTACTTGACACCATCTCTAGAATACTTTCAAATATCCCATCTTCACGAGATGTATTAGTCGAGACAACATACGAGGGTGATGTAGTACCAATTGGGTGTGCTACACTTCATACGGACTCATCTACTACACACCAGATCGAGGATATGGATTCTGCTACAGTACAGATGATGGATGAGATGACTGCCACCGTGGTTTTTCAGACCCAAAGATGGATCGAATTCCCGTTGGTATTCCAGCTAGAATTCGAGTCAGTACCATACTTTTCTGTTCAGGAGTCTTGGTTATCGGATCTTCTGATATCCCAAGATAGAGAGGAAGAGCCCATGCTGTTACAGTCGTCAGTCCAGCCATTTCAGTTTCCATTCCCAGCTTGTTCAGCTTCTACTTGAAGGATATGGTATTATACTTAAGCACATCACAGAAGCATGAGCATCGCATCGCATGCGCGCACTAGTTGCTCGAGGCAGCGGAAATCAAAAATTTTTCATGTGATGAAACCACATGATCCAAGAACACTTCTCGGATCGTTTCATCTAAACCACAAATAACTAATAGGATTACCTCTTGAAGCATGGTTGCGATCGAGTCTCTAAATGAAGAGACCTCCTATCTCACGTCCGATCCGATGGAGGAGACTCTTGCGAGCGTGTTGATGAAACACATGATCCTTGCAATCCATGTTGATGATCCAAGGGATGAATCTCCTGATCTTGGCATACGATCCAATGTCTTCTTCACGAGCAAGTCACACCGAAGGAGAAGGAGATTCACGAGCAATCGAACCGGCAACATAACGACGACGTTGCGGCGATGGAGACTCTCTCTAGGGCATCCATGGTGGACGACCATGAGAGAGGAAGAGAGAGGGTGTGTATAGAGAATGAGAGAGAGCCTTGTGTTTCTCATTAGCATATGAAGAGCAAGTGGTTCCCTTCTATTAATAATATTTTTGGATCCATGGATCTCGATCCATGGACAACACAAATCCAATGGCTCTCATTGATTTGTATTTCTTTTAATGGCCAAGATCTTTGTTGGTAGAAAACCAACAACACTTAATTTAATTTAGATTAATATATATCGACAAATCAATATGATTTAATCCCAAAATAAATCAATCAAATATGGAGAGAATGGGAGAGAGAGAGAGAGTGCCTCCTTCCATATACATGGAGTAGACGACCACCCTTTCCTAATAGGAATTGGTGGCTGTCCCTTCCTTCCAATCTGGAAGGGACATCTCCAATGTAATCTCCTTAGATTACATTATTCAATGTATCTCCAATTTTACAATAACAATTGTTGTAAACTATGTTACAGAAATAATTCATAATTATTTTGTGAATATTGCAATCTTACCATTGGAAATTTTGTGAATCACATTCACAACCCAAAGTGAATTACATTTTCAATTTAATGTCCAATGTGAATCCAATTCACATCAACATTTAACTAACAATTGTAAATTACAAATAGCACTCTTTTATATATTATAAATCACATTTATATTATATGATTAATATGGATAGTACTATCCACATTATTCATATCCATGATAATCAAATCACATTTAATCATCTTGGATCTCTTATTCTTATGAGCCCAAATAATATAAAAAACATTCAAATTATTCACATCTTTGATAATCAAATCACATTTAGTTATCTTAGATAACTCTCTTTATAATATGAATCAAATTCATATTATTCATGATAATTAAATCACATTTAATTATCAATTTTCTCAATGCTCGGATATATAATATCAACAATGAAATTATCCTAAACTCTTTCAAGGATAATGCACTTTCTCCGCGGATACTAGGAGATAAGGACATGGAGATTGTATTGTTACACATATAGTGAATTGGATATTAAGATCACATCTTAAATCAAGATCTCGGGCCTCCCATAGATGCTTGATTAAATCAAGATCGCAAATCTAATCTTCTCAATGCATCTGAATCATATTCAGATCAATGTCCAACATTTAGACCTAGATCAGATCACTTCTCTATTGAGAGGAGTCACTAAAATCCGGACCCGTTTCATCACTCCCTAGGAATGGAAGCGTCATGGTTATACAATCGTTTATGATCACATCACCCTCAAGTATTCCTAATACCTGTACATCCTGCATACTGGAAGACCTAGAATAATCTCAAAGTATAAGATCAATTTTTACATTGTCTACTTCAAGGATTTATCATTGAGTTTTTCATTCAGTCATTAGGAATTGGTATCGATCATATACTTTCCAAAAGCATATATCATACCTACGTGTTGATCATATACTTTCCAAAAGCATATATCAAACCTTACAAATTCAGTCAAGCTTCCAAAGCGAGACGACAACGCACAGAATTTGATTCTTCCCAATATCTCATGAGTGAGCTCATGTCTTCCGGTCCAAGAAATGAACCTGTATGATCCCTTTGAGAGATCGTAGTACTCATATGCCCTTGTATGCACACCAGCGCACTGGTGTATAGACCTTGATTAGGTCATTAACCTATTGGTCTGCCAAATGTACATACTCAGACATATAGTAAAACACCTGTCTCCGTTCAAAGGATGCGTTCCTATATCATGACAGCATACGACATAGGACTTGCATATCTCCTAGTAACATTTTTCGCATTCAATGCGAATGTTACATCTTATGCAACCTATATTCAATTTTGTCAGTTCTTGTGTCCTTGACACTACAGTTTAATAATTAATATAACCAGTATGTAATTATCCTTATCACAATACCCTTATTCATGGAGATCTCTATCTCCCAAGGTATTCGTATTTAAGACCTTTTAGATCTTCATCTATAAAGTCTTCATTTCTTGAAGATAAGACTTAGAGATCACTATCTCTAAAGTCTTGTCATCTTTGAAGATATTGTAATTACTGCAATCAAGTGTTTTATTTCCATAGTAGGATTAATAACTGTTACTACTCCCACTGCATGGCAAACATCTGGCCTTCATACACATTTAGCATACACTCGGCTTCTCGTAACTGATGCACATGGGCAAGCAGTTATAGTATTCACTTCCTCAACTCTTTGAGGTGTTATTCCTTCAGATAGGTCAGTACCTGATGACGCGCCTGATAATCGGGTTAAGTATGTAATAAATAAAGGTCGTCGTGACCCAAATCACCAAGCGCGATCAATCGAGAAAAATAATTAACCACTTAAGATAAGATAAATCAAGAAAATAATGTAAGCTTTATACAAATATACATGAAAAATATGTACAAGATATTTTTGGATTTTTCTGACAAACGACCCTATCTCCCCCTACTTTATTCCTGGTCGATCAGGTCAAGTCTTGACCTTCTCTCGGGGTTTGGGTCAGTCTGTATTTATTGCATAAATACCTCCTTTTCTTTTTCTTTTCTTCTTTATTCTTTTATTTATATACAAAAAGTGTTAAAAATGCATAATTAACAAATGCATGCGAAATGGTAATTTTATGGAATTAATGGATATTTACAGGTATTTGACTAAGGAAAAGAGGTTAAAATAAAAGAATAAAAGCGATGAATCGTGGATTCATCATTCCCCTATACTACCTCTGCTAGTCCCTTAGCAAACACTTATTTGGAAAATAAGTGAAAATGAAAATAAAGAAAAGAAAAAGGAAAGAAGTTAGAACAACGTTGACTTTCAAACTTATCTTCATAAAAATGTAGTCTGGAGCTCTGTCGGACCTTTGGATTATTGGTGTGTCGGAACCTTAATGGGACATGGAATTAAAACCTAACAGCCTCTAAGTTCCATAAGACTCCTATTCAGGTCTCCTCAACAGTCAGATCAGAACAAGTCTACAGACACAAATTCTTATGACTATGAATTCTTACTTGTACGTGTAAGTGAAATATAGCTCCTCATCTCAGAAGTAACAAAGATTCAGCCCCTCTCAGCAAGGTAACTCAAATAACCCGGTCTGGCAACTCTTTCCTCGAGGAGCGGGGATATTCCCTTCTAAGTTCAAGTACAACCAGCTCAAGAAGAGGGGGTGAAGGAGAGAATGGACGGTAACCAGTGTAGTTACCTATCCTTGGATGCATGACCAGTGTAGCCATGTCACCCGCTGCAAGCTCATGAATATATGACTTTGAAGCTCTTATTCTTTTTTCTTTTTTTTTCACATGCATTTTATTTTTCTTATCAAGCCTGTCCACTTTTGGAGATTTTGCATTTTTCTCTTTTTTTTTGACTATATATACAAGATACGGCATGTACATAAGGAGTTTTTCCTCTTGAGCCAGTAGACTATCCCTCTTTTGAAGCATTATTGCAACCCCACAGCTCCTATCTTTAGACCTCAACATCACCAGACTAGGTTGAGACGCACTTCCCTCCCTAGAGGAGGACGAGAGGTTCCACCTAGATGTACTACCCTCGTATGCTACCCCAAGACAAAAGATTCTGCTCCCTCACTACCTCATCCATGAAGAGCTACGTGTAAAGTGCAATGTCCAAGGTAAGCCACGGTCTGAAAGAATCATGTGTGTGTTGTTAAATGTTCTACTTAGACTCATCAAGATGACATGTGAACATAGTCTTATGGACTCAAAGAATTAAGTCAATAGGACCTGAAAAATCTTAACTCCAAATCTTATAAGGTTCCTCTGAAATTAAGTGGATTAAGGTCCAACTAAGCTCCATTCTTCAAATTTATTCCAGACTTAGTCTAATGTCAAAATCATCCTGAAAAATGCTCATGCAAATGCAAGAAAATATGTACATGCAAGGAAAAAGAAAAAATCTTTTTGTGAAACAATTTTCAAAATTTTGAAATTTTTATGGATTTTTTTGAAAAATGATGCATATGCAAAAAGTTTTTTTTGCAAATAGTCAGTATTATATACAAGTATATACAAGAGATTTTTTTTTAAATAAGGGAAAAGATTCATATTTACACAAGAGTGAGTTGGTTATTTTACAAGAATGAGATGCAAGAATTTGCAACTTGAGTAATTTATACAAGTATATACAGAGTTTGGTTTTTTTTTAATTCATTTCATTTTTTCCAATTTTTTTACAAGTTTTTTTTAAAGAAATCTTTTTTTTAGTATTCACACAGTGTTTTAGCCATATTAAAAATAATATGAAAATACGAGTTATGGCTAAAGTATATATACCATATATACGACACCCCCCAATACTTAGCTCGAACTATGTCCTCATAGTGATCAAAGAGCTGAAAAGAAAGACATAACTCGTGCTGCTTATAGAAAAGTGAAAAGAATAGTATACTACAACGACGAATAAAAGAATGAAATCAATAGAAGTCGGTGATCCCCCTATACTTAGGATCAAGTAATCCTAAGTATAGCAGACTGTACACAAAGGAGAAAATCGAGGAGATGAATATACAGAGTCTACCTCCCTTATACTTAGGGTAAAATATCCCTAAGTATAGGCAGCAAAACAAAGGTAAAAAGAATGAAACGAATAATCACAAGTCGGACAACCCCCTATACTTAGGGTAAAGTATACCCTAAGTATGGAACGATCAGGAGATGAATATGGGGTGTGAGACAGAAGGAATGTATGATATAGACAGATGATCTATACAACTGTGAGTAATCAATGTTGAGGTGCCTCTCAACAAGAGCTAGATTTTACGCCCCTAGCTGGGTGCAAATGCTAGGATAACGCCGTGTCAAGGTTCAGGACGGCATCTGTCAGGCGAATACCGTACTGTCGTTGCAGTCTCGATGGGAGAACAACAACGAGGTCAACATAGTAAATGATAACATCCAGATAATCAATCAGGTGGGTGTCTGCTACCGGGTAAAGATATGGACAGATGAAGTCGGGCTCTGATAGCACAAAAGAAATCATCGGCTCAAGGTATATATGGAGTGAAAGGGCAGAGCCGAAGAAGTCGAACGTGGAGAAGGAAGGATCTGTCAGAGAATCCTCCACGTCAATCACCATCTCGAATAGGTATGGAAGATCATGATCAGGAGACTCACTATAAAGGATGATACCCGATGCATGGAATGTAGTCAAATCAGTAAAATCATCGAATACCTCAAAGATCGGCTCATCCTCGCGAGGGTCATCGAGGAGAGAAACACCAAACTCATTATCACAAATATCAGAAGACTCGGTCTCGTGATCCGTCAGATCGGATGCACTCCCAGAAAGTTAAATCGAGTACACATGGTCCATGGCATCTTCCCGCAGATAACCCTCGGGGAGTAATGCCGAATCATCAGGGAACTTGGGATCAATGCTGTCAAATATCATGTCCTCCAAAAATGTATCGACCTCATCAAATGGAAGGACACATGGCTCAAATATGGGACTAGCAAGGTCTGTAAAATCCAAAATCGGTCCCTCATCAAGCTCTCTCTGCTGAGATGAATCCAAGTATATCTCCGAATCTGAGAAGATCTCCTGAAGACAAGACACTGAATCAACTGCGTATGGACACTGGAAAGATTCAAAGGATGGCTGAGATGTGGGTTCCTCCTCTATCTTTTGGGATCCTAGCAGATCTAGAATCGAAGAATCTTCTACATGATAGAGCAGGACTGGCTCAAAATCTGTCTGCAAATCCAATCGGTCCTCAAGCACTGTCCGGCTCTGGGAACTCACAAAAATAGGCAACACATCCATCAATTGAGAAGTAGTAGCATCCATATCCTCTAATTGGTGTGTGCTATCAAGATCAGCATGGTGTGTCACACACTCAACTATTGTCATATCTCCCTCATGTGTTGTCCCGAATAAATCATCTGGTGTATATGCAAGATCAGAAAGTGTATCTAAGATGGTCTCAACAAAATCCATGTAGGGATTGTGGTGTGACCCACCACACGAGGTAATGACATATGAAATCTGCTCTGCGGTCCTCCCCCTCATGGCGATATGGATAAGGTCAGTCATCGAAAATCCATGATCAGGAAATCGCCTCACAAGTTCTCGTAACCTCAACCATGAATCTATTAATGGCTTTTGGGGGTTAACTGAAAAATCACGAATACACGACCGCATCATTTCTGCTCTACACTGGGGGTAAAATTTCTTCAAAAATAATGATCGTAAATCTCCCCATGTAGTAATCTTCCTTTCCAATCGTCTGTGCCAAGTCTTGGCTCTACTCTGAAGTCTAAATGGGAAGGTAATCAACATCATTTACTTAGAAGTAATATCAGAATATGATCGTGATATACAAAATTCCTCAAATTCATCGATATACAAATAAGGTTCTTCGTGCACATCCCCTAAAAATTTGGGCAGTATATCAATTAACTCTAAATCCAAAATGAAGGGGCTCAGTGTAGAAGCGGAGTGTGCTTCTTGATCGGTGTACTCATCCATCATCTTAGGATTAAAGTCATCTAAAACTTGCCACTGCCCCATTTGATCGCCTATGGAATGCACTCTCATCTCAGCAATGTGAACACCCGTCTCTCGTGTTTGGTCAATCTGGTCACTGCGGGCTTCACTCACAGCATGTCCTGAGAAATAAGGTGGGTAAGTAGAGGATGGAAAATCGGACGGAGTTCCGACCTCCCAAGAGAGTGGGCGAGAATGATGGGCATGAAGATAAGAAGCAGTAAATTTCGGCTGGAATGAAAAGTGGCCCATCGTGATGAGAGGAAAATGAAGGGAGGGAGGGTGGGAGAGTAGAAAGAGAGATAGAAGGTGGGAAAGAAAAGAGAGAAAGGAGGGAGGAAAGGTGACTGCTAATGATAGAAGAATGATCGTAACCGACTCACACCAAAGACATACAAAACACAAAGCAAACCCCCAGTTCACCAACTCAACACAAAGTGAAGACCATGAGATTTGGTCTTTTATCTTTTCAATTTTAGAGTTTAGTGAGAAGACAAAGTTGTACAAACACTTAGGAGGCTTGTATAGGATTTGGGCATTACTCCTTAGTGTGTACTTGAACAATTAAATACGTAGACAATGAGGGGATTGCTCTCCCAATACAATGGAGTGGTCAATTACGTTTAATTTTAATGGTCAAGTTCAATTAGCAGTCCCAATTTTTAATTTTTAATTTTGTGATTTTTTTTGATATTTTCAAAAACAACGCCTAACGAGATTTCCGATTTCCTCTTTGATTAATTTGAATCCAAAAACAGGGGGAGGGATCGAGAAAGCCAATGCACGGTCAAAAACGATGATGCATGCAGAGATAGAAAATGCGTACCTTACTCCAACACTCTACATGCAAAATGATCCGCGCAGAAATTTAAATACAGAAATACAACTACCTAAATGATGCAAGCGGAAATCCGAGCCCTAAGCAAGCAGTTCTACTCGAAAGAACGTTTAGTCAACCATCAACCTCCAATCCAAGAGTCCGGTCTCGGTCCACCCCTCCTCCTCTCGACAAATCGAGTTCAGGAGCAGCGCTTGGCAGGGTGGGTTGTGGCACGTAGGCTCGAAGGTAGTGGATTGACTATTTTATTAATCTTTTTATTTTTGGTCCAATTACCGCTCTATAGGTACATGCAGATTTATTATGGTGTTTGGATCCTATTTATTACGTCACAGTCAAGAAGAAAATCCTGAGGCTAGGGGCTCGAAAATCGCGTGAATCAAAAAAATAAAAAAAATGAGAAAACAAAACCAGCGAAAAACAACGGTGAGGTCCTCCAAGTGCACCGGCACTTGGCGAAACAGACCCCGAATAATGTCCAAGTCCACAAGTCCAAAGGTCCTAAATTATTACAAAACAAATATTGTTCTCTCAAAAAAAATTCTTCTTCAATTCTCTGCTCTTCCTCCTGTGCGGGTCCTCAAAAAGTAAACTCCACGTCGTGTCCAAGTAGTACCTCGCACAAAAATCAGAGAGAAAATGTCAGAAAACAATTATAATATAGAGAGACAAATAGAAAAATAACTACAAAGTCGTGCTCCCCGGCAACGGCGGCCATTCTGATGACGCGCCTGATAATCAGGTTAAGTATGTAATAAATAAAGGTCGTCGTGACCCAAATCACCAAGCGCGGTCAATTGAGAAAATAATTAACCACTTAAGAGAAGATAAATCAAGAAAATAATGTAAGCTTTATACAAATATACATGAAAAATATGTACAAGATATTTTGAATTTTTCTGACAAACGACCCTATCTCCCCCTACTTTATTCCTGGTCGATCAGGTCAAGTCTTGACCTTCTCTCGGGGTTTGGGTCAGTCTGTATTTATTGCATAAATACCTCCTTTTCTTTTTCTTTTCTTCTTTATTCTTTTATTTATATACAAAAAGTGTTAAAAATGCATAATTAACAAATGCATGCGAAATAGTAATTTTATGGAATTAATGGATATATACAAGTATTTGACTAAGGAAAAGAGGTTAAAATAAAAGAATAAAGGTGATGAATCGTGGATTCATCAGTACCATATCTTTTGGGAAAGAAGCCTTTCTTGGAATTTTCCAGAAAATGGAAATGTCCAGGGTGTACCATTAATGTGACAGTCACAATACCCTCTTCTCTTTGCTTCTGAACAACTTCAGATTTAAGATCTAAGAGGTATTCTTGAGATCATATCTCAAGTTGTGGAACAACCAGATTATGAAACACTTATTATTATCCTTATATCATTCCAAATGATTAGGATATTATCTACATTTAGCATAATGAACACAATGGCACTCCCACTAAGCTTCACATGGTTCATCAAGATTCTATCTGAAATTATAACATTTATAATTTCATCAAATCTTACGTTCTAATAACAAGAAGCTTATTTGAGTCCATATACGGAGTTTCTTTAGATTTCATACCTTCCTTCCTCAATCATGAAGCCATGGGGCTACTTTATATGAATATCCTCGAAGAGGTATTCGTAGAGGAATGCAATATTGAACTCCATCTTAAAGATGTCAAAGTCAAGTTGTGTAGCTATAGTTAGCAATATCGCAATGGTTTTAAGCATGGCCACTGAAGAGAAAGTCTCATCGCAAGAGATGTCTTCTCTTCCTTGTGTAGCTCATGGCTACGAATCGTGCTTTGAAGGTTTACCTTCTCATCAGGTTCCCTCTTTCTCTTGAAGATCCATTTACACGTTAATGGGTCTTATCCATATAGGTGGATCCTCGAGGGTCCATATACAACATTAGTATATGAAGTCTATTTTAGACTTTATTTCTAACATCCATCTTTCCATGCTATGATCTTCAGAAGGTTCATCACATTAAGTCAGATCATTGTCAGACTCAACTGACACATGTAATCCATCCTCAAACTTATTTGAAGAGGTATTAGTGTTTCATCTTTTATTGTCCTTTTAGTTTCAAATTTTAGTAGCCTCATTATCTTCTCAAGACTAAATGAGTTCCTTTACTTCATTTCCATATTGATTCTCAAGAGTCTCATCATCTAAGAATCACATTCTCATATATGAAATCTTTTAAGAATCTCAAGGTCATAAAGTACGTATCCAATACCATCCTTTATTTTCCTAATGAAGTAGCACTCTCAGGTGCTAAATTCCAGCTTACTTGCCTGGAACCTTATTAAGGATATATATTGTAGTCTCTACTACCTATACATATACCTTGGAAACTAGGAGATAATTATGCTAATATTCATCATTGATCATATCATGTCACACATGATCCTCTTGTATCTCCCTACAACTCCATTGAGTTTAGGTTTATTAGGAGGATTGGGATAGAAATGGTATTCATATCTCTATAAGGTATTCCACGAATTCATATTACAGGTACTGACTACCTAGATTAGATCAAATTCATTTTCATCTTCCTTCAAACTTTGGTTTTAAATCAAAATTGTGAAATCTTTGAACATTTCAAATCACATATCATAAATAATCATTGAATGATATCACATATCATCAATGTTTATCATGATATAGATGATCTGCATACATTAATATGTATGAGATATTGAATACCTTGACATCTTAATCCATTCTTAGAGAAGGGTGCTTTGGACATTATTACTTTGAATACAATATTCACAAGTATGTAAGATTTGAAATTTTAGACATTCTAAAGTTTCATCTCTTACTAGTATATTGATCTCATCAGCAGACTTATGTCCAAGGTTTGATGCTAGATCATTGTCAAATGATCTTCATTCTCCTATTGATCTTTAAAGGTTTAATTTTCAGTATTAGAAATGTTAATGAACCATTCATTAATTTTCTTATTTAGTAGAATTCACTAGATTTTAGAGTATTACCTGAAATATCTCCATCATAACCTTTATGATAGGTTTATTACATAATTCATGTTTATTTCCAACATTTAGAAATACACAATGAGTGTATTATAATATCTAGGTCATAGAGACATTCTCTAAGACTAAGGGCTCTCCCACTGAAATTATGAAGTCTATCTGTCCAACAGAGATCGTTGCACAAATTGCATCATCCATGTGGATGACTATTAAACCTTAAGATTAAAATTCCTAGTATTTTAAAAAACATATGCAACCAATTGCAAATGTCATTAGAATAATGAGATACAATTATTAGACTTTAATCTTATCAAATAAGAAAGTCAATTTCAATGATCATATGTAGATGTAGATTATTCCGATGCACCATCTGGATCCTTCTCTAAGGATCCTAGATAGACAAGATAGTCACACTATCAATACATCGACATATTGCAGTATTGGCATTCATCCAACTCTTTGGATGTCATATGCAAATCACAGAAGTACAATCAACTCTTTGACTTTCCTTCTTACTTGGGTCCAACCCATGTTTCCACTACGCTCCCTTTATCTATAAAGAACCATTGTTTAAGACAAAGGATCTCTTATATTGAGATCAAAAGATTTCAATATAAGAGCATTTCAACATTTATTCATGCTTCGTTTCAATTCATATAATATGAATATTATAGAGCTTCATGAAAGACTAGAGTATAGACAGTAGAATGATGACATTCATAATATCTAATAATATCTTAACTCTTAAAGACTTTTGGTTCAGGCGGGTACTCAAACAATTTGAATACATCATCTCTTATAGAACCATCATTCTGCATAATGCAAAGAACTATGTCGTTCATGATTAAATGCCGAGAGCACATATGCATGCCAAAACATCTTCTTAGATTTTATTAGGATTATTCGATAATTATGATCATCATCGACATATCACTTCCAAAGTACATTCGATGAGAGATCAACACTATAGAGACATACAAACCCTAGGGTTGTAGTTCTATTGTCTATTTAACTATCATTCCTCATTATTATGAGGAAACTTGCACATTGCAACAACATACATTATGTGTTCAACTTGAAGTACAACATCTTAATCATGGATCCAATCCATGATATTATACTGGTTATTATTGAGTATAGTATTGAGTGAGTTTAATAAAGGATTTTCAGAAATAAGAAATTTGCATAATTATATGTAAATATACAATTTTACTTTGATTCAGGAATTTTTATATCAAAGTTGTCTTTCCTTGTCAACATTGAAAGTTCATTCCCTTAATCACTTTCAATGTAAGAGATATACTTACCATTATATCTCAAGCAAGATCTGGGATCTCCTTCATTATCTTTGTTACATCCCAATAATATGAGAATCTGTAACTCCAATAAAAAGAAGCGGGAACATATTCCGCCTTGAAAGTCCAACTTGCATTCCCAATTCGGTCTTTAACACCCAGGACCACCTCCCCTAAGGTGATGTTGACTCGTCATTAATTGAACCAACCGTCAACAGGAATACAACTCGCTATGCGCAATCCAATATTTCCCCAATAATATGAGGACCCGATATTGGGGTCACTACACATACGTCCTTACTCTTTCGAGAAGCGAAGAACCCGATCCAAATGGATTGTATGTAGGAGCTGTCACTTCGGACATGCGTCTCCTACATACAATATCTGGCGACGGAACCCTTCGCCTTGACGGGAGACCATGGATGTCACTTATGTGATCCTCCATATCATATTCAAATTCTAATTAATAATCATGAATCGTATTCATTATGATTAATTCTTCCAAGGGAAATAGCATCTCTATTAAAATTAGAGTGTTTAATTTTAATTAGATTCTAATTAATCTAATCATATTAAATTAATGATCCAATTAATATCCAACAAGCAATCTTTATTGTTACTTGAATTATGATATTATCTCAAATATGTATTATTCCAAAATTTTAATAATTAGAAAAATACACCGTTATCTCTCCTGCATTATCGAGTCCATACCCGCTGTCATGGCTAGTACCGACGGGAGTGGGACAGACCACACACGGTGCAACCTGCTACCCTAACGCTCCCTGACTAGACACCATATCCACTTCGGGAAAAGATAATGCCAAATTGATCATTGTGTACTTGAGATTATAATCGGTTCTTCAACCGAAGTTGTACCATATATAATAATAATCAAAATGTTTTTGATTAACATTATAAGGAGATTTGCTAAACAAATCCCCAATCCTATTCAAGCAACTTTGTTTGTTGGAAAGTACATTGTGTAACCAATTATGATCTAGATCACATCTAATCAAATACTGGTTAAGGTAATGTCATTTAAAGAAATAACTATCATAAAATATTTGATAAATATTTATCCATAATTATTCCAGGAAATTAAACCATTTAATTTCACTAATTGATTAATTGACAATCACAAGGTTCTTGATTGGGAAAGTAATTTCCAGTAGTGACCCTCACTTACTAAAATTAGTATATCTCCATTAACTTAAATCTAAATTAAGCAAAGTAAGTTTCTAAAGTTTACCAATGTGATTTACAACAGAACCTACGTGATTTTCAGCATTTCAAGATGTTTCTAAATATTAATTAACTCATTAAATTAGTTAAGATTCGCAGTCCCCGAAACTGTGGATACATGTTCACTAATTTGATCATTACTTGAGCAAACAGATTCGAAATCACGCAAACTCAAATACCATGGTTTCCTTATTTAATGGGGAACAGAATCTAATTTTATTTTCGTGTTTAAACAATTTAAACATGGCCGAAAATAAGCACTAAACAGAGATGCGAAAATGAAATGCGATAATAATTTTCGCAAATCCTAACGAACCCGTCGCCTTAGGTTTATGGATCGTATCCGAAACCTTCAACCTATGGCTCTGATACCACTTGAAGGATATGGTATGATCCTTAAGCAAGTCACGGAAGCGTGAGGATCGCATCGTATTCAATCGGAAGCGACTAGTCGCACTAGTTGCTCGAGGCAACAGAAATTAAAAATTTTTCATGTGACGAAATCACATGATCCAAGAACACTTATCGGATCATTTCATCTAAACCACAAACAAGTAATAGGATTACCTCTTGAAGCATGGTTGTGATCGAGTCTCTAAATGAAGAGACCTCCTGTCTCAAATGTGATCCGATGGAGGAGACGCTTGCAAGCGTGTTGATGAAACACGTGATCCTCGCAATCCATGTTGATGATCCAAGAGGTGAATCTCCTGATCTCGACACACGAGATCCAAGATCTTCTTCACGAGCGAGGTGCATGGAAGGAGATGAAGATTCACGAGCAATCGAACCGGCAACATAATGACAACGCTGCGGCGATGGAGACTCTCTCTAGGGTATCCATGGTGGACGACCATGAGAGAGGAAGAGAGAGGGAGTGTATAGAGAATGAGAGAGAGATAGCCTTGTGTTTCTCATTAGCATATAAATAGCAAGGTACGCCCTTCGATTTATAATATTTTGGGATCCATGAATCTCGATCCATGGACAACACAAATCCAATGGCTCTCATTGATTTGTGTTTCTTTTAGTGGCCAAGATCTTTGTTGGTAGAAAATAAAAAATAATTAATTTTATTTATATTAAATATATATTCATAAATCAATATGATTTAATCCCAAAATAAATCAATCAAATATGGTGATAATGGGAGAGAGAGAGAGTGCCTCCTTCCATATACATGAAATGGAGGGCCACCCTTTCCTAATAGGAATTGGTGGCCGTCCCTTCCTTCCAATATGGAAGGGACAACTCCAATGTAAAATCTTTAGATTACATTATTCCATGTATCTCCAATTTTACAACAATAATTTTTGTAAAGTATTCTACAAAAATAATTCATAATTATTTTGTGAATATTGCAATCTTGCCATTGGAAATTTGTAAATCACATTCACAACCCAAAATAAGCTGTGAATTACATTTTCAATTTAATGTCCAATGTGAATCCAATTCACATCAACATTTAATTAACAAATGTAAATTACAAATAACTCTCTCTTATATATTATAAATCACATTTATAATATATGATTACCGTGGATAGTACTATCCACATTATTCATGTCTATGATAATCAAATCACATTTAATCATCTTGGATCTCTTATTCTCACGTGCCCAAATAATATGAATCACATTCAAATTATTCATATATTTGATAATCAAATCACATTTAATTATCTTAAATAACTCTCTTTATAATATAAATCAAATTCATAGTATTCATGATACTTAAATCACATTTAATTATCAATTTTCTCAATGCTCGGATATTTAATATCAATAATGAAATTGTCCTGAACTCTTTCAAGGATAATGCGCTTTCTCCACGTATACTTGGAGATAAGGACAAGGCGATTGTATTGTTCCATGTATAGTTACTTGAATATTAAGATCACATCTTAAATCCAGATCTCAGGCCTCCCATAGATGCTTGATTAAATCAAGACCGTAAATCTAATCTTCTAATTGTTCTTAATCACATTCAGATCAATGTCCAACATTTGGACCAAGATCAGATCACTTCTCTACTGAGAGGAGTCGCTAAAATCCAGACCCGTTTCATCACTCCCTAGGAATGGAAGCGTCATGGTTATACAATCGTTTATGATCACATCACCCTCAGGTATTCCCAATACCTATACATCCTGCATGCTGGAAGACCCAGAATAATCCCGAAGTATAAGATCAATTTTACACTGTCTACTTCGGAGATTTATCATTAAGTTTCTCATTTGATCATTGGGAGTCGGTATCGATCATATGCTTTCCAAAAACATATATCATACCTAGGTGTTGATCATATACTTTCTAAAAGTATATATCAAACCTTACAAATTTAGTCAAGCTTCCAAAGCGAGACGACAACGCACAGAATTTGATTCTTCCCAATATCTCATGAGTGAGCTCATGTCTTCCGGTCCAAGAAATGAACCTGTATGATCCCTTTGAGAGATCGTATTACTCATATGCCCTTATATGCACACCAGCGCATCGGTATATAGATCTTGATTAGGTCATCAACCTATTGGTCTGCCAAATGTACATACTCAGAATATAGTAACACATCTGTCTTCGGTCAGAGGATGCGTGCCTATATCGTGACAGCATACGACATATGACTTTGGTTATCTCGATCACGTTAAGTCAACTCTTTGACCTAAATAATCTGATACATCCGAATATCTATTCCTATGCAGAGGACCTGCATCAAGAGGACGGTGAGATATCAACCTTTAGAGAAAGGATTGCCATCTCCTTCTCAGCTGGAGATCCTCTCCTAATAATCATTTGACGGTGCTTGATGAGTCCTCAATCTAACTCTTTAGATATTCATCATAGCACCAGCCTCTTTGATTCAATAATTGAATCAACAGATATATGATCATCAAGATGGCCATGGCACATAACCCTAATTGTACTAAGGGACCTATTATGAAAATTGGTTATTCTTCATTTGAGATCAGGGAATGATATTTACAGTAACATTTATTGCATAATGGCTCGCCGTGGGCTCGAATGTCCAACGCTACTCTACAGAGATACTTCTCTGACTCAGATGGGCATCCTGATCTAGCCCAGTAGCCAGAGCTCGATGAGGGACACCACTTTGAGATGCTAGATACAGACAATCCCATATTTTAGCTTTGTGCTATCCAGTTTAACGAGGTTGATGCATTCTTTGAGGACCAGATGTTAGCCAGCATGACCACAATTCGAGGATGATTTTCAGAGACTTCTACAGTATCCGCGTTGTTGACCAGTACCCTGTCCTATTTCCAAATTATTCAGAGGTCTCTTTCGATCGATGAGACATTTGTGTGCAACGAGTCGGTGCTTGACAATAGCGTAACGTCCTAGTTACATTCTGATCCTCCCTGTCTCACTGATGATTTAGCATTACTCCCCAAGGGTTATCTAAGGGAGGATGCCCCATATGTTGTGTACTCGATTTCACTTTCTGAGAGTGTATCTGATCTGTCGGATCACGAGACCGAGTCTTCTGATACTTCTGATCATGTTGAGTCTAAGTTCACTCACCTCGACGACCCTCGCGAGGATGAGCCGATCTTCGAGGTATTCGATGACATTGCTGATATTTCTCCATTATATGCATCGGATATTAGCTCTCTTAGTGCATCTCCAGATCTTGATTTTCCGTACATTTTTGAGACGATGATTAACATAGAGAATTCCATGACCGATCCTTCTTTCTCTATGTTTGACTTCTTCGGCTCTGCCCTTCCACTCCATTCTGATCTTGAGCCAATGAGTTCTTTTGTGCTATCGGAGTATGATTTCATCTTTCCATATCTACACCCGGTGGCATACACCTGCATGATTGTTTACTTGGGTGTCATAATTTACATTATTGACCTCGTCATTGTTCTTCTACCAAGATTACGACGACAGTATGACATTCACCTTAAAGATGCCATCCTGAACCTTGATATTGCATTGTACTAACCTTTGCGCCCAGCTAGGGGCGTAAAACCTAGCGCTTGTTGAGAGGCACCTCAACATTGTCTACTTTGTATATACGCGTTTCGTCCTGATTTGTTCCTTGTTTCTTCCTTTTTTTGCTTTACACCCCAGGTCTCATTTAGGATTATTTTTGATATACGTAGGATGTACTTTATCCTACGTATTGGGGGGTGTAGACACCGTGTTGTTCATTCTCAATCTGTTCCATTATTCCCGTCGTTGCCTATACTTAAGGATCCTTCACCTTAAGTATAGGGGGAGTGATGTCGTTCCTTTCATCTTTTATATATTTCTCTTCGTTTATGCTATTTACTCACTTGTCCTCCACATTGTTCATATTTCTTTCTATACATAGGGATCTTTTACCCTAAGTATGGGGGAGGGACAAGATGAGTCATTACTTACCTTGTACATTCTCTTACTCGGTTTTCCCTTTATGTACAGTCTGCTATACTTAGGATTACTGGATCCTTAGTATAGGGGGAAACACTGAGCCCTCTTCATTCTATTCTTTGATTCGTCGTTGTAGTATAGCATTCCTTTTCACTTCCCTATACTAAGCACGAGTTATATCTTCATCATCACTCTAGATTCACTATGAGGACATCATTCGAGCTAAGTATAGGGGGTGTCGTATATATTACATATATACTTAAGCCATAACTCATACTTTGTGTGAGTGTGTTAATAAATAAAATGTCTAAAATCCTTTAAATAAAAATCGTAAAAATTTTAAAAATTTTCTTGTACATTAAATTCTTTCTTGCACATACATAGTTATTTATAAAAATTATTTTTGTACAAATTTTTGTAAAAATATTTTATTTGTAAAAAGTTCGTAAATATTTCGGTATCAAAACTATGTATATAGTACAAAATATTTGTAAAATGTTTGAAAAATAAAAGTTTGCAAAAACCCTTGTGTAAATGTCTGTAAATAGTTTGCAAAACATCTGCATCCAAGCATACATTTAAACATTTTTCAAAAATTTTGCACATTTTCAAAAATTTTGCATAAAAAGCTTTTTGTATATACTTGTACAGTTTTTCTGAATTATAGTTGACATTTGAACTAGCATGGAGTTAAATTGGAAAATGGAGCTTGGTTAAGACCTTAATCCACTTAATTCTAAGAGGGACCTTATAGGACTTAGGGTTGAGACTTTTCAGGTCCATTAGTGACTTATTTCTTTGAGTCCACTAGACTGTGATCACATGTCATCTTGATGAGCCTGAGTAGAACATTTAATAACACACACAAGACTCTCACAGACAATGGCTTTACTTGCACCAGTACTTACACATAGCTCTCTATGGATGAGGTGGTGAGGAGGCAATTTCCTTTGGCTTGGGGTAGCATACGGGGGTAGTACCTCTAGGTGGAACCTCTCGACTTCTTCTAGTGAAGGAAGTGCACCTCAACTTGGTCTGGCGGTGTTGAGGTCTAAAGACAGGAGTTGTGGGTTGCAATAATGCTTCAAAAGAGGGATAATCTACTGGCTTAAGAGGAAAAATACCGTATGAATATATGCTGGACAATGTTGATATGTTGTACATATGCACATAAAAAATCCAAAAGAAAGAAAAACTCCAAAAAAAAGTGGTGGGTCAGATAGAAAATGAAATACCCACCGGAGTGTATATAGCCAAATAAAGCAAAGCTTATGTTACCCATTCTCATCTCATGAAGCTTGCAACATGGAGACGTAGCTACACTAGTTGGGCTCCCAGGGATACGTGGCTACACTGGCCACGGTCCATTCTCTTCTTTCCTCTCTTCTTGATCTGGTTGAACTTGAACTTAGAAGGGAATACCCCGCTCCTCGAGGAAAGAGTTGCCAAACTAGGGCATTAGAGTTACCTTGTTGAGGGAGGTTGTTGCCTTATCAATTCTGAGGTGGGGAGCTACATATCACTTACACAGTACAAGAAAAGACTCACTGTCATTAGAGTTTGTGTATGTAGACTTGTTCTGATCTGGATTATTGAGGAGTCTTGATTATAGATTAGTGGAACTTAGAGGATGTTGATTCTTAAACCTAGGTCCAAATAAGGTTCTGACAAACTAATAATCCAAAGGTTTGACTGAGCTCCATACTCCAATTTAATGAAGACAAGTTTCATAATCAACCTTGATTCTCCTTCTTTTTCTTTTTCTTTCTCTTTTCACTTCTTTTTCAAATAAGTGTTTGCTAAGGGACTAGCAAAGGTAAAGTATAGGGGGGTAATGAATCCTTGATCATCACTCTTTATTCTTTTATTTTAGTTATTTATCTTGGCAATGCATCATGTAAATATATGTAAATACAATGAGTTAGCATTATGCATGCATGTATTAAATATACATAATTAGCATGTATTTGTGCAAAAATAAAAGAATAAAGAAAAGAAAAAGAAAAAGAAAAAGGAAGGAGGTATTTAGAATAAATACAGAGTGACTCGAACCCCAAGAGAAGGCCAAGCATTGGCCTGATTGCCAAATAAAACAAGTAGAGAGAGATAGAGCCTACTCTATATTGTACATATTAGTTGTGTAAATAAATAATTATTTTTGACAAAACAAAAATAAAATAATCTTTTTACCTCCTTATATACATTCCTAAAAATAAAACAAAAATCATAAAAATAAAATAAAAATAAAAATAAAATTCTGTCTCTCTTGTACAAAGTACATGTATATATGCTTTCTTCTCTATTTATTATATACCTATAAATATTAAAAATAAATTAAAAATTATTTTATACTCCTACAATTATGTTGTAAATAAAAAATATAAAATTGGGGTATTTATGTAAAAATAACAAAATAAAAATAATTGTACAAAATATATAGGTATATTATACCTGTATATAATACACTATACTATATATAGATTAATTTATTTTTCAAAAAAATAAATAAAAATCTTAGAAAAATAGTTTGAAAAATAATAAACATTTTTCATTTTATACACTTTTTGATTTAAAACCATTAATTATTTTTTTATTTTATTTGTAAGTATTTTGTACATTCTATTTTTCTGATTAGTCCACATCACGTTGTTGACCCAGGTCAATGCCCTCTTCCAGGGCTTGACCCGACCCGATCTCGTCATCGGACCTTTTTCTCCAAATTTCCCCGGTCAGGTCACGTAGCCCCTCGCCCCGATTTTCCACCCATGGTCTCTCCTTGGATCCATGACCCTCGCAGATCCCTAGGAAGGCGCGAATCTTCCTAGGGTTGCGTACCCTTACCCGATTCCTCCAACCTCCTGGGAACCCTATAAAGTCTCTCATCTGCCTCCTATGAGCTATAGCTCGTACCTCGCTCCCATTTCGACCCGTAGCCACCTCCAGTTGAGTGACAGCTGCTCGGAGAACCTCTCGGAGCTCGTTTTGGTGCAGTGGAGAAGACGCTCACCCTTCATGGTCGGAGATCTGCCGCGAGCAGCCTCCCCCGCCATCCGCGTTGAGGTTGAGGCCATTACCCCATCAACCACCTTCGCCTGACACTTAAGAGCACTCCCAGATCTTCAGGTATCCCTCATTTCCTTCGTATTTAACGTTTCGTTCCGATCCTTCCATCTTCCGCCGCCGCACTTCCATCTGCTCTGACCAGCTGGTCGGAGCATTGACTTCCACATCCAACCGTTTAGATCGACCCGCAGACACGCCCTCCATCTTGCACCGCAACCTGATCACCCATAGCCTCGATCTTCAGGTCGAGATTGGGGCCACGATCTCCTCTACCACCTTCGCTGGAGATCAAACTTTGCCCCCTCTACTTCTTTGGTTTTTGGATTCGATAACCAGGACCGGAGCACATCCCTGAGTCCTAGCTTTCCTTTACAGTTATTAGCGCGCTGGGAACCCCTCGTTTCATCCATCCGAGGCTTCGCTGGAGCAGCTCCATGCATCTTCGCCGTCACGCGTATTCGGTCGTTGGCTACTCCATCGGACTCGTTCAGTCGACGCGGAGCACCTCCACGATCATCCCCGAGCCTCCCGATCGACCATCGGAGTTGAGGATCACCTCCTTAGCTCTGGTGAAACTGGCCTCGACATTGTTCATCCAAGCCCTTTTAGCACTGTTGGATCGACCGTCCCCCTCTAGATTGCATCTACACCGTCGACAACTGCAACCTTTGAGCCGTTGAAACTGCCACCTCCTAACACATCTGCGCCGCACATAGGCGACATTCCCTGAGCATCAGATCTGACATCGCAGAGGATCAGAGCCGCACGTCCACGCGTACCAGCGCCCTCCACATGTCCCCTACACGCACGCACGCGCCTGCAATGGTATATTGCATCATTTACCCTGAACTTTTTATTCTTTATTTTCTATTATGTTAAATAAAGTTGTAGTTTGAACTATTTGAACTTTAGTCCCTAAGGTTTCTAGTATTTGCACTTTAGTCCTTCCTATCTGAAAACATGTGCATGCTCACGTGCCCTGTGGTGTTTTTGCACATTTTATCCTGTAGTTTCTGCTAGTTATTGATTGAATGAAATGTTTTCTGAAATTGCACTTATGCCCTTGTGAATAGTTTATTGAGCATGCGCATTATTTTCTGGGAATTTTGCAACGATACACCTGGACTTTTTATGCATCTTATGATTTAGTATGGAAACTTAGATTATTTGCATTTAGGTCCCTATAACCTGTATGTTTTGTTTTTGGTCAAATAATTATCAAATCTACTCCAAAAATTCCCCAAAAATTACTAGTAGCTCTTGCTACTATGTAATATTTTTGTTAATTTTGTGCTGCAATTTGATTTTATTTGCTATTTTCTAAAAAAAGAAAACCCTAAAAAGCATGTCTTTCTATTTTACAAAATACCAGAAAAATATAAAGTACCCCTAAAAATTCTATAAAAATTATTACGTGTTTGTTTTGGCTTATTTTAGTTTAAGTAGCATTTCGGTTCCATTATCTTTTAGAAGACCCTTTAAAATAATATAAGACCAAAAACTTTATAGAAATCAGAATTCCACAAAAAAAATGAGTTTTCAATTTTTGTAGTTAGATACATTCATCTATTTATCATAAAATTGTAACCAGGATATTTGGGGTACTTTAGATATTTTAAAGTTGCCTTCTAGTCAAGGCTGTACACTGTTGAGATATTTTGACTTTATTTCATCTTTAAAAAATTATATAAAAATATGAAAAATCTAACAAAATCACCAAAAACATTTGCATATTTTAAAAATAATTTTTTTTATTTTTTAATTTTTGAGCCTTTTTAGCCTTAATAAAAATTATTGTAGTATGATTTCCTTCCTACTTTTATTCATTTTCTTATTGAAAAATATAAACAAATTTGCAAATTAGAAATCAACCAAAAAGATGCTTGTTTTTCTCTGATTTCTCGACTACTTTGTAGGCTTCGGTTGTGCTCCTTGTGTTCGACCCTGGTCACTATACCAGGTTAAATAAATAGCAGAGACCGATTCTTTAGATTTTGTGCTTTGATTGTTTTGATTTGTGGTCTTATTTTTCTTGTTGAGCTGGGCTCAGGTGGTTGAGGTCGCAACGACCTTTGATATCACTTAGCCTCGATCACCCGTGTGCTCATCAATCCACATGTGCGATGAGCTTGCTATGAGGTCCAGTAGCTTCGTGCAAGTGTTCCGCGTCGACTGGGATCTTCAGAAGGGGTGATGAAAGGTATGATGATGGTGGAGGTAGTCCTCCTCCTGAAGTTGCTCTGCTTGAGCAATCGGAGCACAGAAAGGGTCTGCTTGCGCGCGCCTGAACCTGTGAAGGGTAGAGAGACTCGGTTCTTTGCTCCAGTCGGGTTATTACATATGAAAGCAGAGAGAAGCGACTAGGGAGTGGAGCTCTGGCTTCCGGCGAAGGCGAAGGAGGGAACCCTAGCCTCATCTTACTCGGATGAGCACGATTCGGGAGGATCATGTTGCGCTGGAAGATGGAGGATGAATGTGAGATTCGATCGAAGCAGGTAGATGTATGGAACGGGGCTTCGACCAGCTGGTCGGAGCTGATGAACTAAAGGTGGAGCAAATGAAATGAATCAGAATAAAACGTGAAATGCATGCGAAATGGGGTATACATGAAAGTGCTATAAGGTAGCCAACAAAGTGCGTGAGGGGATAGTGAGGTCCTAGCCTCGACTCCGGTGCAGAAGGATGTGGAGGATGCATACAGTGGAGGAGCTCCGGCCACGTCTTGAGCGATGACCACCAATCTCTACTCCAAAGGGCCCTCTGGATGCCTGTCACTCTGCTTGAGGTGAATAGGTAGGAATGAGGCAGCGAGGCATGAGATACGGAGTAAGGGTGATGGAGGCAACCATTTATAGGACTCCTCCAGGGTTTGGAAAGATTGGATGAGGGAGCGAAACCCTAGGAGGATCCGACTCTTCCTAGGTATTCGCGAGGATCATGGATCCTAGGAGGGGAATCAGACACTGAAATCAAAGGTAATGGTGGTCAGACTTGATCAGGAAAATGTGGAGAAATTGGTCTGGTGACAGGGGAAGTCGGGTCGGGTATGGTGGAGGAGGGGTTGACCCGGGTCAACGAACCCGTTCCAGCCAATCAGGATATTTGAAATAAATAAATCAATGAAAAATACAAATAAATAAGTAAATGATTTTAAAATAAAAATGGTAAAATTGTTTATTATTTTTCAAACTATTTTCTGTTATTTTCAATTATTTTTATAAAATTGTATACATTGTATATGCAGTATAATGTATTATATATAGGTATAATATACCAATGTACTTAATCCCTTTTTTTATTTTATTATTTTTACATATAAATATCTTATTTTATATTTTATTTATTTTCAAAATAATTTGAGGAGTATAAAATGATCTTTATTTGATTTTTATAATTTAAATAATTTGTTAAATAATAAGGTATGTTATACAATATACACATATGTGACTTTTGTACAATGAATTTTGGATTTTATTTTTACTTCATTTTGTTTTAATAGTTTTTATTTTATTTTTATTTTATTTTTAGGAATTTGTTGAAGTGTTTAAAAATACAATATGTGCAAATAATAAAAGGTAGCCATGTGCCCCAAATATTTAAATATATTTACAAGTATATGTAGCACATGACTATACAAGGTAGCCAAAAAACCAATTTTGCCTTATAAATCCAAAATTTATGGAACCACCTTCATTTGAAAGATAATTTAATTTATTATCCTATAAAGGTAATTTGGAAGAATTTGAGTTCATATGGAGCCGGAATTGATCTTTTAAGTTCTCATTGCGTGGCTTCTTATGAGTGGTTTTATTTGTATTATGTACGATGATTTATTTCGCAAGAAGATATTTTTATTATTTGGAAGATATTTCTATGTACAACTTTTATTAAGAAAATAATTAGATTTAAGGTCATTTTATTGATGAATAAAATATGAGAAGTATTATGTACATATAATGCACATTAAAGAATATATAAGGACCCTATCTCCCCCTACTTTATTCCTTGTTGATCAGGTAAATGATTGACCTTCTCTCGAGGTTCGGGTCAATATGTACTTATTTCATAGTTACATCCTTCTTTCCATTTTCTTTTCTCTTTATTATTTTATTTTTTAGAAACATGTGTTCATTATGCAATATTAATAATGACATGAACAATGATAATTTATTATATTTACACATTTTTGTAGATGTTTTTGCTAAAAGATACAGCTAAAATAAAAGAATGAAGAATGGGAATCAGAGATTCATCATCCCCCTATACTTTACCTTTGCCTATCCCTTAGCAAAACTTATTTTTAAAAGAAGTGAAATCAAAAAGAAAGGAAGAGAAAAAGGATGAATCAGAGTGATTATTAAACTTTTCTTCACAAAATTGGAATATGGAGCTCAATCAGACCTTTGGATTATTAATTTGGCAGAACCTCATTGGGAAATGGGTTTAAGACTTAACAACCTTCAAGTACCACAATTCTATGGTCAGGTCTCCTCAACAACCAGGTTAGAGCAAGTCTACATATGCAAACTTTAATGACTATGAATCTTTCCTTGTACTATGTAAGTGTTATGTAGCTCCCCACCTCAAAAATGGCAAAGACATAGCCTCCCTCAACAAGGTAACTCTAATATCCCAATCTAGAAACTTTTTCCTCGATGAACGGGGTATTCCCTTCTAAGTTCAAGTACAACCATCTCAAAAAGAGGGGAAAAGGAGAGAATGGTCCGTGACCAGCATAGCCATGTATCCCTTGGAGCGTAACCAATGTAGATAAGTCTCTAGCTTCAAGCTTCTTTGAGATGAGACAATGAAATACATAAGCTTTGCTTATTCACTATATACACTCCAACATGCATTTTATTTTCAATTAGGCCTGTCAATTTTTTTGGAGTTTTTGTATTTTTGCACTTTTTTTATGACATAAATACAACATATCTATAAGGTGCAACATGTACATAAGGAGTTTTTCTTCTTGAGCCAGTAGACTATCCCCTTATTGAAGTATTATTGCAACCAACAACATCTTGTCGTTAGACCTCAATGCTACTAGATCAGGTTGAGGTGCACATCCCTCCGTAGAGGAGGACAGGAGGTTCTGGCTAGCTATACTACCCCCGTATGCTACTCCAAGCCAAAGGATTTTGCCTACTCACCACCTCATCCATGTTGAGCTACGTGCAAGGAGCATGCCCAAGTCAAGCCACTGCCTATGAGAGTCATGCCTGTGTTGTTAAGTGTTCTACTTAGGCTCATCAAGATGACATGTGAACATAGCCTAGTGGACTCAAAGAATTAAATCGCTAGGGACATGAAAAGTATTTACCCCAAATCCTATAAGGTTCCTCTGAAGTTAAGTGGATTAAGGTCTTAACCAAGCTCCATTCTTCAATTTTATTCCAGACTAGTTTAAATGTCAACCATGATGCAGAAGAATGCACATGCAAATATTTACAAAAACTCTTTTTGGTGGGAATTTTTCAAACTATGCAAATTTTTATGGAATTTTTTATTTTCAAATTTTTAGGTAGAAAGAAAAGCTTTCACAAAGATATATACATACTTATAAAGGGGTTTACGTTACAAGTTTTATGTACAAATGGATTTTAATCCAACTTTATTAAGGATACTTATGGACAAAGAATCTTAGGGTAGATCATGATTTTTAATGTACACATAAATACAAGTGGTTTTCATTCCACATAATTATTTCCCATGTGACAAAATAATTTTGCATACATTTTTCAAAATATGTTTCAAAAGATTTTTCAAAACTATTATTACAAATATTTACAAACATATTTACAAATGGTTTTTGCAAACATTTTATTTTTACATAGTTTTCAAAAATTTTGTACAATATACCTAATTTTTATACAGAAAATATTTTACAAAATATTTTGTAAACAAAACATTTTTATAAATACTTTTACAAAATTTATAAGCAAATATTTTTTTTGCAAAAGGTTTTACAAACCATTTTTACAAAGCATTTTTGAAAACATTTTTCAAAGCATTTTATACTTGTATAATTAATAATAGCTATGTTATTAACACACACAAAGTATGAGTTATTGCTAAAGTATATATAAAATATATACGACACCCCCTATTCTTAGCTCGATCAATGTCCTCAGAGTGATCGGAGAGCGATGAAGGAAGACACAACTCGTGCTGAGTAAAAAGAAGCGAAAAGGATGCTATACTACAATGACTCAAAAGAATGAAAGAATAAAATCAATAGAAGCCTATGATCTTTCCTATACTTAGGATCAAGTAATCCTAAGTATAGAAGATTGTTTGCAAGAGGGGAAAACTGAGGAGTAGAATCTACAGACATTACCTCCCCTATACTTAGGGTAAAATATCCCTAAGTATAGGCAACAAAAATAGAGGTAATGGAAAAATGGATACTCACAAGTCTAATACCCCCCTTATACTTAGGAAAGAGTGCATCCTAAGTATAGAAAAATAATAAGATGGGCTTGGCGTATTAAACAAAATGGATGAGTGAAATAGACAGTATGGATCTCTACAGAGGTGGAGTAGAAGTAAAAATCAGGTATGAGATGCAAATGATGTGAGTCAAGAAACACATCTCATACAAAATGAACAGGGGCAACGTCAACGGTCACAAGATCATGATCAAGATATGGCTTCAGGCACTGACCGTTGACTCAAAAGGTTGATTCAGAAGACTACTCAGATGTGTCAATGCTACCATTGTCATGCACCTTTCTGACCAAGTATGGTCCCTTATGTTTACTATGTAATTTCCTTGGAAATAACTTTAACCTAGCATCAAATAGCCATACTCTTGGATTGGGCTCAAACTATTTGTGGCCAAAGTGAGAATAATGCCATATCTTCACTTTATCCTTATATTGTAGGCTACGTGAGAAGGTTGTATCTCTCAACTCCTCCAGTGCTGCCAGTTCTACTCTCATCTGATCTCCTATACTTCCTAGATCCAGTAATAACTCAGTAACTACCCAAAGTGTCTTGTGCTTGATTTCCATAGGTAAGTTGCATGGCTTGCCATAAACAAGTTCAAAAGGAAATGTGCCCAAAGGTGTCTTGAAGAGGTCCTATAGGCCCACAAGACTAAGTCTGAAAGCTGTGACCAATCGTTTCGGTCTGGACGGACAACCTTCTGTAAAATAGTCTTAATCTCCCTATTTGAGACCCCAGCAAGACCATTCATCTGAGGATGGTATGGCGTGGCAACTCTATGATCAATGCTGAACTCGCTAGTAAAGGCCCTTACCTTGTCGTTGATAAAATGAGTCCCCCATCAAAAATCAAGACTCTAGGTACCCCGAACTGTGAAATGATATTCTTCCCCAAAATTTGCAAACAGTCTTTGCATCTGCGACACGGGCGGGGATGGCCTCAACCTGACTCACATTATCCACATCTAACAAAATGTACTCAAATATCTAACTCTTAGGGAATGGACCCATGAAATCGATGCCCCATGCGTCAAAAACCATATGGAATTGAATGAGCGGCATCGACATCATATCTCTCTATCCACAAGTGCCCATCCTGTGATAGTCAATACACCTCTTCCCAAATTCATCTGAATTCTTGAAAAGTGTAAGCCACCAAAGGCTGGATTGGAGAACCATTTGCGTGTCCATCTCCGAGAGTGATGTCCTCCTGCCTCAAGCTTGTGACAATAGGTGAGGATGCTATGGTTCTCCTCATGAGGAATACACTGACGTAAGACACTATCCTCTCCTTTGTGGTTGATTTTCTCATGAATTCCCTCAGTTAATTTGCATGAATTATCGTTTCAAAAATGAATATATGTCGTTTTGTTGTAGGTGGGTAATCGAAATCAATCAAGAAGATAACTACAATTAATCAATTCAATTTAATTCAAGTGACTTTATGTTTATTTTACTTGGGCAAGTCCCAAGGTCAAACTCGAGGAGGCAAAGGAAAAACTTAGAATTATGTCTATTAAATTTCATATGCATTTTTCGAGGCAAAATATTTTTGGTATTTTAGTGTAATTTTTGGATACAAATGAAAATGCGACTGATTTTAAGGACTAAAATGCAATTTTCAGTAAAACGGAGTCCAAACATTATGAAACTTGGCTGTGATGTTAATAATGATGAAATAAATGAAGTGTAATTTTTGTATTAAAGATGAATAAATAATGAATTTTTGAATGAAAATAGTGCGATTTCCAATAATTAATTATAATAGAAATTATATCTACTTATTTTCAGGAAATAAAATTATCCAAGCTATAACTTGGTAATATATCTTAGAAAATCCTAAATTCTAAAAATGTTGAATTTAATACCTATTAAAATTTAATTAATGAAATACGCAAAATCTTTTCTTATAGGGCAAAATATGCATGCAAAAAAAATTTTTTTGAGCACAACGTAACAAATTTTTGGCAATTTTTGGAGCTATGGTTATTTTTATACAAATTTATAAGCGCAGACTAGGAAACATATTTAATTCTTCACAAGAATATTAATTATTAATTAATCACAGGTAATAAAAATATGATGAGCATGCCATTATGTAGAGAATTAATAGATAAACATCACATAATTTTTAAATAATAAAATGATGCAATAGAGAGGTTCAAAATGATAGAAGAATAAAGGGGTATGTTTGTAATTACAATAATTACAATTGAAATAGAAAATGCAGAGCATAGACCAAAGAATTATTATCGAGACCCGGGGGGGTGTTCTACAAAATTTTCAGAGGAGCACGTGCCTTCGATGTGCCCTTGGGTTGCTGGATCTTGAGGTGAATTGGTGGATATCCTAGGGCTTGCTCGTAATTTACCCCCACTACACGTGGGGGTCACGTGACCTGTCTTGGGAGGGTCGCCCGACAGAGAGGAGCAAAGGGCTGGTGGCGGAGGTGCGGCAGAGAGGTAGAGGCCTCTTGAATCACGAGGAAGAGGACGAAGCTATTGGCCGGTGGTGTTGTTGAAGCGGTGGAGCTCGTTGCGACTGGAAGCAGGTTCTAGAGTGGGGGAGGAGCCTCCTGCTCCAGGGCGAAGCGCACAGAACGGTGGCAGTGCTTCAATCGTCGAGGTGGGTGTTTGGCAATGGTAAAATTGTGGGAATTTATTAGTCATTGTCACTCTATTTTCATTAAAAAACCATAGAAAACTCATATTTTGTCAAAAAAATCCAAAAAAATTACTGTAGCATCCTTGCATCATGTTTTAATTCAAGTAAAATTATCATAATTTTTGGATTCTATTTGTGTGAAAATTGCTAATAACCTAAAAAAGTTTGCATTTTTTATTATTGCATTTTAATTCCTAAAAAATGTGTTTTGTACTCATCTCTGGATTAGGATTGTAGGAAAATTACAAGGTGATGAATCCGCAATTCATCATCTCAATATCTTGATCTTAGCAAAATCCTCGAGTAAAATCCCAAATAAATGTCCATAAAATCAATACGTTAATAAAATGTCTCTTGTAAATAAAACACACTAATTATTATATATTCGATTGTACAAAATAAATTAACAATAAAAAGCCGCAAAATTAAAGGAGTTTTTCACCTATAAATATCCTAAAACTTCATGTATTTTTAATAATTTTATTTCAACTCCTTTTTGGCTAATTTTTTCTCTTTCTTGTTCATTAAAATCTAGATAAAATAAAAAATATAAAATAAATTTTACCTCAAATAAATGCTCCTAGATCATGAAGACAAAAAGCCATAAAGTCCAACTTCCCGGCAAAATTTCCGCTCCGCATGAACTCCAAATTCACCAAACTCACTTTTAACCTTCAAGTTAGAAAATTATCTATCCAACAGAAGTGTTTTCATTAAAATCAGAGCACGTTTGCTAAATTTGAGTTTTGGGACCTAGGTGTACTTTGTATATATTATACATTTCTTTCTTTCTTCATTTTTTATTCACTCTTCTTATTACTAAAAAATAAAAAATCCAAAAAAATCTCTTTTCTGTTTCATTTTATTTCTTCTATTTTTTTTTTAGTTTGTAAATATAATTTATTGAAAATACAAAAAATCAAATTAGAAAAGTAAAAAAATCCTTGTACATAGTGTTTTTATGGACCTACTTTTGTAAATATTCCATTATGTTTTCTTTATTTTTTTCTCTCATTTAAAGTAGGCTACTTTTAT
Organism: Ottelia alismoides; assembly: GCA_037367405.1. Lineage (NCBI taxonomy): Eukaryota > Viridiplantae > Streptophyta > Magnoliopsida > Alismatales > Hydrocharitaceae > Ottelia > Ottelia alismoides. The sequence continues at coordinate 96,738 of JAZKJV010004754.1, forward strand.
TTATTTTATTTATTTTTCATTCGCTACAATAACAACCATTCAACTCCATCATTCCACCAAATTTTCTAACTTCTGATTCAACCTATTATTTTATTAACCTTCCACCACTTTAATAACTTCTCATTCTTTTCTCTTGATATACATCCCATTCTCCTCATTTTTGTCGTTGATCCATCTTTATGCGAGGAGAGCCTAGTTCCCATAGTTGAATCGGTGTTAGCGATGCAACCGCGGTCGAGCGACAACATCCCTCTCTCCGGTGAGATCCGTTGGCCTCTTGGCCAACATCGTAGCTGCCTCTACGCACTGTTCGAGTTCATCGCTCTCCGGCGATTCGAGCGAAGTTCATGCTCTCGTGAGCACATCTTAGGCGGTTCACGTTCATCTAGGTAAAATTTTCTTTTCATTCGTCATCATTTTTATTTTATTTTTACATTTTTTATCACATCATATCACCACCCAACCTCCTCCAATTATCTTAATTTATCACATTACTACCATCATCACATCCGCATCTTCAGTTTTATTTTCTTTTGCTTTATTCTTTGTTTAAAGAAAATAAAAAAAGGAAAAAAATGAAATTAAAAAACAAATGAAACACATCAAAAAAAAATAAAAAAAATTAAAAAATAGACTGGGACGCATCAGGCATCCCCACCGCCGGGCCCCCTTTCCTCTTCCACCGCCAGCCACTGCCGCCCTCCTCGACCGTTGCCACCAGCGTCGATGTCCTCCACCAGAGCAGCATCCCCGTCCTCCGCTGGCGCAATAGCTTCGTCCCGCCCTGCTCTTCTCTGCTAGGCTCCGCCGCCCCGCGCTCCACCTCCATGCCGCCCAGCGGCGACGCATATCCACCGCTCTTCCTCCAATCGCGTAGTCCTCTTCCCGGCCTCCTGCACCAAACCCCCCACCGCGTGCCATAACCTACGTTGAAGAAGGTCATTATTTTTTTATTTTTTATTTTTTAAAAATTGCATTTTTATTTTGTTATGTTTTTGTAATTACAAAACAATCCCTGTATATATTTGTTTGTATGTTTTGTTTATTCCTTATATTTGCACGTATAACCCCCTGTTAATGTTTTAATTTGGACCTCATTGATGCATTTTTTATTTCAATAAAAAATAACATGATGTTTAGCAACAGATTGTCTACCATCTGAATATTTATTTATATTTTTGTGAGTTACAATGAATTAATTAAAATTGTTTAACTGAAATATTTCATATTTTACCCAATCTGGACCCATAAATTCATATCTCACTCACACTTGCTTGAAAAATTTCACAAAAATTTGGAATTATGCCTTGAAGTGTGCTTTAATTATTATCTGAATTTCACAACAATTAGAATTGTCCTGTGCTTAAATAAATTGTAGAGTGATTTTGATATTTGATTTTTAATTAAATCCACATACAATTTTTTTGCAAAATTTCAACTCTTCTGGATTGCATGTAAAAATATCTGAATGAGATAATTCTCTCTCTGCCTAATTTGATAACATGGATTTATTAGTAATTATTTACACACTGTCACTATGTCTTCTTTAAAAAATACATTAAAAATTTATATTTTGTCAAAAAATTCCAAAAACTTTACTGTAGCATCCTTGCATCATGTTTTAATTCTAGTAAAATATTCATAATTCTTGCATTCTATTTGTGTGAAAAATTACTAAAAAACCCATAAAAAGTGTGCATTTTTAATTACTGCATTTTAATTCCTAAAATTCCAATAAATGTGTTTTGTACTCATCTCGAGATTAGGATTGTAGGAAAAATAAATTAAGATAAATCTGATTAATTTCATATTAAAATTAATTTGGCCTAGTAGTGTGTTTCCTTATTATCTTAATCCATTCGCATTTGCATTTTCATTTGTTTTTTTACTAAAAAATTTTAAAAAATTCCACATTGGAAATCTAGACCTAACTTTTTGAACTAACCCAACGTTGTTCCTTTGCCTCCATGTGTTCGACCCCGAGCTTGCCCGGGATATAAATTAAAGCCGAGACACTCTTCACGGAGATCTTCTCTCGGTTCTGAATGAATCACTAAGTACATGTACTACAATGAACCCAACTTAAAACATCATATTCAGCAAATGATCAAATGGCGCGATTGCCGGGGAGGCAAATGACTTAGGGATTAATTTGGAAAATTAGATTTAGATTTTCATTTACTCGGGTAGTCTGACCCCCGAGCCACCTTGTATTTATTCCATTTTATCTCTCAATTATTCTTTTGCTTATTTTTGTATATATTTTGTTGTCGATCTCTCTAATATAAATTTCATTTTCCTTGCGAGGGCCCGGTGGACTTGGAGTGCATTGGAGGTCAACGAACGTGACGCGCGGCGACTGCTGAAGAGCAAGAAAATTCAATTTATTATCGAGAGCAATTTTTTTGTAAGTTTTTGTTATTATCGTGTTGTAATAATTTAGGTAATTTGCTTATTTACATCAACTCTTATTTGAGAGCTCACGCTTGTAAAAAGACTTGGACTTTATTTTGTGGTATATCGAGACCTGTTTCACTCTCCGTTGAGAGTGGGGCTCGACTTGAGTGGCGAAATTAAGGATAGGCACACGGTAGTTTAGCGTTAAATTTTGTCTGTGCCCATCGTAATTTAGGCCACAGATATCTTAGAAGATTCACTTATCTTATAAGATTCATAATGAGACGTACATAGACACGTATTATTTAGCTCAAATTCAATCATTCTTCCCCGCTAATAGTATACTGTTTAGGTGCGGTTTTCTCGATCTACATGCATTTAGTGTAAAATTTACAAATTCCGTTTTGCATAATGCATGGAGAGTGCTGGGATTCAGTGTAAGTATACCTTCTTCTGAGCATGCATCATCTTTTCACGTTTGCATTCTGATTTCCGATACCCCTCTTGTTTTACAACTTAAGGTCAAAAAGGAAATTAGGACTGAACGGTAGATGCAATTTTGTGTTTAGATTAAATTTCAAGTGATAACCTAACTCTAAAATTGGAACTGAATTGAGCAGGTCGATTTAAAAAAATGGAATAAAAAGAACCCTTGTTCATAGGTGCATAAAGCCCTCATTGTTTGATTTACTTGCAAGTGAGAGAGAGAGACGACCCTAGGATAGAGCCAAGCCAGGATTTCTTACTTACTACAGGTTCTTTATTTTTAGGCGGTTAGCTAATTTTCAGTGAGGATCTACGGGTAGCCGATAAACGATCCAAATTTCCATAGAAGTGTGGGAGGTTTAGAGGACGCCTTAGTCCTCAAGGAATGGGTAGACGTATTTATACGGTCCGTACTTACTCCTATACTAGCTTAAAGTAGGTCCAACTAGTCGTAAGAACCAGGCCAGTCTATAGGAAAATACAGGCACCTAACAACTCGTTAATCTTTCCAAGATTGTATTTATCACCAATTAAAATCAACCAGATAACTCGGCCAAACCTTTATGGCCATCACGTATTGAGTTGGCGAAACTGACGGTTTGAATTGTGTTCGTATTGTGTGAGTTTACTCCGCACATTTACGTGTACCGTAGAACTAGCGCCTCATTGACTATCATATTCTAATTGATTCTTTTGACATCGAAAATGACTAATTGGTGGGATATTTATTCGAACTTTGCGAATCTCTCATTGAACCCTCCAAAAAGTACTTATTTCAAAGGTCTAAGCGCAACTTGGGCCAACCTGGACTCATGACCCTCTTGAGCCCAGGATCACTCACTCTCGGGATGGTTACTCTTAAACCATTCCCTTTCTCTCTTCCCACCTCACCGAGGAAGACCTTCATCTTAGTGAGAATATCTTGATACATAAGTCCTCTTCTAATCAAGAACACATTGCTGATGTAGGATATAAAGAAGATTCAAGTTAAATGCCTCAAAAGAAGAAGGAAGAGGAAGAAGAACACCCTGAAGACCCAATGAGAATGCTACTACCAAGATTAGTTGCATCTGAGCAGCAACACATACTTCTCAGAGCACAGTTAGGACATATCAATGTTGGGGTCGAACCACCAATGGATGCGACGTATAACCTCGGACAGTACAGAATTCGAAACTACTTGAATCCGGCCGAACCCACAGTTGATTTTGAGATGAAGCCACATTTTTTGAACTTGCCACACTTTGATGGGGATGCTTCTGAGGAACCATATGCATTCCTAAGGGACTTCGAGCTCGTCTGCGCTAACCTTAGACATCCTAATGTTAGCGAAGATTATATTAGGCTCACAGCCCTTCCATTTGCCTTGGGTGGAAAAGCCGACTATTGGTTAAAGAAATTGCGAATTACCGTCACCACTTATTCCCAGTTCAAGGACCTATTTCTGAAGAAGTTCTACCCGCTGAGTAGAACTAACATGATGAGGACGCTCATTATGAGTTTTTCCCAATTACCCCAAGAATCCTTCTGTGATGCATGGGAAAGATTCAAGGACATCCTGCAGAAGTGTCCCTGTCATGGACTAGATGACAATATCTTGGTCCAGTTGTTCTTCACTGGTCTCAACCCTGAGATGCAGGATTTAGTGAGCACTGCTTGTGGAGGCAGATATACATCAAGAGGATCGGATACCGTCTGGAAGGTATTCGAGCAGATGGCAGAAACCAGCCTCTCACAGATGGCCAACAGGGCCTATACATCGTCCCCCAGTTCACTCTTATTTGGAGGGGGAAAATTAGCTGTAGTCGATCTCTCTCAGGACGTGATCCCTAACATAGGACTCCTTGCGGACAAACTTACTATAGTCGAGAAGATCGACAAGAGGATTGATGAGTTAGACCGAAGCGTCTCCAAACATCCAAAACAGATGGAGGAGTTGATTGAGAAGGTATCTAAGATAAGGATACCCACCGTGATTGCACCTGTTGCTCCCGTTTACCGAGTTCACCATGTTCAGGAGCAGTTGGTGTCAGGGTAACCCCGTCCGTGGGAGCAGGACTAGTCCTATGCCTACTCTTTCCAGCGGCCACTTCCGTTAGTAGAGACAGTTCAGGAGGAGCCTCCCCTGATTTGAGAGGTGAATGGAGTATGGTATACTGAGGACCCTGCCAAACAGGGAAGTAGGGGTGACCGACAGACCTACCAGTGTCCCCCGACCTTTCACAACACCGCATTCACCTCCACAGCACCTCCTTCACAACAGAGCCCTGGATTCCAGCCACCCCAGCAGCAGCGGCAGCAGTACCAGCAGTATGGCCAACAGGGCCATTACCAGGCACGCCAGCAGGGCCCACAATCTCAACAGATGCCCCAACAACAGTAGAGGCAGTACTCTAGCCAGCAGGGCCAGTCTTCCTGTTCTTCTTCCCAGTCTTATCTCCTTCCTTCTTCGTCTAGTCCCATGGACATTCAGCAGCAGATACTCGACGAGCTCCGTTCCTACAGGAATGAAATTCACAACTTACAAGTGGATGTCAATCGCCTGTCCAGATGCCGAGACGAGTAGATTGCACCTTCTACTTCAATCCCAGCCCAAGTTCAGGATAACCCCAATAGACTGAACCGATCTAGTTCTCAGCAGCACTTTGGTCAAGTATACTATTCAGCATCTCCTAGATCTGAACATAAGATTCTTTCGTGTGATGAGGCTAACCACATGTCACTCAGGAGCGGAAGAACCGTGACCATACCTGACCGGGCGAGGGACATGAGGAGGGGCATCCCTGGAGTTCTACATTAGAAGTCTTCAGAGGACGAGGAGGAGATGCAGCATATTCCGGAGCCCCATCAGCACCATTCGAGGATTTCTACTCAGGGAGTCGAGAGGAGAAGGAGAGCATGTATGCAACATCAGTAGCATGGATATTCTTCTGAGTCTACGGAGGACCTTGCATCTCCGGTTGTGGCAAATACCATTCCAGCTTCTATTCCACAACCTATAGTAGATAGTCTAGATTTTGATTCCATGTTGCATCAAAAAGATTCTTGTATGAAGAACTCTGTTTCAGTTAATGCAAAGAATGATCTTTCAGTTCATGATTCAGACTCTTCATTTCTTTTGTTTCCCTAACTTCAATCCCTTTCCCTTGTGCACTTACGGCAGAAAAGCACATCAAAAATATTCAGAAAGATGACCCTGATATGGCACGGTTTTGTAAAGAAAATAACGCTGTAAAGGTACCATTTGATGAGTATGTGGCTAACCATCCTGCATTCCAGAAATACCTTAAGGTGAGATGCACACCTACTAGAGTTAGCAGGAAGAAAGAGAACCAAATATAAAGACACACGTCTTACCAGTAGCCACAACTTACTGTCTCAAGAATCATACATTGCCAAGGAAAAAGAGAGACATGGGTGCTCACTATGTGGAGAGTCGTATTGATGACATTGCATTTGCGTGCACACTCTTGGATAACGGTTCTTCCAACAACTTACTTCCCTTAGCCTTATATCAGAAATTGGATTTGGGACCACTTTGCAAATCCGGAGCTTTACTCCAATTTGCAGATCGTTCAGTGAAGAGACCTAAGGGAGAAGTGAAGAATGTTGTTATCTCAATTGAGGGGTAGAACTATCAGGTTGACTTCGCAGTCTTGGACATGGAGACCCCCAATCATTGAAGAGAATCTCAGATCATTCTCGGGCGGCCCTTCCTTAGGACCGCATACACATCTTTCGATTATGGTACGGAAATGATGAAGTTCCGTTCTCCAGGCGGAGAAGTGAACCTTGAGATGAAGCAAACCAAGTGTCAGCGACCCGATTCAGAGAGTAGCACAGAGTACTCATCTTTAGAGGAAGATTGCAGAATGATTAGCAGCATTGGGATTTTGGGACAGATTCCTTCGAGACAGAGCGAGACCCTTTCATCTGGAAAGGAAATAGGCGATGATGAAGTTTGCCAGGTGTTGTATGATCTTGTTATAGATGCATCAACCTATTCCCGTGATGACGTACAGATCCATCTGGATCTGTCAGTTCCATTCCCTTCGAAACGATCATGGGACATACATGATGAGTCGGACATGGCTTTGGCCGAACTACCGCATTTCTTTGGCGATCCGACTCCTGATACTTCTATGTTGGTTGCGAGTAATACGCAACTTAGCTCACCTTCATGCAGCACGAAACCATATTCAGATTCAGTTCAACCAGATTTGCTTGATGACACCACATTGCCAGAGCTGAATTCACTACCTCCTACACTCAAGTATGCCTTTCTTGCGGGACCCAAAGAGAGATATATTGTTATCATTAGCTCAGACTTGACTTTAGAACAGGAATCTAGGTTGTTAGAGGTCTTAGAGAGGAACCGCAAAGCAATAGGCTGGACAATGTCGGATCTCGTGGGGATCAACCTCGCTCTCTGCTCGCACCACATTTTTACTGAGGATAATGTGAGACCTTCCCGTTAGTTTCATAGGAGACTTAACCCCAATTTACGGGAAGTGGTGAAGAAAGAGATTGAGAAATGGTGCAAGACATGGTTTATATACCCTATTTCCGACTTCAAGTGGGTGGCCTCGTTTCATGTTGTCCCAAAGAAGTCAGGAATTCAGATGGTCACCAACGAGGAGGGGGTAGAGATCATGACACGAGTACCTACATCATGGCATCTCTGTGTCGATTACAGGTACTTGAATGCTGCAATCAAGAAAGAGCACTTTCCCTAGCCTTTTATTGATCAGATCATGGAGAGATTAGCAGGGAAAGAGTTCTTCTGTTTTCTTGATGAGTACTCAGGCTACAACCAGTTATCTATAGCCCCTGAGGACCATGAAAAGACCACATTCACATGTCCTTTTAGCACTTATGCTTTCAGGCGCATGTCATTCGGGTGCAATGCCCCGAGCACATTTCAACGGTGCATGATAGCTATATTTGTCGAGATGGTGGGAGATTTCCTGGAAGTGTTCATGGAAGACTTCTGCATCCATGGTGATTCCTTTGATACATGTTTAGCGCACTTGGATCGAGTCCTCACGAGGTGTAGAGAGGTGAATCTAGTACTCTATTGGGAGAAGAGTCACTTTATGGTGACAGAGGGAATCGTGTCATCTCCAAAAGGGGAATGGAGGTTGACCCCGCCGAGGTGGAGGTGATCAAGAAACTTGATCCACCTACCAACGTGAAGTCAGTGCAGTCATTTCTAGGGCATGTTGGATTCTATAGGATATTTATTCAGGATTTTTCTAAGATCGCCCACCCACTGACTGAGCTCTTAGGGAAAGACAAAGAGTTCATTGTAGATCACAGGTGTCTGGAGGCCTTTGAGCTCCTAAAGAGGAAGATTTGTGCCTCGCCTATCCTACAAGCTCCTGACTGGTCTCTCCCTTTTGAGATCATGATTGATGCTTCAGATTTCTCTATAGGAGTTGTGTTAGGACAACATCGAGAGGGGATCCCATCTGCGATCCACTACACAAGCAAAGTATTAGATCCTACACAGAAGAATTATACAGTGACAGAAAAGGAAATGCTCACTGTAGTATGGGCCCTCGAGAAGTTCAGGTCGTATCTTTTGGGCTCTAAGGTGACAATCTACACTGATCACACATCCATTCAATATTTAATGGAAAAGAAGGATGCGAAGGTGCATCTTCTTAGGTGGATTTTACTCCTCCAGGAATTCGATTTGGAGATAAAAGATAAACTTGGAGTGAAGAATGTTGTGGTTGATCATCTTTCTCGGATTGAACTTAAGGATTCTCCTGATTATGAGCGGATTAGAAAGACCTTCCCAGACGAGTCAATTTGTGTTATTGACTCACTTCCGTGGTATGCCAACGTGGTGAACTATCTTGTCTCCAAGCAGGTTCCCCATGGTTGGACTAGGAGCAGCATTGACCGACTGAAATCGTATTCGAGGAGATACCACTGGGACGATCCTTTCCTTTTCTTCGAAGTACTGGATTGTGTTTGGAGAAGTTGTATTCCTCAGGAGGAAAACCAGAGTGTCCTCACCCATTTCCATTCACTTGAGGCTGGAGGACACCATTCGGGGAAGAGAACCGCTCACAAGGTACTTCAATGTGGATTGTACTGGCCGACCCTGTTTAGAGATGCTATTGATTTTGTACGGTCATGCCCGATTTGTCAAAGGATGAGAGGGACAGTTGGACAGAGAGATGAGATGCCCATGCAACCGGTGATTATTTGTGATGTTTTTGATGAATGGGGCATAGATTTTATGGGTCCTTTTCCCAACAGCCAAGGACATGAGTACATATTGTTGGAAGTTGACTATCTATCTAGGTGGGTGGAGGTTCTCCCAACCCGAACTGCAGATAACAAGACTGTCTGTAAGTTTGTGAGAGACCATATTATTGCTAGGTTTGGGGCACCAAAAGTTTTGATATATGATAAGGGTAGCCACTTTGTGAACCGAGATATGAGATTTTTAGCTAAGGACCATGGATTTGAGCATAGAGTTACCAGTCCTTAACACCCACAGTCCAACAGCATGGCAATGGTTTCGAACAGAGAGGTGAAGAGTATTTTGAAGAAGTTGGTTCGTCCCGATAGGAAGAACTGATCCCAGCTCTTGGACCAAGTTCTATGGGCCTATAGGACAACCTACAAGACACCATTAGGTACTTCACCATTTAAAATGATCTATGGCAAACCATGCCATTTGCCCGCAAGGCTGATTCACAAATCTGAATGGGCAATTAAGCAGATTAATTGGAGTTGTCACTTAGGGAAACTTTGTTGAGACTTGAACTTGAACGAGCTCGTGGAAATCCGAAATAGGGCATATGATAATAGTTTGATTTATAAGGACAAAGTGAAGAGATGGCATGATCAGCACATTAGGTTTAAAGACTTTGTCCCTGGACAAAAGGTATGGTTGTTCAAGGCCATGTTGAAGATGTTCCATAGGAAGCTCAAATCTAAATGGATGGGTCCCTTTGTTGTTAAGAAAGTGCACGGGAATGGAAGTGTAGACATAGCTGATCTCACAGATGGTGCACAATCTCATGTCGTGAATGGACAACTGTTGTAGCATTTTGTAGATTCGAAAGAGCAGTTAGTCCAAGTCGAGGTCATCAACTTCATGCAGAGTGAGCAAAGAGCAGATACATCATATTACTCTTCATGAAGATGCAGCATCAAGATTCAACAGCTTAGAAGATTCATTCATTCTTGTATATCATCCCTCCTCTGTATATTCTCCAGATCACACATCGGTTCTCACACTTACTCCTGTTCTATACTTAGGCTGACCAGAGCTTAAGTATAGGGGGACCCAATGCCTAAAATGTGTATATACTCATCCATTTCTCCCCTTGACCTCGTCCGCCCCATTTTTGCTCTTCTTCTATGCTTAGGCTAACCAGAGCCTAAGTATAGGGGGTGCGGATCAACTTCTATAGTTTTTGTTATTTTAGCTATCCTACGCTTAACACGAGCTATGTCTTTTTCTCTCTGCTTGTGCTATGAGGAAATAACACATGCTAAGTATAAGGGAGTGTGTATATATTACATATACTTTACTTATATCTCGTACTTTCACGTATTTTTGTATATATTATACAATAATCATGGGGAGGGTAAAATGGGTAAAAAAATCAAAATAAAAAACAAAAACTTATCAATTTTTTCCCAAAAAACTTTTTTCTTTACCTGCTTTAAAAAAATAAAAAAGTGTTTTTTCAAAACAAAAAAACACTTGGAAAAAACATCTTTCATTCTTCCTTTCCTTTAAAAAAAACAAAACTAAAAAAACAAAACAAAAAAATAAAACAAAAAAAACTAACTAATGGGTTGGTTTAACCCCTGAAACTTACACTTTCACACAAGACTAGTGATGTTCAAGAACACTTGGTTTATGAGGTCTTGAGATTTTGAGTTAACCAGCCTTAGTCATTAGGGTCTTTGACTTAATTATTCACATTTCCCTAGTTTGAAAGATTTGTGTGCTATATTGCATACTTAGTCTCTACCTTAAGAATATGATTAGCACCTCACATACACGACTGCAGTTATGATGAGATGAGTTGAAATTTCACTTAAGGAACTGGGATGAGGGATTTGAGTTTGGACCTGATTTGATTATACTCGAGGATGGGATAAAATCAATGAAGGCTTCATGAAACCTGAGTGTCAGCACCTTTAGCCAGTATGAGAACATGATTCTTGTACTATCTCTTGACATTTACCAAAGTGCCAGGGTGTAATAAAATGAAAAAAATATTGATTAGTGTGCACCAACTCTTTGTAAAAGCAGTGGAGCTAGCCAAAATGAAAGCAAAGAAATATCAATGTTGAAATAAGCTCTCTTTCCACAAAGTCAATTATCAAAAGAGCTTCCACCAAAGGCGAGCGCTCCCAACCATTTCGAAGTGTCCACTTGGACCACCGCTATTAGTACCAGGAGTCAGGACTGCACCAAAAAAGGTCTCTACATCGTAAATGCTACAAGCCTGGGTTTAGAAGGTACGATAGGTACTCAAAAAAGGCATACCCCGGTGTACTCCTAGGAAAACAACTGCAGACGACTCTAACTTCTCTTGACGGATGCACTGATTAACAACAAAAAAAATATGCGTTGAGTAATAAGGCACTTGAGAGAATCCTTGTTCCAATGATAGAGAGAGAAGAAGTTACACAATCCTTTTCCCTCCATCAACTGGCCTTCCATCTACACTTTCAAGTCTGACAACTGAAGAGATGGTGGATTGGATGCAAGAAATGGTTTATTCCCTAGTGTTGAGTGGGTTCTTAGGAGAGTCTCTTGGACTAGAACCTTGAGTGACGTTGTGACTCTACTCTTGTAACTGCAATCCACACTTAAGTCATGCCCCTACTATATATGTATACAGAGTGAGTCTAATGATTAGGGAAATTGGATACCTTTTGACTAAGGCTTGGTACAGCTTAGAATTTTAGGATATCTGAAACCAAGAGTTCTTGAATGGATCAAGTCTTGTATTCACATGCACAGTCATGGGTTATTCCAACTTATTCAATCTTTATTTGCTCGAGGACTAGCGAAGTTTAAGTATAGGGGGTGATGAATCCATGATTCATCATCTCAATATCTTGATCTTAGCAAAATCCCCGAGTAAAATCCCAAATAAATGTCCATAAAATCAATAAATTAATAAAATATCTCTTGTAAATAAAACACACTAATTATTCTCTATTAGATTGTACAAATTAAATTAACAATAAAAAGCAGAAAATTTAAGGAGTTTTTTACCTGTAAATAGTCCAAAACTTCATGTATTTTTAATAATTTATTTCAAGTCCTTTTTAGGTAATTCTTTCTCTATCTTGTTTATAAAAATGTATATAAAAATACCAAAATATAAAATAAATTTTACCTCAAATAAATGCTCCTAAATCCTAAAGACAAAAATCCGTAAAGTCTAAATTCCCGGTCAAATTCCCGCTCCGTATGAACTCCAAATTCATCAAACTCACTTTTAATGTTAAAGTTAGAAAATTATCTATCCAATGAAAGTTATTTCATTAAAATCGGAGCTCGTTTGCAAAATTTGGATTTTGGGACCTAGGTGTACTTTGTATATATTGTACATTTCTTTCTTTCTTCATTTTTATTTACTCTTCTTAATTACTAAAAAATAAAAAAAAATCTCTTTTCTGTTTCATTTATTTCTACTATTTTATTTTATTTTTAGTTTGTAGATATCTTTTATTTAAATTACAAAAATATCAAATTAGAAAAGTAAAAAAATCCATGTACATAGTGTTTTTATGGACCTACTTTTGTAAATATTGCATTTTATTTTCTTTATTTTATTCTCTCATTTAAAGTAGGCTACTTTTATTTATTTTATTTTATTTTTCATTCTCTATAATAACCACCATTCAGCTCAATCGTTCCCCCAAATTTTCTAACTTCTAATTCAACCCCATTATTTTATTAACCTTCCACCACTTTAATAACTTCTCATTCTTTTCTCTTTATATACATCTCATTCTCCTTATTTTTACCTTTGATCCATCTTTATGTGAGGAGAGCCTATTTCCTAGAGTTGAATCGGTGACAGCGACGCAACCGCGGTCGAGCGACGACAAACCTCTCTCCGGTGAGATCCGTTGGCCTCTTGGCCAACGTCGTAGCTGCCTCCGCATGCTGCTCGACCTCATTGCTCGCCATCGATTCGAGCGAAGACCGTTCTCTTGTGAGCACATCATAGGCAGTTCGCGTTCATCGTAGGTAAATTTCTCTTTTCGGTCGACATCATTATTTTTTTACAATTTTTCATCACATCATATCACAACCCAACCTCCTCCATTTATCTTATTTTATCACATTACCACCATCATCACATCCGCATCTTTAGTTTTATTTTCTTTTGCTTTATTTCTTGTTTAAAGAAAATAAAAGAAAAAGAAAAAGAAAAAATTGAAATAAAAAACACACAAAACACATCAAAAAAATTAAAAAAAAAAAGACAGGGACGCATCAGGCGTCCCCGCTGATGAATACTCATTCATCACTCTTTATTCTTATATTTTAGCTACAAAAACCTTTGCAAATGCATGTATATATTTGTAAATACCAATAATTACCAAAAGCATGCATTGTGTAAAAAGTAATAATTAGAATGTTTTTGTGCAAAAAATAAAAGAATAAAGATTAAAAAGAAAAAGAGGAAAATATTTAGGATAAATATTGAGAAAGCTAACCCAAGGGAGGGCTCAACATGGGCCTGACCGCATAAAAGCCAAAGTAGAGGGAGATAGGAGCTCATGTGTGTAAATATACCTGTAAATAAAATAAATATATTTTCCTCTAAAAATAGAATAAAAATGGTTCGTAAATATTGTGAATATTTGTAAATATAAAAATCAAAACAAAAATAGAAAAATTAAAAAGAAAATAAAAAGAGTCACTTTTGTATATATTCATCATGTACATACAACCACATCCATATTTATTTCACCTTATAAATAAATAAATTAAAATTCCAAAAATTTTGTATATATTCTATCTTTTATGGTGTAAATAAATAAAATAAGAACCATAAAAACAAAAACAAAAAAAGAGAACAAAATTAAAAAAAACCAAAAAGAATATTGTAAATATACCATGTACATATATGTATATACTTATTTATTTCACCTTTGTATATAAATAATAAAAATAAAATAAAAATACCCTTTTATTCCTAATTTTATGCTATAAATAAATAAAATATAAAATAGGAATAAAAATTCACAAAAATAACAAAATAAAAATCAAAAATTAAAAAAGCATATTGTGTAAATACCTATATATAGCATAAAGTCTAAATACCCTATTTTTATTTTTAAAATTAATTAAAAATTACCAAAAAATAGAAAAAATTAAAACAAAAATATTTCATATTTTAAGTTTTTATTAAATCGGCCATTTACTACTTTTAATTGATTTTCCAAATCATTTCCAGATGGCCTCCTCCCATTGGTCCACGCGGGATGTTGACCCCCCGGTCAACTCCCCCCTGTGGACCACTTCCCTCGGATCCTGAGTGACCGACCCGACTTATCCATTTATTCTACACTCGATCCGACACCAAAAATCAAAAACCCCCGGGTCATACCTCTTCTGTGTAGATCCATGACCCACACCCGGGGTGGGTATGCGGGGTTCGATCTCCATTTTGCTCACCTGATTCATTCCTTCTCGGACCCCTGGACATATAAAGTATCGTCTCCGGCGACATTTTCCTTCATCTCTGGACCTTCCACTCGCAGCCAAGGACCTCCTCTAGTGAGCCTGAGTGACAGCTGTGCCCGCCGTAGTGGAAGTGAGGCTCGAGCACCTCTGGAAGCCTTTGATCCGGTGGCTCCGCCGCCGTGCGCCGCCGCAAGCGCGCCCAGCCTCGGGGAGCCGACGACCCCTTGCAGGTAATGACCCAGAAGCTTCCCGTGCTTCAGCCCAGCCGATAGCCTCCATCAGGTAGTCTTCTTAGCCTTTCGTTTAGCATAGATTAGGATTTTTCGATTCCGGTAGTAGTATCTCCGCCGCCTCCGCCCTTCGCCTCCGTCTTCGCCCCGATCATCGGACCACGCCATCACACTCGCCTCTCCTTTGCACACGTTCTCCGCCGTTCCATTCAACCCAGCTCGCACAGGAGCTGGGGTTTCGAGCTCCACCGTCCACACCTCGTCGGAGCTCGACCGCCCCGCCGCACCTATCACCTTCACCCACATTCATAGGGTCGAGGCAACTTGCCCTCGACCTGCGAGTCTGCTCGTGTGCTTTGCAGGTACATCCGAGCCAATCTGAGGGATTGGACCATTTGAAGCAGCAGCTTGGTCTCCGCCAGGCTCGCCTGAGCTCCTCGGAGCTCCGTCGAGTCATCGGAGGCCGCCATTCGACGCGGGAGCCCACAGTGATTCATCTCCGATCTTCAGAGTCCCGCGAGGAGGCCGGGAGCGCGCGCAGCGGGCTGGCGAAGTTCGTCGGCCATCAGTTCTTCCTCGACCTCCAAACACCGTCAGATTGTCTCCCAGCTCCAGTTCGCATCTACGCCGTCCATCTGAGGAGCTTCCAGTAGCGTCCGATCTTTGGAGGAGCGACCTGGGCCGTCGCTCAAGAGGCTTAGCCTCCGCGCCTTCCCTATCGTCCGATCCACCATGTGGCGATGCCTCGGTCGTCGATCAGAGCCGAGGGAGCCTTGCATTGGGCGCCACCAGTCCTCCACCGTCCGATTCACCACGTGGCGGCCATCCATCCCTTGCATTAATAAAGGGGTAATTTGCTCGTAGGCCCCCTTGTTTATTTTATTTCGTGTTTAGTCCTGTAAATATAGTTGATAGTTGTTTTTATTATGGTACTTTTGCATAGAAGACCTCGTACTTAGTTTATTTTCATGTATGTCCCTGCCTGTAGTGTGTCACGTGCATCGACACGTGTGTCTCTAGGATATTTGCATGTTTAGACCTTTTTTTCCAGGGTGTTATTGAATGAATGAAACTTTTTAGTTAATTGCATATATACCCCAGTGCGTGGTTTATTTGTGCATGTGCGTATATTTTTGGGTATTTTACAGTAAGGCCCTCGGACTTTTGGTACCTGTTACCAATTAGTCCAAGAACCTTATTTTCTTTGAAATTAGGTCCTTGTGTGCCCCAGACACGCGCCTCGCGAGTGACTTCTTGGGATTTTTGCAGCGGACCCCTTGGAACTTCTGGTATTTACATACAGGTCCCTGTGCACTATACCTAAGTTTTGATTTTGAATAAAATATCAAACTTACTCCAAATCCAATGAAAATGGGATATATGGCTCCTGCCATTTGTAAAATTTTCTAGAATTTTTGGAGACATTTTTGCTTTTATTTGCTATTTTTAAAAATTCAAAAACTACCTTTTTCTTTACTTTCCGACTTGAAAAATCACTAAAAAATATTAAAACTCATCTAAAAATTACAAAAAAATAAATTACTGTGTATTTTGCCTTGTTTAATTTTCCTGACCAATTTTGGTCATTTTTCATTATATAAAACTCATAAAAATTAAAAAACAGCTAAAAACTCATAAAAAATTATACTAAATAATTTAAAAATCCAAAAACAATAATTCTAGTGCCTAAATTTTCCATAAACTTTTTAGTTTACAGAAATTACCTCCAGGAGTGATAAGGCCCTTTTTGCATTTTAAATTGGCCTTTTACTCCTGACTGGACAGTACCTTCATTTCCCTACCTTCTTTGATTTTTAGAAAATTCAATAAAAATCAGAAAAATCCCAAAAAATTAACCAAAAAACATTTCTATTTGAATTTTTGAGTGATTTTTGATACATTAAATAATTGTTTGAATTGGCTTGTTGCATTGTTTTCTTTATTTCCCTTATTATTTAAAAATCCAAAAAAATTATAAAAATTAAAAATCCACCAAAAACATTTGTCTTTTATTTTTATTTCTTTTTTTAGACTACTTCGTAGGCCGCGAGGCCATCACGTGCTCCCTGAGTCCGACCCTGGTCGCTATAACAGGCTAATCTAATAGCCAGGACCGCTATCACATTTATTTGATTTCTATCTTTATTTTGGTGGTCTGTTTCACATTTTCTTGATTGAGCCGAGATTCTTACCGATCCGGGTCGCAACGACCCGAATGATATTTTGACCTTATCCGGATTAGTGGAATTTCGACTCATCAGAATGGCGCCGTTGCCGGAGAGCACGGCTTAGTAGTTTTTTCTTTTTTATTTTATTTTCTTTTTTCACGGCTTTCCGCGGATCTTTCTGAGTTTGCAGCTTTTCATGGATTTTTATTTTTCATTTATTTTTGTTTTGTTTTCTTTTTCTTTTCTTTTCTTTTAATTTTATTTTTTATTTTTGCTTGTTTATTTTATTTGGTATTTTGCACATATACCCTGTCTACATTTTCTTGTTTATATTTGATTATCATTCTTGGTTTGACACTTGTCTTCTTTCTTGCGAGGGCTGAGGACCGAGGCGGCAGCTTTCAAGAAGCCGGCGCAACCGCGAGACTTGGAGGCGGCTCCCTTCTGCACGGAGCCGCAAGAGAGCGTGAGAGAGATGCTGAGTGGGAGAGGATTAGAATAGAAAAGTTAGACTTTATTTTCATTAATACGATTATTGTAATAATACAGGGACAGACTATGGACTTGAACTTGGAATTGGATTTTGTAGCGAGTCTGTTTCGTCGAGCACCGGTGTGCTCGGGGGAACCTTAGGATTTTTCGCAGCTTTTCGCGGTTTTGTTTTTCTTCGCTGCCTTTTACGGTTTTACGCGATTTTCTCGAGCCCCTAGATTTTGGATTTTCTGTTTGACTGTGCCGTAACTGAGTAGGATCCAAACACTTAATAGATTGCCTGTACCTATAGAGCGTTAATTGGACCTACTAATAACAGGATAATAAAAATAACTGACTCACTCCCTTCGAGCCTACGTGCCGTAGCCTGCACTGCCAAGCGCTGCTCCTGAACCCGATGTGTCGGGAGGAGGAGGGGTAGACCGAGACCGGACTCCTTGGATCGAAGGACCTGTGACTAGTTAGACGGTTCTCTTGAGTAGAAGTTGCCTGTTTAGGGACTCGGCTTTTACTGCTGCACCATATAGGTAGTTTACTTTCTGTTTTTACATTATGCGCAGATCATATTGCATGTAGAGTGCTGGAGATAGGTACGCATTTCTATCTTTGCATGCATCATTGATTTCATCGTGCATCGGCTTTTTCGTCTTCTCCCCCTGTTTTTGACTTAATAATCAGGAGAACCGAAAAATTCGTTAGGCGTTTCTTTTTATTTGAAAAATATCTAAAAACAAAAACAATAAAATCGGGACTGCTAATCACACTTGACCTAAAAGACACTTCACTAAAAATCTGTCTTGGGGAGAGTAACCCCCTCCTTGTTTTGTTTGGATGAGCAAGAGAGTGACCCGCACCTTAGGATAGAGCCATCCGATCTTTCTCAACTGATTATCGGGCTCCTTGGTACGGGACAGTCGGTTGAGAAATATCGGATTCCTATTACCTCACGTAATCGCTCTGATAAACTGGATGACCACCTAAAATAAAATCGACATGATAATTGACCAATCCCTTTGGTCTTCAGCTCATGTGCGTAGGTGAATCGGGGGTTTGCTTTTTCTCATCTTGTGTGATTTCTAGATCCTTTCTGCCTTCCCACATCTTCTTCCCTTCTTCGGTCTCCCACCCACCCTCCCTTTAGTCTTCTTCTTCTCCTTCACCTCTGGATGATGGATCCCCCTCACTTTGAGCCGACTCTTACGGCTCCTTCTCCATTATTTGACCATCAGTCCAGTCCACCTTTTAGGGAGGTCGGATCTCCGACCAACCTCCCGTCCCCTCCCTCCCATCCCATTCACTACTCTGGGCATGCTGTGCGAGACATCCAAGGATACCAGATAAAGCAGATGCGAGACCCGGACGATGCCGTTGTTGAGTTGAGAGCGCACTCTGTTGGTGACCAGATAGAGCAGTGGAGATTAGAAGACAGATCCTATTCCAGAAGGATGGAGGAGCATATAGCACAAGGAGCTGAGTCAGCTTCTACATTACGTCCATTCGTCTTGGAGTTGGATTACATTCAGAGACTGCCGACATTTCAGGAGAGGCGCACGAGGAGCCGTATCTTCACCTGTCCACATTCGAGGAGTTTTGTCGAGCACAGAGATATTCAGATATTATTGCAGAGGAGCTGATGACGAGGACCTTCCCATTCACACTTCACGACAGAGCCATGAGATGGCACCGACGATTGGGGAGGACATTCGAGACATGGGGAGAGCTACGCAGAGAGTTCAGTTGATAGAGATCTTCTTCTATTTCATTCATCGAGTATCAGTCTTCTGACAGAGTCTTCTGATCTTGACGGCACATATCTTCTTGAGATACTGATTGACGTGGAGGATTCTATTACTGATCCATCCTTCTCCACGTTTGATTTCTTCGGCTCCACACTTTCACTTCAATCTAATCCAAAGCCGACGATCTCTTTTTTGCTATCGGATCCCGATCACTTATTTCCATATCCTTGCTCGGTAGTAGACACCCGCTTGATTGCATACCTGGGTGTCTTACACTACACTTTTGAGTTCGTCGATGTTCTCATACCGAGACTGCGACGACAGTACGGTATTTGACTTATCGATGCCGTACTGAACCTTGATACTGCCTTGTCCTAGCCTTTGCGCCCAGCTAGGGGCGTAAAAACTAGTGCTTGTTGAGAGGCACCTCAACATTGTACTCTTTTGTATATACGTGTTTCGTCTTATTTGATCTTTCTTTCTTCCGTTCTTGTTTTCACCCCAGGTCTCGCTTAGGATTATCTTTGTTGTACTTAGGATATTGCTCATCCTAAGTATAGGGGGGTGAAAACACCGGGTTGTTCTTCGTTCTATTTCATCACTTCTGTTGTGTTGCCTATACTTAAGGTTCTTCACCTTAAGTATAGGGGGAGTGATGCCCCTCCACCTTGTATATATTCGTTGATTTTCTTCGTGTCTTGCTACCCCTGTTTTGCTGCCTATACTTAGGGATATTTTGCCCTAAGTATAGGAGGGGTAGACCCTGTACATTCTCCACTCAGTTCTCCCTTTTGTGTACAGCTTGCTATAATTAGGATTATTTGATCCTAAGTATAGGGGGAAAAGCCGAGACCCTCTTGACTTTCTATTTCATTCATTCGTCTTTGTATATAGCCTTCCTTTTCACTTCCTTATACATAGCATGAGTTATGTCTTCTTCATCGCTCTTGACTCTGAGGACATCGTTCGAGCTAAGTATAGAGGGGTGTGTATATATTTCATATATACTTTAGCCATAACTCGTACTTTGTGTGAGTGTGTCAATAAATAAAATGGCTAAAAACCCTAAAAAATCACAAAAAACAAAAATCTTTCATGTACATAAACATTCTTTTATTTGCACATACATAGCTAGTGTACAAATTATTTTTGTAAAAATATTTTCAAAAATCTTTTGTGTAAATCTTGTGTAAGTATTTTCTTATCAAAATTATGTATATAGTACAAAATATTTCCAAAATGTTTTGAAAATCAAAAGTTTGCAAAAATCTTGTGTAAATGCGTTTAAATACTTTTGCAAAACTTGCACTTCATGCATTCATCCATTCATGATTTCAAAACATTTTTCAAAATTTTTGCATGTTTGTAAAAATTTGTGTAAATAGCATCTTTGTATATATGTATATAGTTTTTCTGGATGATAGTTGATATTTAAACTAGCCTAGAATTAAATTGGGAAATGGAGCTTGATTAAGATCTTAATCCACCTAATTTATAAGAGGAACCGTATAGGGCTTAGGGTTAAGGCTTTTCAGGTCCATGGTGACTTGATTCTTTGAGTCCACTAGGCTATGATCACATGTCATCTCAATGAGCCTACGTAGAGCACTTAACAACAACACATGACTCATAGGGACAATGGCTTTACTTGGACACCAGCATTTAGCATCGAGCTCTCTACGGACCACTTAGCACCCAAGGGAGGGCTCAGTATGGACCTGACCGCATAAAAGCCAAAGTAGAGGGAGATAGGAGCTCATGTGTGTAAATATACCTGTAAATAAAATAAATATATTTTCTTCTAAAAAATAGAATAAAAATGGTTTGTAAATATTGGAATATTTGTAAATATAAAAATCAAAACAAAAATAGAAAAATTAAAAAGAAAATAAAAAGAGTCACTTTTGTATATATTCATCATGTACATACAACCACATCCATATTTATTTCACCTTATAAATAAATTAAAATTCCAAAAATTTTGTATATATTCTATCTTTTATGGTGTAAATAAATAAAATAAGAACCATAAAAACAAAAACAAAATAAAAAGAACAAAATTAAAAAAAAACCAAAAAGAATATTGTAAAATATACCATGTACATAGATGTATATACTTATTTATTTCAACCTTGTATATAAATAATAAAAATAAAATAAAAATACCCTTTTATTCCTAATTTTATGCTATAAATAAATAAAATATAAAATAGGAATAAAAATTCACAAAAATAACAAATTAAAAATCAAAAATTAAAAAGGCATATTGTGTAAATACGTATATATAGCATAAAGTGTAAATACCCTATTTTTATTTTAAAAAATAAATTAAAAATCACTAAAAAATAGAAAAAATTAATACAAAAATATTTCATATTTTAAGTTTTTATTAAATCGACCATTTACTATTTTTAATTGATTTTCCAAATCATTTCCATATGGCCTCCTCCCATTGGTCCACGGGGGATGTTGACCCCCCGGTCAACTCCCCCCTGTGGACCACTTCCCTCGGATCCTGAGTGACCGACCCCACTTCTCCATTTATTCTACACTCGATCCGACACCAAAAATCCCAAACCCCGGGTCATACCTCTTCTCTGTAGATCCATGACCCACGCCCGGGGTGGGTATGCGGGGTTCGAGCTCCATTTTGCTCACCCGATTCATTCCTTCTCGGACCCCTGGACATATAAAGTATCGTCTCCGGCGACCTTTTCATTCTTTTTTGGACCTTCCACTCGCAGCCAAGGACCTCCTCTAGTGAGCCTGAGTGACAGTTGTGCCCGCCGGAGTGGAAGTGAGGCTCGAGCACCTCTGGAAGCCTTTGAACCGGTGGCTCCGCTGCCGTGCGCCGCCGCGAGCGCGCCCAGCCTCAGGGAGCCGACGACCACTTGCAGGCAATGACCCAGAAGCTTCCCGAGCTTCAGCCCAATCGATAGCCTCCATCAGGTAGTCTTCTTAGCCTTTCGTTTAGCGTAGATTAGGATTTTTCGATTCCGATAGTAGTAGCTCCGCCGCCTCCGCCCTTCGCCTCCGTCTTCGCCCCGATCATCGGACCACGCCATCACACTTGCCTCTCCTTCGCGCATGTTCTCGTTGTTCCATTCAACCCAACTCGCACAGGAGATGGGGTTTCGAGCTCCACCATCCACACCTCGCCGGAGCTCGACCGCCCCGCCGCACCTATCACCTTCACCCACATTCACAGGGTCAAGGCAACTTGCCCTCGACCCGCGAGTCTGCTCGTGTGCTTTGCAGGTACATCCGAGCCCATCTGAGGGCTTGGACCATTTGAATCAGCAGCTTGGTCTTCGCCGGGCTCGCCTGAGCTCCTCGGCGCTCCGTCGAGTCATCGGAGGCCGCCATTCGACGCGGGAGCCCACAGCGATTCATCTCTGATCATTAGAGTCCCGCGAGGAGGCCGGGAGCGCGCGCAGCGGGCCGGCGAAGTTCACCGGCCATCAGTTCTTCCTCGACCACCAGACACCGTCAGATTGTCTCCCAGCTCCAGTTCGCATCTACACTGTCCATCTGAGGAGCTTCCAGCAGCGTTCGATCTTTGGAGGAGCGATCTAGGCCGTCGGCTCTAGAGGCTTAGCCATCGCGCCTTCCCTGTCGTCCGATCCACCACGTGGCAATGCCTCGGCTGTCGATCAGAGCTGAGGGAGCCTTGCATTGGGCGCCACCAGTCCTCCACCATCCGATTCACCACGTGGCGGCCATCCATCCCTTGCATTAATAAAGGGGTAATTTTCTCGTAGGCCCCCTTGTTTATTTTATTTCGTGTTTAGTCCTGTAAATATAGTTGATAGTTGTTTTTATTATGGTACTTTCTCATAGAAGACCTCATACTTAGTTTATTTTCATGTATGCCCCTGCCTGTAGTGTGTCACATGCATCGACACGTGTGTCTCTAGGATATTTGCATGTTTAGACCTTTATCTCCAGGGTGTTATTGAATGAATGAAACTTTTTAGTTAATTGCATATATATCCCTGTGCGTGTTTTATTTCTGCATGTGCATATATTTTTGGGTATTTTACAGTAAGGCCCTCGGACTTTTGGTACCTGTTACCAATTAGTCCGAGAACCTTATTTTCTTTGCAATTAGGTCCCTATGTGCCCCAGACACACGCGCGCGTGACTTCTTGGGATTTTTGCACCGGACCCCTTGGAACTTCTGGTATTTACGAACAGGTCCCTATGCACTGTACCTAGGTTTTGATTTTGAATAAAATATCAAACTCACTCCAAATCCAATGAAAATGGGAGACATGGCTCCTGCCATGTTGTAAAATTTTCTAGAATTTTTGGAGACTTTTTTGCTTTTATTTGCTATTTTAAAATTTCAAAAACAACCTTTTTCTTTACTGTCTGACTTGAAAAATCACTAAAAAATATTAAAACTCATCTAAAAATTACAAAAAAATTAGCTACGGTGTATTTTGCCTTGTTTAATTTTCTGACCAATTTTGGTCATTTTTCATTGTATAAAACTCATAAGAATTGAAAAACACCTAAAAACTCCTAAAAAAATATAATAAATAATTTAAAAATCCAAAAACAATAATTCCAGTGCCTAAATTTTCCTTAAACTTTCTAGTTTACAGGAAAATTACCTCTAGGAGTGATAAGGCCCTTTTTGCATTTTAAATTGGCCTTTTACTCCTGACTGGACAGTACCTTCATTTCCTGCCTTGTTTGATTTTTAGAAAATTCAATAAAAATCAGAAAAATCCCAAAAATTAACCAAAACAGTAAAAATCATGAAAAACATAAAAACATTTTTATTTGAATTTTTGAGTGATTTTTGATGCATTAAATAATTGTTTGAATTGGCTTGTTCCTTTGTTTTCTTTATTTCCCTTATTAATTAAAAATCCAAAAAAAAATACAAAAACTAAAAATCCACCAAAACATTTGTCTTTTATTTTTATTTCTTTTTTTAGACTACTTCGTAGGCCGCAAGGCCATCACGTGCTCCTTGAGTCCGACCCTGGTCGCTATACCAGGCTAATCTAATAGCCAGGACCGCTATCGCATTTATTTGATTTTATCTTATTTTGGTGGTCTGCTTCACATTTTCTTGATTGAGCCGAGATTCTTACCGATCCGGGTCGCAACGACCCGAATGATATTTTGACATGATCCGGATTAGTGGAATTTTCGGCTCATCATCCTTCGCCGAACCCCCTTTCCTCCTCCACCACCGGCGGTGCCGCCACCCTCCTCGGTCATTGCCGCCAGTGGCGGCGTCCTCCACCGGAGCAACAACCCCCATCCTCTGCTGGTGCAGCAGCTTCATCCCGCCCCACGCTTCTCAGCCAGGCTCCGCCGCCCTGTACCCCACCTCCATGCTGCCCACTGCCGCTCCGCCTCCAGCCGCGCGGCTGTGCACGCGTCACCTCCGCCTAGCCTCCTACGCCCAACCCCCTACCACAAGCCATAACATGCGTTGAAGAAGGTCATTTTTTTATTTTTTTTATTTTTTTAAAAAATGCATTTTTATTTTGTTATGTTTTTGTAATTACAAAACCATCCCTGTATATATTTGTTTGTATGTTTTGTTTATTCTATGTATTTTAACGTATAACCCTCTATTAATGTTTTAATTTGGACCTCATTATTGCATCTTTTATTTCAATAAAAGTAGCATGATGTTGAGCAACAAGGTGTCTACCATCTGAATATTTATTTATATTTTTGAGAGTTATGATGAATTAAATAATATTGTTTAACTGAAATATTTCATATTTTACCCAATCTGACCCATAAATTCATATCTCACTCATAGTTGCTCGAACAATTTCACAAAAATTAGGAATGATGCCTTGAAGTGTGCTTTAATGCTATCTAAATTTCACATCAATAAGAGTTGTCATGTGCCTTAAATAAATTGTAGAGTGATTTTGATATTTGTTTTTTAATTAAATCTACACACATTTTTTTTGCAAAATTCCAACTCTTCTGGATTGCATGTAAAAATACCTAAGTGATATAATTCGCTCTCTACCTAATTTGATAATATGGATTTATTATTAATTAATTAATCACTATCACTATATTTTCATTAAAAAAATACATAAAAATTCATATTTTGTCAAAAAATTCCAAAACAATACTATAGGATTCTTGCATCATGTTGTCATTTCAATAAAATTTTCATAATTCTTACATCCTATTTGTGTGAAAAAATGCTAAAAAATCCATAAAAAGTGTGCATTTTTAATTATTTCATTTTAATTCCTAAAATTCCAGAAAATGTGTTTTGTACTCATCTCGGGATAAGGATTGTAGGAAAAATAAACTAGGGTAAATCTGAATAATTTCACATTAAAATTAATTTGACCTAGTAGTGTGTTTTCTTATTGTCGTAATTCATTCACATTTGCATTTTCATTTGTTTTTTATTAAAAAAATATAAAAAAAATTCCACATTGGAAATCTAGACATAACTTTTTAAATTAACCTGACGTTGTTCCTTTGCCTCCTTTTTGTTCGCCCCGGACTTGCTCGGGATATAAATTAATGCCGAGACACTCTTCATGGAGATCTTCTCTCGGTTCTGAACGAATCGCTAATTTCACATACTACAACAAACCCAAATTAAAACATCATATTCAGCGAACGATCAGTGAGTACAGTGGAGCGGGCGGTTGGGCTCCACGGTGGTGATGCAGGCGTTGAAGGCGGACTCGAAGGTGAGGAGGCAGCGAAGTGCAGCATGGATGCAGGGGGTGACTTCCACCCAGGATGTTGGAGTAGTCAGTGGAGATGAAGTCGCATTGGCTCAATGGTGGTTGTCACCGGAGCAGAAACAACCCGTACGAAGGGTGGTGTTACGACAAGGCAAAGAGGGAGGGGCCTTAGATCTCGCCGGCTGGCGGAGTACGCGGTGCTGTCACTTCCGCGAGTTCCTCTGTTCTTGTGCGATTAGCAGATGATTCTTTATAGAGGGCATCATGATTCTTAAATAAGGGCGGACGATGAACATGGATGCAATTGGGTTGATGGCGATCGAGAATTCGGGGATTTGATTGGGTTGGATGGAGATCATATGCAAATTGGGAAAGGGGGAGAAGACACACAGGGGAGGAGATCAGGGATGATGTGACGGGCGATAAAAATTACGGAGACGGTGGCCGTGGCGATCTCAGATGGCGGGGATTGATAAGGAGGACAATAGAAATGGGCGGTGGTTGATGGAGAAAATCATGGAGGAGGTGGCGACACCAAAGGGGAGGTGGCGACGATCGATTTGGGAAAGGAAGAAGATGGGCGTGACACGTGCTAGGCACGTGTTGTGGAGGCACATGCACAGCACACACATCTTTTATTTTTTTAAATAATTTTTTTATGATTATATTGATATTAAAAGCTCAAAAATGGATGACATGTGCTGGCTCCAAGAGCCACCACGTGTCAGCCGTAGAAAATTCAAAAATTTAACAATGAAAAATAAGAAATAAAAAGAAAACAACCTCGGATCAAAAAATTTTCTTCATAAAAGTTACTCTATCAATGAGATCTACAATTTTCATGAAGAAACAATAACCAAAATAGGTCATTTGTGCAAAGTGATATTTTTGGGGTATTCTATGTACAAAACATACCTTGATTTTTTGTGTCACATATTTTTTTATATTTTAACAAGATAAAAATCAAGAAAAATGCAATAAAATGAAGATAAATATTTACACATTAATCTATTTTTTGGATTTTTAATAATTTAGAAAACAAAGAAATAAAATAAAATACGAGAAAAGGGACTTTTGTACAAACTATTAGTGAAGACTCGTACTCAGTTAGTTTCGTTGACTTCAAGCTCATTTTCGATTTGGATTTTTGTGCATTTTAATAAAAATTTTATCAAAGAAAATCAATGAAAATGAAATAAAATAAAAAGTGTTAATTATGTACATAAAAATAATAGGTCAAAATCATGTAAAATACACAATGTACAAAAGATAGCCAAAACCCAACTTTCACATATGATCTCACATTCACTTGAACTTGGACTCGTTCTGAAGATAAATGAATGTACATTAGTTCAAAAATGAGTAAAATCAAATGGACACTGTATGAGGAAGATATAAGCATTTTAGTCTGGAAATCCTAGAATTAGGGTTTGGGTTTATTTCTCAATTATTTCTGCTAGTGATTTTTTTGTATTTTTCAATTATTCTTATCAGTAATATGTCACAATGGAGGTGGTTTCAGGTCATTTAGAGTTAGTATGAATTAATTAAAAATAGGGGAAGTTAGCTTATTTTACAAAACATTTGGGCTGATATTATAGGCTTCTTATTTTATGCAATAATGAGTGATAAAATGCAATTATTATTTACACATGCATGAATGGTAATTATGCAGAATAATGGAAAAAATGAAGATGAATTTTGGAGAACCGAGCTTAATTATTATATTTAAAAGTGATAAATATGAGATTCATCATCCCCATATACTTAAACCATGCTCTTCCCCGAGCAACTAGAGAAATGCAATAAGGTGAAATGAGATTGGATTCCATACCAAGACCATGAGAAGAAGGTGAAAATGGAGCTAGTCCCCGCCTTTGGATTATTAGTTTGACAGAACTTCTGTGAGAATTATGGTTTTAAAATCAACAATTTCTAAGTTCTACATATCATTTCTCAATTTCGGCTCAGAAGTCATCTTAGATCAATCCCTCTACCCAAAGCATACCCCGTGAACATTGACCAACTGACTCATGTCTGTGACAGATTTTAGCTCTTTCCATACAGAATGTTCGACTACCATGCAAACCTCTCTTCTAATAATTTGTCCTCAGGGAGTCAGGTATTTCCTTCTAAGGTCTGTTGCGTTGTGTTCACAATCGAAAAGAGGGAGAAATTAGATGAAGGAAAAAAGGACTGGAGGGTGGTCAGTGTAGTCACCTCTCCTTGTGAAGCCGACCTGTTTAGCCAAGTCTCCACCAAGATTTGCAGGTTTTCTTGAAGCTTGAACCTTTTTGGTCAAATATTTATTTGGTAGTTGGCTTATTTTTGTTTGGATTTTTGGTAGCTCTGTATGGATCTTGTTGTGCCCCTACGGATATGGAATCTTTTTTCTGTACATGTTTCGGGGTCCTAGAAAAAATTGTGCCCAACTGTCCATCCCTTTTCCAACGCTTTATTTCAACCTGTACTCATGTCTTTTGATGTCCACTCTACTAGAAAAGAAACTGACACAGTCTTCCAACTCCCCGTCGTAGTTGAGCTAAGTGCATAGTGTGAGAGTACAAATTAATCCCCTATTCTGGAATCGTAACCAGAATTAGGAGACCAGTTAGACACTAAGAGTCAAATGTTATACATTATCATGGGAATATCGATGTATTAAGTCAAAGACCTAAAGCTTCTAAAATCCTCTATCTCAGTGAAGCTCCTCTAAAAATTAGGTGGAATAAGGTCAAGTCCAGACCACTCTTGGTTTCTGCTCATAACTCGATTCAGAACCCAAGGGTTTTTCACAAATGCATGAAACACTAGACGAAATGCAAATGCGTGAAATGCAAACACCTTTTTTAAAATTTTGTAATTGATTTTTTTTTTTATTTTTTTGATGGAATATTTTTTTGGTGCAAATATAAGAAGCCATTTTAAAAAAATTGGTTGGACATAGTTAGTGTTAGTTGCAACACTCATTTTTTTTGTTTTTTTTAGGTTTTACAAGTTAGTTACCCACCCTGTAAATACACATAGACTTACGTGAAAGTATAAGCTATGGGTAAAATTTATACAAGGTATATATAGAAACCCCCTATACTTAGCGATTGCTATGTCCTCAAGCACAAGAAGCGTAAAAAAGACATTGCTCGGGCGAAACGTAAGAGAGTGAAGGAAAAACAGAGATCGGTCTACCCCCTATACTTTGGTTGTAAACAATCTAAGTATAGAATAAGAAGAAAATGAGGAAAACAATGGGAGAAGTGGATGGAGAGAGTATATACATAGGGCATCGAGTCCCCCGATACTTAGGCTCCAACAACCTAAGTACAGAAGAAGGGTGGAACTAGGGTGATCAAGAGAGGGATTGGATGAAGAGAGTGTTATATAAGGATGGCATAGATCTTCCTATACTTAGGTCTTAACCTATGTACAGGAAGAATATGTACAAGGATATCGAGAAAGGGATTGGATGCGGAGAGTGGTATATACAGATGGCACCAGTCCACCCCCCTACTTAGGCCTTGTCCTAAGTAGAGGAAGAAGATGTACAAGGAGACCAATGGGGTCACGAGGGAGGGAGCGTTGCTGATGATTAAGAAGGTTTTCTTCACATCTTTTTATATGCCTGTAGTGGGAGATTGTAATGATAAGAAGAAGATGAAGCCGATGATTCCCAACTATCGTCGGAGTTATTTTCATGAAATCATGCTGGAGAGTAGATGAAGGTATGAATCAAATGATACCCAGCCATTGTTGGAGTTATCCTCATAAAAGTAATACTTGAGGGTGGAGGCACTCCAGCTATTTTTGTTCTTCAGTTTTTTTATCAAGTTGCACTTAGTCTTGGGGTCAAGCGATTCTTCCTCGGATGAATATTCTGAAGTGCTAGTCTCAATATGGGCATAAGAGATTATTCTTGTATATTTAATTAAACCTGAAGAGTCGGCTCTTGAGGTAAAATAGTGAGTTGTCTAATGGTTGTCGATATTCAGTTGCTTTCTCAGATAGGGCTTCAGAGCCACTGAACTGACCTCACTCATAAGGATCACCTTGTCCGGACCTGATGAGGAATCATCAGACGACTCCTTTCCGGCATGTCAAAGGAGACTTTCTTCCTAGGTGAAGGAGCGGTCGATATGGGCATTTTGGTTAGTATTTTTTGTGAAGGTGTCGATCCTGGGAGTGAGGTGTTGACAATCGAGTCTCCAGATGAGTAAACATTGAAATATTCCTCCCTATTCAGTGCACTTACCACGTATTTATCCTTAATTGTCTTAATGTTGGTGCACTCTTGAGTCAGATTGATTTGGTCAAGGTGTTCAAATAATATCATGTCTGACTCAAGGTTAGCCAATGCATATGTTTCAGGATCACCATATAAGTAGTCATGTATTCGGTGTTACTCTATAGGATTTGTCATAGCAGCGGGAAATGGAAGAGTAGGGAGAGTGTCTGAACCAATGGTCAATTCAACAGCCGCTATCGTAAGTATAGCAAAGGGTAGGGCTCTTCTACCGCTTGCTGGTTACAATTGTTGATAGCTTTGTGGGTTGCCTCAGAATATCGCAGTTCCTCAAAGACTGGATGAGATCGACATCCTCCCAATGCTGTAAAATCGATTTCCCGAGTCTCGCACTCTATAATAGCCTTATCTAAGGCTAAGAATGGCTTTCCGAGAATGATTGGAGATTGGGTGAATTCTCCTTGATGCTCAATATCCATGATCATGAAGTCAACCTGAACGGAGCACCTTGGAATGTAACGATGACTGAAATGGTTCCTCTCGACCGCTTTATCGATCGAACAACAAGTTGTATGATCCCTCTTATCTTCTTGATAGGTCTAAGTTTGAGCTTGTGAAATACAGAGTTCGGGAGGATATAGATTGATGAGTCATCATCAATTCAGGCATGGGTAAATGTTGTGTCATCGATTCCACACTCAAATCTGGGCAACCACTTCACGCTAAAGCTCTTGGTCTTTCGCCTCAACATCAAGGAGCGACCATTGACAAGATATGTCTTTTGGTATTTGTTCTCATCCTCCCGACTTTTTCATCATTAATTTACTAATTACAAATATTTTAAGGTCGGGGAAGTGTTCAATGGCCTGTATCCTGGGAACTTCAAAAATAAATCTTTTCTCTTGTTCTTCCCTTAGAGTAGGATCAAAATTTGTCAAAACATCTTCACTTTCAATTTTTATAATTTTTTTTCTAGTTTTTTTGATTTTTTGAGTGTTTTTGAATGTTTCGATTTTTTTGTATTTTCAATGTGGTGGATAGATGTGGTGCTTTCCGTAGATAAGGAGGGATTTTGATTTGTAGAGTAAGACTCAGAATCAGAGTCATCACTAGGGGAATAATATGCAGACGTGTCATTGTCAGAGTCGTCCCTAGGGTGAACATGGTCTATGGGTTTCTAAATATCCTCAGGGGTTTCAACAGGAGATTCAATCTTTTCATCTTCCATTTTTATCCAAGAGCTAGGAGAAGATCCTTTCTGAATATCTAAGATATGATTTGACTTGTTATTTTCTGAAATTCTCTCCTGAGAAATTAAGGAAGGAGTTTGCTCAGTTGGCGAGAATCTGTAAGTTTCGTACTCAACAAATCTTGACTCAGAAATGTAATGCTGGGTTGAGTAGATTCCATGTCCTCGATTGTGATTAGTAACTTTCTCATATAGTGGAATCATACAGGGATCATTTGTCAATATCATCGATCCGATCCTATATATGTGTAGTCTTACCGAAGGAGTGGTAGGCTGGTTGGTTAATAGAGATTTGATCGTTAGGGTCAATCGAGTATGATTGATCATTAAGTGTAGGACGCTCCATCCAGTTTGAACGAATCATCCTGTAAGTCCCTAAGGTCCATTCCAGATGTATTTATGTGAATTGTGGACATGTCCTAACAAGATCGTGAGGAAATAATGAAGATGGTTGGGTTTGGTGTCTCAGCCACTCACGTATCTTAAAAGTGATTTGATCTTTAAATGGTTCATTAGTTTCGACGAGAAATCGGGAATAAGATGGTTCAGTACTGGATGGAAGTTGATCATGTGTGGATAAGGGTGGGGGAGGTGGGAAATATGAAGAAGTGGAGAATTTAGTCGGACAATCAGAGGCAAATGAATTGGAATGTGGGTTGGATACATCTGAGGGTCAAAGTCTGCCGCAAATGTTGAAGAATTCTTAACAGAAGATGGTTTAAATGATTTGGGTTTGACCTGATGAGTACTCGGATCAATGTCCCATCATTTTCAAATGAGTTGATGAACTGACATGGTTGATCTCGGTGTAAGTGTACATGATACTCACAAGAAGAAACGTAATTTTTAAATCAAAGAGGGAGAGTGATGGCACAAGTGTGTGGTTTTTGATCTTCAAACTTGGTTTACGCACACTAATGCAAACTTAATACAAACCCCAGGTTCACTAACTCAACAATGAGGGCCGCGAGAGTTCGAACAATTATCTTGTCAATTTTAGTTGGTGATCAATTCAATCTTGGAAAGAAATTAGCAAGCATTTAGGCACCAAAAATTTTCCTAAAGATTGCCCCGAATTCTTACGACTAGTTGCACCTACTTTCAGCCAGTAAGAGTGTAAGTATGGACCATACAACTACCCATTACTTAGGGATGAAGCCTTACGCGATATCCTTTAAACCACCCACTCTTCTAAGGAAATCCGTATCCTTTATCGGCTACCAGTATTTCCTCACTGAGAAGTAGCTAATCATTTTTACATAATCACTAGTCATTATGAAAATTCGGATCTGGGCTCTACCCTTAAGTGTCATATATCGCTCACTCAGACCAATAACTCAAACCAAGGACGGGATTGATCTCCCGTAAAATTCTTGATTTTATGAGTTAATTAAAGACAACCTTGTTTAGCAGTCCCAATTTTAATTAGGTGATCATTGAAAATTTAAGGTGAGCAGAAATAAATGTCTACCGTCCCGTCCCAATTTCCTTTAAATTTTAAATGATAAAATAGGAGGGATAAAATTCAAGAAAAGCTGGTGTACATGGAAAACGATGATGTTTGCTCAGTTCGAAGACTCACAATTATTTTTGACAATCTCCATGTGGGATGCAATACGATAATTAAAAAGTTATTCTATATGAATGTAAACCGACAAAATCGCACCTAACAGAAAGTTCTATTATCCAAGAAGAATTGAGTTAAAATTTTAACTAAGTTGAACGATCTAAAGTGCATCTCGATTAATGTGCAGTGTGGTCATAGGTTCTACGAGCACAATCAAAAAATCCTAGAAGCTCTAATAGTCATAAATGTAGGTCTAACCTACGAGCCACTCAAGTCAGGACCCACCCTCACTGGAGAGTGAAATAGGCCACGACACACCACAGAAAAAGTGTTTAGGTCTTATTACAAACACGAGAGTCCAAACAGACACCACTGTAAATGAGCAAATAAATACAAAACTTAAAACTGTAGAAGTTGAAATCCTAGACTTTACGCTCTCTCACGCCCCGACTTGATCTTAATTTAATTTATGACTTTTCGGGTATCAGTGAAGATGCGTCAGTTTAGAGAGAATCGCTCCATGTACTATGGGTTCCTCTCATAAAAAAAGTGAGAGAGTGTAAGAGAGTTACCCCAAACAATTATCAAAAATAAATAAATAAAAGAAAATAAAAGAAATGCAGGAAAAAATGGAAAATATGTAATAAAGATTTAGGTGTCAGACTACCTGAATAAGGAGAACCTAACACTAATTCTCCAGACAAAACCTAAGACGTTTGCCTCCCCGACATTGATGCCATCTAATTTGTTTGTGAGTTCCCTCAGTTAATTTGCGTGAATTATCATGTCAAAAATAAATATGTGTCGTTTCGTTGTAGGCGGGTAATCAGAATCAATCAACAAAATAACCACAATTAATCAATTAAATTTAATTCGAGTCGCTAAATGATTAGTTTACTTGGGCAAGTCCCGAGGTCGAACTTGAGGAGGCAAAAGAACAACCTAAAATTATGTCTATGAAATTTCGTGCGTGGTTTTCAAGGAAAAATATTTTTGGTGTTTTTAATGCAATTTTTGGATGCAAATAAAATACCGCTGACTTAAAGGACTAAAATGGACTTTTCAGTTAAATAAAGTCCAAAATTTTAAAATTTGGCCAAGATGTTAATAATGATGAAATAAATGCATTGTAAGTTTTTTGGAATTTTTGGATTCAAGATGAATATTTAATAAATTTATGAATGCAAACAATTTGATTTTCAATAATTAATTATAATAAATGTTTTATCTACTTATTTTTAGAAAATAAAATTATCTGAGATGTATCACTTTGTAATGTATATCAAAAAAATCCTAAACCTTAAAAATGTTGAATTTAATATCTTCTAAAAATAAATTAATGAAATCTAGAAAATGATTTTTATAGAGAAAATATACATGCAAATGCAAATTTTTTTGGGCACAATTTAACTAAAAATTAATTCTATGATTCGTGAATTTTGGAGGTATAGTTAATTTTATTAGAACAGACTTGGAAAAATATGCAATTCGTTGCAAGAATTTTAATTATTAATTAATCACAAACAATACAAGTATGATTAGCATGCCTCGATGTAGAGAATTAATTGATTAAATCACATAATGTTCTAATAATAAAATGATACAAGAGAGAGGTTCAAGATAATAGAGGAATATATGGGTATGTTTGCAATTACAATAATTAGAATCAAAACAGAAACATAAAATACAAAGCAAGGACCTAAGAATAGTTACTGAGACCCCATAGGGGGGGTGGGGTTCTGAAAAATTTTCAGAGGAGAACGAGCCTCATACGTGCCCCCTGGTGGATGGATCTAGAGGTGAATTACTGGACGTCCAGGGGGTTGCTCGTAATCTACCCCATTGCACGTGGGGTCACGTGACCTGTCCTGGGTAGGTCGCCCAACGGAGAGGAGCGGGGGGGGGGGGTGCTGGAGAAGGAGGCACGGCGGAGAAGTAGAGGCCTCCTGGATCACGATTAAGAAGACGAAGCTCCTGGTCGATGGTGTTATAGAAGCGGTGGAGCTCGGTGCGATTGGGTGTAGGTTCTGGAGTGGGGGAGGAGCCTCCTCCTCCAGGTGGTGAAGCACAGGGAATGGTGGCAGGGCTCCGATTGTCGAGGTGGGTGTTTGGAAATGGTAAGGCTGGGGCGGAGATGAGCACGACAGAGCCGACGGATGGGCTCCATAGTGGTGATGCAGATGTTGAAGGCGGAGTCGAAGGCGAGGAGGTGGTGAAGCACGGTGTGGATGCAAGTGGTGACTTCCACCCAGGATGCCGGAGCAGTCAGTGGAGATGAAGTCACATTGGCTCGATGGTGGTAGACACCGGAGCAGAAGTGGCTCACGCGGAGGGTGATGCTGCAATAAGGTAGAGCGGGGAGGGTCCTTGTATCTCGCTGGCTGGCGGAGTATATCATGTTGTCACCGCTACGAGCTCCTCCTTTCTTGTATGATCGGCAGATGATTCTATACAGAGGGGCAATGCGATTCATAAATAGGGGGCAATCAATGAACAATGATGCAATTGGTTTGATGGTGACCAAGGATTAGTGGATTTGATTGGGTTGGATTGCAGATCAGACGTAAATTGGGAAAGGGGGAGAAGACACACAGGGAAGGAAACCATGGAGAATTTGGCGGGCAGCAAAAATCGCGGAGGTGGGGTCGAGGAAATCTTAGATGGTAGAGATTGATATGGAGGAGATCAGAAATGGGAGGTGGTCGATGGAGAAAACCATGGAGGAGGTGGCGATACCAAAAGGGAGGCGGTGGTGCCCAATTTGGGAAAGGAAGAAGATGGGCGTGGCACGTGTGCTGCTTGCACGTCTTTTATTTATTTTTTATTTATTTAATACTTTTTATGATAAATCAATATTAAAAGCTCAAAAATTTGTGACATGTGGTGGCTCCAGGAACAACCATGTGTCAACTCTAGAAAATTAAAAAATTTAAATACAAAGTAAAATCATAAATAAATAGAAAATGACCTCGGATCAAAAAATTTTCTACACAAAAGTTTCTCGTCTCGATGAGGTATATAACTTTCATGAAGAGACAGAAACCAAAATAGGACATTTGTGCAAAATGATATTTTTGTGTTATTCTTTGTGCATAAAATACCTTTATTTTTTTGGCTTTTATATTTTTTTGTTATTTTTAAATAAGATAAAAATCTAAAAAAATACGATAAAATCAAAGATAAATATTTACACATTAATCTATTTTTTGCATTTTAAATATTTAGGAAAATTAAGAAATAAAATAAAATACGACAAAGGGGACTTTTATACACACTATTAGTGAAGACTCGGACTCAATTAGTTTCTTTGATTTGAAGCTCATTTTGAATTTGGATTTTTATATATTTCTATAAAACTTTTATCAAATAAAATCAGTGAAATGGAAGTAAAATATAAAGTATAAATTATATACATAAAATAATATGTCAAAATCTAGTAAACTACACAATTCGCAAAAGAATCCCAAAACCCAACATTCACATATGAGCTCTGATTCACTGAACTTGGTCTTGCTTTGAAGATAATTAAATGTACATTAGTTCAAAAGTGAGTAAATCAAATCGGACAATGTATGAGGAAGATATCAGCTTTCTAGTCCAGAAATCCTACATTTAGGGTTAGGGTTTATTTCTCAATTATTTCTGCTAGTGTTTTTTTTGTTTTTTTTAATTTCCTATTAGTAATATGTAAACAATGGAGGTAGTTTCAGGTCATTTGGAGTTAGCATGAATTAATTAAAAATAGGAGAAATTAGCTTATTTTAAAAGTCAATTGGGCAGAGATTATTGGCTTATTATTTTATGCAACAATGAGTAATAAAATGCAATTATTATTTATACATGCATGAATGCTAATTATGCAGAACAATGGATAAAATGCAGATGAACTTTGGAGAACAGAGCTTACTTATTATCTTTTAGAGTGATGAATCTGAGATTCATCATCCCCATATACATAAACCATGCTCGTCCCAGAGCATCTAGAGAAATGCAATGAGGTGAAATGAGTTTGGGTTCCATACCAAGACCATGAGCAAAAGGTGAAAATGGAGCTAGTCCCAGCCTTTGGATTGTTAGTTTGGAGGAACTTCTGTGAGAATTAGGGTTTTAAAATCAACAGCCTCCAAGTTCTACATATCATTGTCAGTTTTGGCACAGAAGTCATCTTAGATCAATCCTCTTCCTAAAGCATACCCCATGAACATTGAACGTCTGACTCATGTGTGTGAATGGTTTTAGCACTTCCCATCCAGAATGTCGGACTACCATGCAACCCTCTCTTCTAATAACTTGTCCTGGGGAGTCAGGTAATTCCTTCTAAGGTCTGTCGCATTGTGTTCACAATCGAGAAGAGAGAGAAATAGATAAAGTGGAAAAAAACTAGAGGGGGGCCAGTGTAGTCACCTCTCCTTGTGAATGGTAGTTCGCTTCTTTTTGTTTGGATTTTTGGTAGCTCTGCGTGGATCTTGTTGTGCCCCTACGGACATGGAATTTTTTTCCGTACATGTTTTGGATCTTAGAATAAATTGTGCCCAACCGTCCATCCCTTTTTCAAAATTTTAATTCAACCTGTACTCCGATCTTTAGATGTCCACACTACCAGAAAAGAAACTCACGTAATCTTCCAACACCCTGTCGGAGTTGAGCTAAGTGTTGGACATGCAAGCCCACGGCGAGCCATTATGCAATAAATGTTATTGCAAATATCATTCCCTGATCTGAAATGAAGAATGAATAATTTGCAAAATAGGTCCCTTAGTACAATTAGGGTTATGTACCATGGCCATCTTGATGATCATACAGCTGTTGATTCAATTATTGAATCATAGAGGCTGGTGCTTGGATGAATATCTAAAGAGTTAGATTGATGACTCATCATGTACCGTCAAATGATTATTAAGAGATGATCTCCAGCCAGAGTAGGAGATGGCAATCCTATCTCAGTTAGGCTGATATCTGACCGACCTCATGATGCAGGTCCTCTACATAGGAATAGAGATTCGGAGGTGTCAGATTAGTTAGGTCAAAGAGTTGACTTAACGAGATCGAGATAACCAAAGTCCTATATCGTATGCTGTCACGATACAGGCACACATCCTCTGACCGGAGACAGATGTGTTACTATATGTTTGAGTATGTACATTTGGCAGACCAATAGGTTGATGACCTAATCAAGGTCTATACACCGGCAAGCTGGTGTACATATAAGGGCATATGAGTAATACAATCTCTCAAAGGGATCATACAGGTTTATTACTGAACTGGAAGACATGAGCTCACTCATGAGATATTGGAAAGAATCAAATTCCATCCGCATGGTCGTCTCGCTTTGGAAGCTTGACTGAATTTGTAAGTTTGATATATGCTTTTGGAAAGTATATGATCAAGACCTAGGTATGATATATGCTTTTGGAAAGTATATGATCGATACCGACTTCCAATGATCGAATGAGAAACTTACTGATAGAACCCTGAAGTAGACAGTGTAAAGTTGATCTAATACTTTGGGTTTATTCTGAGTCTTCCAGTATGCAGGATGTACAGGTATTAGGAATACCTGAAGGTTATGTGATCATAAACAATTGTATAACCATGACGCATCCATTCCTAGGGAGTGATGAAACGGGTCTGGATTTTAGTGACTCCTCTCAGAAGAGAAGTAATATGATCTTAGTTCATATATTGGACATTGATCTGAATATGATTCAGATGTAATGAGAAGATTAGATTTGCGGTCTTGATTTAATCAAGCATCTATGGGAGGCCCGCGATCTGGATTTGAGATATGATCTCAATACCTTTGTCACTATACGTGGAACAATACAATCGCCCTGTCCTTATCTCCAAGTATTCGTGGAGAAAGCGCATTATCCTTGAAAGAGTTCATGGATAATTCTATTGTTGATATATGTATCCGAGCATTGAGAAAATGAATAATTAAATGTGATTTTATTATCATGAATAATATGAATTTGATTCATATTATAAGGAGAGTTATCTTAGATAATTAAATATGATTTGATTATGAAAGATGTAAATAATGTGAATGTGATTCATATTATTTGAGCACATGAGAATAAGTTATCCAATATAATTAAATGTGATTTAATTATTATGGATAAGAATAATGTGGATAGTAATATCCAATTATTCATAATGTATTATAAATGTGATTTATAATGTATTAGAGGGAGCTAATTATAATTTATATTTGTTGATTAATTAATAATGTGTATTGGATACACATTATCTAATTAGTTGACAATGTAAATTATATATTGTTTTGGGTTGTGATTATGATTCACAATTTTCCAATGTCAAGATTGCAATATTCTCAAATATAATTGTGAATTATTTTTTATGAATAAAATCCCAACAAAAAGTTGTTGGAAATAAATAAGAGAGAAAATCAAGGAGGCATGCAATCTCATGGAAATCCATGAGATTGCCTCCTTTAGGAATGAGGTGGGCGGCACCCAATTCCTATATGGAATGGGTGGCCGTCCCCCCTTAATGTACATGGAGATGTAATCTCCATCTATATTCTCTCGTTATTTATTTATGTGATTTGGGATTGACTTATATTTGATTTTGTCAAATATATTTTAATCTAAATTAAATCATAAGTTGTTGGCTTTTACCAACAACAATCTTGACCATTGGATTGACATAAATCAATCTAATCCATTGATTTTATATGTCCCATGGATTGAGATCCATGGATCCCAAAACCCTATAAATAGAGAGGCATACCCATGCTCTCTCTTTACACATAGTGCTTGAGAAGCACATCTCTCTCTCTCTTTCTCTCTACTCGACATCCCTCTCTCTCCCTCTCATGTGGTTGTCCACCATGGATGACCTAAGAGAGGTTCTCCATCGGTGCGGCATCGTCGTTATGCTGCCCGTTCGTCTGCTCATGGATCTCCGTCTCCTTCGGTGTGCCTCGCTCATGAAGAAGACGTCGGATCTTGTGTGTCGAGATCAGGAGATCCACCGCTTAGATCATCGATATGGATTGCGAGAAGAACATGGTTCATCCCCGCGCTCGCAAGCGTCTCCTCTGTCGGATAGGACTTGAGACAGGAGGTCTCTTCGTTTAGAGACTCGATCGGAACCACGCTTCAAGAGGTAATCCTATTACTTGTTTGTGGTTTAGACAAAATGATCCGAGAAGTATTCTGGGATCATGTGGTTTCGTCGTATGAAATTTTTTAAATTCCGCTGCATCGAGCAACTAGTGCGACTAGTCGCTCCTCGTCGTATTCGATACGACACTCACGCTTCCGTGATGCGCTTGAGGATCTAAACATATCCTTAAAGTGGTATCAGAGCCTTAGGTCAATGGTTTCGAATATGATTCGCAAACCGAGGACGACTTGGGTTCGTTAAGGTCGCGAAAGTTTTTATCGCATTTGATTTCGCAGATCTGTTAAGTAAATAAATTCGGCACTGTTTAAATTGTTTAAAAACGAATTTAATACTTGATTTTTGTTCCCCATTAAATAAAGAAACCATAGGATCTGAGTTTGCGTAAATCGGATTTTGTATGCTCGAGATAAGGTTGTTTTAATGAACATGTATGCACTGTTGCGGGAACTGTAGATCTGAACGTGATTAAAATCTTAATTACTGTTTAGACTTGCCTCGAAATGCGTGAAACATCACTTGGGTTCTGTCCTAAATCAAATTAGCAATCCACGAAAATTGATTTTGTCTAATTTGGATTTAGTATGATTGAGATATGCTAATTTTAGTAAGTAGGGGTTACTGCTGAAATTACAGTCCTAATCAAGAACCATGTGGTTGTCAATTAATGAAATTAATTGTTAATTTCAAGAAATAATTACGGAAAATATTTGAGAAATATTGGAAAATGATTATTTCCTTAATTGACTTGGCCTCAACCAATTAATTGATTGGATGTGATCTAGATCATAATTGGAAACACAATCATCATACTCCTTACTTGAATAGGATTGGGAATTTGTCTAGCAAATTTCCTTATAATCAAAATTGTTTTGATTACTATATGGTATAATTTCGGTTGAAGAACCGATGATCATCTCAAGTACAAATTAATTAATTTCGCATTATACTTTTCCGAGGCGGATATGGTGTCTAGTCGGGGATTGCTGGGGTAGCGGGTTGCAACGTATGCGGTCCGTCCCACTCCCGCCGGTACTGGCCATGACAGTGGGTAGGGCCGGGATAATGTCCTAGGGATTAAGTTGTATTTTTCTAATTATTAAAATATGAATTAATACGTACTTTGAGAATAATGCCATATATATTCAAGCATAACAATCAAGTTTGATTGATTGAATTGGATTGATAATTAATTTAATATGATTGAATTGATTATGTCCAATTAGATTACTCTAATATGATTAGAGTTGATAATTCCCTTGGAAGAATTGATTATATGAACTGATTCATAGTAATTAATTAAATTTGAATAAGAGATGGAGGATCAAATAAGTGACATCCATGGTCTCCCGTCAAGGCGAAGGGTTTCGTCGCCAGATATTATATGTGGGAGACGCCTGTCCGAAGTGACAGCTCCTGCATATGATCCATTTGGATCGGGCTCGTCGCTTCTCGAAAGAGTAAGGACGTATGCGTAGTGACCCCAATATCGGGTCCTCATATTATTGGGGCGATATTGGATTGTGCATAGCGAGTTGTATTCCTGTTGACGGTTGGTTCAATTAATGACAGGTCAACATCACCTTAGAGGTGGTGGGCCCGGGTGTTAAAGACCGAATTGGGCGATGCAAGTTGGACTTGCAAGGCGGAATGTGTTCCCGCTTCTTTTTATCCGAGTTGTAGGTTCTCATATTATTGGGATGCAACAAGGATAAGGAAGGAGATCCCAGATCTTGCTTGAGATATATGGTAAGTATATCTCTTACTTTGAAAGTGATTAAGGGAATGAACTTTCATTGTTGACATAGCAAAACAACTTTGATATAAAAATTCCTAAATCATAGTAAATTATATATTTATATATGTTTATGCAAATTTCTTATTTCAGATAATCCTTCATTAAAACCCACTCAATCATATACTCAATAATAACCAGTAAAATATCATGGATTAGACTCATGATCCAGATATTGTACTTGTAGTTGGACACATAATGTATGTGGTTGCAATGTGTAAGTTTCCTCATAATAATGAGGAATGATATTTAAATAAGACAATAAGACTAAAACCCTAGGGTTTGTATGTCTCTATAAGTCTTGATCTCATCGAATGTACTTTGGAAGTGACATGTCGATGATGATCGTAATTATATAATCCTTATAAAATCAATAAAGATTTTCTGGCATACATATGTGCTCTTGACATTTAATCATGAATGACATGGTTCTCTGCATCATGTAGAATGAATGCTCTATAAGAAATGATGTATTCAAATTATTTGAGTACCTACCTGAACCTATGTTTTAAAAGTTTAGATGGATGTAGATGATGAGTGTCATCATTCTACTGTCTATACTCTAGTCATTCATGAAGCTTCATAATATTCATATTGTATGAATTGGGTGAAGCATGTATAAATGTCGAAATGCTCTTACATTAAATTCTTTTGAATTTAATATAAGAGATCCTTAGTCTTAAGCAATGGTTGTTTATAGATAAAGGGAGCACAGTGGAAGCATGGGTTGGACCCAAGCAAGAAGTGTAATCAAAGAGTTGACTGTACTTCTGTGACTTCCATATGACATCCAGAGAATTGGATGAATGCCAATACTGCAATATGTTGATGTGTTGATAGTATGACTATCAAATCTATCTTGAATCCTTAGAAAAGGAATCGGATAATACATAACAATAACCTACATATAATCATTGAAATTGACTTACTTATTTGATAAGGTAAAGTCTAATAATTGTATCTCAATCTTCTAATGACACTTACAATTGGTTGCATATGTATTAGAATATTAGAAATTTGATCTTAAGGTTCATTGGTCATCCATGTTGAAAGTGATGCAAGTGTTGTAACAATTTCCATTGGATCAATAGACTTCATATTTTCAGTGGGAGCCCTTAATCTTAAAGAATGTCTCTATGACCTAGATATTAGAATATACTCATTGTTTATTTCTAATTGTTGGATATAAACATGAATTCTATAATAAATCTATCATAAAGAGTTATGATGGAGATATTTCAGATAGTAATCTAAAATCTAGTGGATTCTATTAAATTAGTAAAATAATGAATGGTTCATTAAGATTTCTAATACTGAAAATTAAACCTTTAAATCATTTGACAATGATCTGGCATCAAGTTTTGGACATATGTCTGTTGATGAGATCAATGGACAAGTAAGAGATGAAAGTTTTGAATGTCTAAAATTTCAAAACTTGCATACTTATGAATATTGTATTCAAAGTAAAATGTCCAATACACCCTTCTTTGGGAAAGGTGTAAGATGTTAAGGTATTCAAGATCTCATACATATTGATGTATGTGAATCATCTGTATCAGAATAAACATTATGGATATGTGATATCTATTAGTGATTATTTGTGATATAAGATTTCTTCTCTTCACTTAGAAAATATTGAAATGTTCAAAGATTTCACAATTTTGGTTTAGAACCAAAGTTTGAAGAAAGATGAAATGAATTTGATCTAACCATGGTAGCCTGTGCCTATTAAATGAAT
Organism: Ottelia alismoides; assembly: GCA_037367405.1. Classification (NCBI taxonomy): domain Eukaryota; kingdom Viridiplantae; phylum Streptophyta; class Magnoliopsida; order Alismatales; family Hydrocharitaceae; genus Ottelia; species Ottelia alismoides. The sequence continues at coordinate 140,381 of JAZKJV010004754.1, forward strand.
TCAAGAAATACCTTATGGAGATATGAATATCATTCCTATCTCAATCCTCCTAATGAACCTTAACTCAATGGAGTTGTAGGGAGATACAATTGATCATGTGTGACATGATTTAATCAATGATTAATCCTAGCATAATTATCTCTTAGTTTCGAGGTATATATATATGTGGTAGAGACTACATATCCTTAATAAGGTTCCATGAAATTAAGCTGGAATCTGGCACTGGAGAGTGCTACTTCATTTGGAAAATAAAGGAAGGTATTGGATACCTACTTTATGACCTTGAGACTCTTAAAGGATCTCATCTCTGAGAATGTGATTCTTAGAGGATGACTCTCTTGAGAATCAAGATGAAAATTAAGTAAAGGAACTCATTTAATCTTGAGATGCTAATGAGGCTCCTGGAATCAGAAACTAAAAGGCAATTAAAGATGAAACACTTATACCTCTTCAAATAAGTTTGAGGATGTATTCCATGTGTCAGTTAAGTCTGAAAATGATCGGACTTCATGTGATGAAGCTCCTGAGGATCATCACATGAAAGGATGGGCGTTAGCAATAAAAGTCTAATGAGACTTCATATACAAGTGTTGTATATGGACCCTCGAGGATCTACCTATATGGATAAGATCCATTAAGGTGTAAATGGATCTACAAGAGAAAGAGGGAACCTGATGAGAAGGTAGTGACCTTCAAAGCACGGTTCGTAGCTATGAGCTACACACCGAAGAGAAGACATCGCTTGTGATGAGACTTGCTCTCCAGTGACCTTGCTTTAACCCATCAGAATATTGCTAACCATAGCTACACTCAAATAAGTTCTTGTAGTTGGAATATTGGATTTGATGAAATCATAAATATTATGGTTTCAGATAAAATCTTGATAAACCATATGAAGCTTAGTGGGAGTGCCTTTGTGTTCATCGTGCTAAATGTAGATAATATCCTAATCATTTGGAATGATATAAGGATGATAATAAGTGTTTTATAATCTGGTTATCCCATACATAGAGATATGATCTCAAGGACACCTCTTAGATCTTTGCTCTGAAGATGTTCAGGAGCAGAGAGAAGAGGGTATTGGGACCAACACATTAGTAGTACACCTTGGTCTTATTTCATTTTCTGGAAAATTCCAAGAAAGGCTTCCTTCCCTTAAGATATGTTACTGACCTATCTAAAGGGATATCACCTCAAAGAGTTGAGGAAGAGAATGCTAAAACTGCTTGCACTTGTGCATCAGTTATGAGAAGCTGAGTGTATGCTAAATGTGTACAAGAGACAGATGTCTACCATGCAGTAGGAGTAGTAAATTGTTGCTAATCCTACTATAGAGATAAAACACTTGATTGCAGTAATAACAATATCTTCAAAGATGATGAAATTTAGAGATAGTGATCTCAAAGTCTTATCTTCAAAAGTTTAAGACCTTGTAGATAGTAATCTATAAGGGTCTTAACTGTAGATACCTTAGGAGATAGAGATCTCCAAGAATGAAGGTATTTTAACAAGGATTATGGGAATACTAGTTATGATAATTAATAAGATGTAGTGTCAAAGACACTATAACCGACAAAATTGAGTATTGGTTGCATACGATGCAACATTCGCAATGGATGCGAGTACTGTTACTAGGGGATATGCAAGTGCCGTAAAAGGACTTGGCATAGTCTCTTGAGAACAGAGTAACTGATCAGCTTACCTAGCTATTTTCTAAATAGACTATGATTGTCACATGAGTGTGGGTTTAAATGATTAGCCCATTAATGGCTCTTTGGGCTAGTGGGAGATTGTTGGACATGCAAGCCCACGGCGAGCCATTATGCAATAAATGTTATTGCAAATATCATTCCCTGATCTGAAATGAAGAATGAATAATTTGCATAATAGGTCCCTTAGTACAATTAGGGTTATGTACCATGGCCATCTTGATTATCATACAGCTGTTGATTCAATTATTGAATCATAGAGGCTGGTGCTTGGATGAATATCTAAAGAGTTAGATTGAGGACTCATCAAGCACCGTCAAATGATTGTTAAGAGATGATCTCCAGCCAGATTAGGAGATGGCAATCCTATCTCAGTTAGGCTGATATCTGACTGACCTCTTGATGCAGGTCCTCTGCATAGGAATAGAGATTCGGAGGTGTCAGATTAGTTAGGTCAAAGAGTTGACTTAACGAGATCGAGATAACCAAAGTCCTATATCGTATGCTATCACGACACAAGCACACATCCTCTGACCGGAGACAGATGTGTTACTATATGTTTGAGTATGTACATTTGGCAGACCAATAGGTTGATGACCTAATCAAGGTCTATACACCGGCACGCTGGTGTGCATATAAGGGCATATGAGTAATACAATCTCTCAAAGGGATCATACAGGTTCACTACTGAACCGGAAGACATGAGCTCACTCATGAGATATTGAAAAGAATCAAATTCCATGCGCATGGTCGTCTCGCTTTGGAAGCTTGACTGAATTTGTAGGTTTGATATATGCTTTTGGAAAGTATATGATCAAGACCTAGGTATGATATATGCTTTTGTAAAGTATATGATCGATACTGACTTCCAATGATCGAATGAGAAACATACTGATAGAACCCTGAAGTAGACAGTGTAAAGTTGATCTAATACTTCGGGTTTATTCTGAGTCTTCCAGTATGCAGGATGTACAGGTATTAGGAATACCTGAGGGTGATGTGATCATAAACGATTGTATAACCATGACGCTTCCTTTCCTAGGGAGTGATGAAATGGGTCTGGATTTTAGTGAATCCTCTCAGAAGAGAAGTAATATGATCTTAGTCCAAATGTTGGACATTGATCTGAATGTGATTATGATGCAATGAGAAGATTAGATTTGCGGTCTTGATTTAATCAAGCATCTTTGGGAGGCCCGCGATCTGGATTTGAGATATGATCTCAATACCCATGTCACTATACGTGGAACAATACGATCGCCCTGTCCTTATCTCCAAGTATTCGCGGAGAAAGCGCATTATCCTTGAAAGAGTTCATGGATAATTCTATTTTTGATATATGTATCCGCGCATTGAGAAAATGAATAATTAAATGTGATTTAATTATCATGAATAATATGAATTTGATTCATATTATAAGTAGAGTTATCTTAGATAATTAAATATGATTTGATTATCAAAGATGTAAATAATGTGAATGTGATTCATATTAGTTGAGCACATGAGAATAAGTTATCCAATATAATTAAATGTGATTTAATTATTATGGATAAGAATAATGTGGATAGTAATATCCAATTATTCATAATGTATTATAAATGTGATTTATAATGTATTAGAGAGAGCTAATTATAATTTATATTTGTTGATTAATTATTAATGTGTATTGGATACACATCATCTAATTAATTGACAATGTAAATTATATGTTGTTTTGGGTTGTGAATATGATTCACAATTTTCCAATGTCAAGATTGCGATATTCTCAAATATAATTGTGAATTATTTTTTATGAATAAAATCCCAACAAAAAGTTGTTGGAAATAAATAAGAGAGAAAATCAAGGAGGCATGCAATGTCATGGAAATCCATGAGATTGCCTCCTTTAGGAAAGAGGTGGGCGGCACCCAATTCCTATGTGGAATGGGTGGCCGTCCCCCCTTAATGTACATGGAGATGTAATCTCCATCTATATTCTCTCGTTATTTATTTATGTGATTTGGGATTGATTTATATTTGATTTTTTCAAATATATTTTAATCTAAATTAAATCACAAGTTGTTGGCTTTTACCAACAACAATCTTGGCCATTGGATTGACAAAAATCAATCTCATCCATTGATTTTCTATGTCCCATGGATTGAGATCCATGGATCCCAAAACCCTATAAATAGAGAGGCATACCCATGCTCTGTCTTTACACATAGTGCTTGAGAAGCACATCTGTCTCTCTCTTTCTCTCTACTCGACAACCCTCTCTCTCCCTCTCATGTGGCTGTCCACCATGGATGACCTAAGAGAGGTTCTCCAACGCCGAGACATCGTCGTTATGCTGCCCGTTCGTCTGCTCATGGATCTCCGTCTCCTTCGGTGTGGCTCGCTCGTGAAGAAGACGTCGGATCTCATGTGTCGAGATCAGGAGATCCACCGCTTGGATCATCGACATGGATTGCGAGAAGCACGCGGTTCATCCCCGCGCTCGCAAGTGTCTCCTCTGTCGGATCGGACTTGAGACAGGAGGTCTCTTCGTTTAGAGACTCGATCGCAACCACGCTTCAAGAGGTAATCCTATTACTTGTTTGTGGTTTAGACGAAATGATCCGAGAAGTTTTCTTGGATCATGTGGTTTCGTCGTATGAAAATTTTTTAATTCCGCTGCATCAAGCAACTAGTGCGACTAGTCGCACCTCGTCGTATTCGATATGACGCTCACGCTTCCGTGATGCGCTTGAGGATCTAACCATATCCTTCACTAATTGCATAGTTTGAGAGTACAATTTAATTCCCTATTCCAGAGTCGTACCCAGAATAAGGAGACCAGGTTAGACACTAAGTGTGAAATGCTGCACATTGTCATGCGAAACTCAAAAAATTATGTCAAAGACCTGAATCTTATAAAATCCTCTTTCTCGGTGAAGTTCCTTTGAAAATTAGGTGGATTAAGTTTAAGTCTATAACACTCTCAATTTTTGCTCATAAAATGGTTTAGAACACAAGGGCTTTTAAAATGCATGAAATGCTGGATGAAGTGTAAATACGTGAAATGCAAACACATTTTTTTATTTTTGTGATTGATCTTTTATTTTTTTAATGCAAGAAAAATTATTTTTTCGGGTGGAAAAAAAAGAAGCCATTTTCAAAAAAAAAGGTTGGACATAGTTAGTGTTAGTTGTAAAACTCATTTTTTTGTTTTTTGTTAGTTTTTACAAGTTAGTTACCCACCATGTAAATACACATAGACTTACGCGAAAGTACAAGCTATGGGTAAAATATATACACAATATATACACACACCCCCACTATACTTAGCGAGTGCTATGTCCCTAGAGCATAAGAAGTGTAGAGAAGACATATCTCGAGCTAAGTGTAAAAGAGTGAAAAAGAAAAACAAAGATTGGCATGCCCCCAATACTCAGGTTGTGAACAGTCTAAGTATAGAAAAAGAACAAAAATGAGGAAAATAATGGGAGAAGTGGATGGAAAGAGTATATACAGTGGACAACGAGTCCCTCTATACTTAGGCTCTGGTAGCATAAGTACAGAAGAAGGGTGGAACTGGGGGGATCTTGAGGGATTGAATGAGGAGAGTGGTATATGCAGATGGCATCAATCCCTCCATACTTAGGCCTTGGCATAAGTAGAGGAAGAAGATGTACAAGGAGATCACGAGAGGGATTGGATGAGGAGAGTGGTATATACAGATGACACCGATCCCACATTATACTTAGGCCTTGTCCTAAGTAGAGGAAGAAGATGTACAAGAAGACTGATGGGGTCGAGAGGGATAGGGGGCTGCTGATGATTTAGGATGTTTTCAGCAGATCAATTTGTGAGCCTGTGGCAGGAGATCGTAATGATAAGAAGAAGATGAAGCCCATGACTCCCAATTATCGTCGGAGTTATTTTCAGGAAAATCATGCTGGAGAGTAGATGAAGGTATGAATTAGATGATACCCAACCATTGTCGGAGTCATCGTTAGAAGAATAATACTTGAAGATCGAGGAACTCCATATAATTTTGTTCTTCAATTGCTTTATCATGTTGCGCTTAGTCTTGGGGCCAAGCGATTTGTGCTCGGATGAATATTCTGAAGCGCTAATCTCAATATGGGAATGAGAGATTATTACTATATATTTAATTAAATCCAGAGAGTCGGTTATTGAGGAATAGTAGTGAGGGTCAGGAGTCATCCAACAGTGGCCGATATTCGATTGCTTTCTCAGTTAGGGCTTTAGAGCTAGTGAACTAACTTCACTCATAAGGGTTACCTTGGTCCGGACCAGATGAGAAATCATCAGACGATTCCTTTTCCAACATGTCAAATGCGACTTTATTTCTTGATGAAGGAGCAGCCGGTATGGGCATTTTGGTTTGCATTATTTGTGAAGGTGATGGTCCTGGGAGTGAGGCGTTGACAATCGAGTTTCCAGGTGAATAACCATTGAAATATTCCTCCATGGTTAGTGCTCGTCCTGCGTATTTTTTCTTAATTGTCTTAATGTTGGTGCACTCATGAATTGGATTGATTTGGTCAAGGTGTTAAGATAATATCAAGTTTGACTCAGAGTTAGCCCATGCATATGTTTCAGGATCACCATATAAGCAGTCATGTATTCGGTGTTCCTCTTTAGGATTTGTCATAGCAGAGGAAAATGGATGAGTGGGAGAGTCTCTGAACCAATGGTTAGTTCAACAGTCGCTATCTCAGGTGTAGCAACGGGTAGGGCTCTTCTACCGCTCGGTGGTTACAACTGTTGATGGCTTCGTGGGTTGCCTCAGAATATCGTGGTTCCTCAAAGATTGGATGAGATCGAAGTGCTCTCAATGCTGTAAAATTGATTTCATGAGTCTCGCACTCTATAATTGCCTTAGCTAAGGCTAAGAATGGCTTTCTTAGAAAGATTTGAGACTGGGTGAATTCTCTTTAATGCTCAATATAAATGATCATGAAGTCCACCTTAAGCGGAGTACCTTGGAATGTAAAATTGATTGAAATGGTTCCTCTCATCTGCTTTATCGATCTATGAGCCAGTTGAACGATCTCTCTTATCTTCCTGATAGGTTCGAGTTTCAGCTTGTTTATTATAGAGGTTAGGATTATATTGATTGGTGAGTCATCATCGATTCAAGCATTGGTAAATGTAGTCAATGATTCCACAGTCAAGTCTTGGCAACCGCTTCACTCTGCAGCCCTTGGTCTTTCTCCGCAACACCAAGGAGGGGGCCATTGACAAGATATGTCTTTCAGTATTTGTTCTCGTCCTGTTGTCTTTTTTATCATTAATTTGCTTATTACAAATCTTTTAAGGTCGGGGACGTGTTTATTGGCCTGTATCATGGGAAGTTCAAAAATAAATATTTTCTCCAGTGCTTCCCTTAGAGTAGGATCAAAATTCTTCAAAACCTCTTCTCTTTCAATTTTTATAATTTTTTTCTATTTTTCGATTTTTGAGTGTTTTTGAATATTTTGATTTTTTTGTGTTTTCGATGCAGTGTGTAGATGTGGTGCTTTCCGTAGATGAGGAGTGGTTTTAATTTATCGAGTAAGAGTCAGAATCAGAGCCATCCCTAGGGTAGTAATATGCAGACGTGTCACTGTCAGACTCGTCCCTAGGGTGAACATAGTCTATGGGTCTCTGAATATCCTCAAGGAGTTCAACAAGAGATCCAATCTTTTCATCTTCCATTTTTATCCAAGAGCTAGGAGAAGATCTATTCTGAATATCTGAGTTATGATTTGACTTGTTATATTATGAAATTCTCTCCTGAGAAATTATGGAAGGAGTCTGCTCAGTGGCCAGGAATCAGTAAGTTTCATTCTCAACCAATCTTGACTGAGAAATGCAATGCTATGTTGAGTAGATTCCATGTACTTGATTGTGATTAGTAACTTCTGCATACAGTGGAATCATACAGGGATCATGTATATCAATATCGTCGGCCCGATCCTCTATATGTATAGGCTGATCGAAGGAGTGGCAGACAGATTGGTCAATAGAGATTTGATTGCTAGGGTTAATCCAGTATGATTGATCATTATATGTGGGTCACTCCTTCCGGTTTGAACGGGTCATCATCTTATTCCTTAAGGTCCAGTCTCGATGTAAATCTGTGAACTGTGGACCTGTTCCAACAAGATCGTTAGGAAAGAATGAAGACGGTTGGGTTTGATTTCTCGGACAATCATGCATCTCAAAAGTGATTTGATCTTTAAATGGTTCATGAGTTTCGGTAAGAAATTGTGAATAAGATGGTACAGTCCAAGATGGCAGTTAATCATGTGTGTATAAGGGTGGGGGAGGTGGTAAATGTGAAGAAGTGGAGAATTCACTCTGACGATTAGAGGAAACTGGACTGGAATTGATCGAGTGGGTTGGATTCATCTGAGGGTCAAAGTCTCCCGCAAATGTTGGATGATTCTTGACAGAAGATGGTTTAGATGATTTGGGTTTGACTGAGACAAATTCATTTTCATAGTACGGATCAGTTGAGTACTCAGACCAATTTCCCATCATTTTTAAAGGAGGTTGATGAACTGACATGGTTGATCTTGGTGCAAGTGCACAGGATACTCACAACAAGAAATCAAAATTTTTAAATCAAGGGGGAGAGTGATGGCATAAGTGTGTGGTTTTTTATCTTCAAACTCAGTTTACGCACACCAATGCAAACACAATACAAAACCCAGGTTCACCAACTCACACAATGAGTGCTGTGAGAGTTCGACCAATTATCTTATCAATTTTAGTTAGTGATAAATTCAATCTTGGAAAGCAATTAGCGAGCTGTTAAGTACTAGAAATTTTCCTAAAGACTACCTCGAATTCCTACGACTAGTTTCACCTACTTTCAGCTAGTATGGGTGTAAGTACGGACCGTAAAACAGCTACTCGTTACTTAAGGACAGAGCCTTATACAATGTCCTTTAAACAACCTACTCTGCTAAGGAAACCCGGACCATTTACCGTCTACCAATATTTCCTCACTGAGAAATAACTAGTCATTTTTATAGAATTAGTAGTCAATATGAAAATCCAGAGCTGGGCTCTAGACCTAAATTTCATCCCTCGCTCACTCAGAATAATAAATCAATGCAAGGACTGGTTGCTCTTCCGCAAAAATTTTTGATTTTATGAGTTAATTAATGTCGACCTTGTTTAGTAGTCTCAATTTTAATTAGGTGATCATTGAAAATTTAGGGTGAGCAGAAATACAGGTCTACTGTCCATTCTTAATTTCTTTTAAATTTTAAGTGACAGAACATGAGGAAGAAAACGTAAGGAAAAGACTTACAGTGATTCCTCACAATCTCCTTGTGGGATGAAAAATAAGAATTAAAAAATTATTCTCTATGAATGCAAACTGAAAAAATCACACCTAGCAGAAAGTTCTATTAGCCGGGAAGAATTGAGTTAAAATTTTGACTAAGATGAACGACATAAAATGCGTTTCGATTAATGTGTAGTGTGGTCCTAGGTTCTACGAGCACAATAAAAAAATCCTAGAAGCTCTAATAGATGTATGTGAGGGTCTAACCTACAAGCCACTCAAGTCGGGCCCCATCTTCACTAGAGAGTGAAACAGGCCATGACACACCATAGAAAAAGTGTTTAGTTCTTATTACAAACACTGGAGTCAAAACAAACACCAATATAAATGTGAAATTAATTACAACAATTAAAATTGTAGAAATTGAAGTCCTAGACTCTACGCTCTCTCACAACTCGACTCGATCTTAATTAAATTTACGACTTTTCAGGCATCGGTGAAGATGCTCGGTTTTGAGAGAACCGCTTCACGTACGCTGGGTTCCTCGCACAAAAAATAAGAGAGAGAGAGAGAAGAGTGTGTATGAGAGTGACACAAAAAACAATCAAAAAATAAATAAAAAAATAAATGGTGGAAATTAAATAGAAGAAAAGAAAATAAATGCTTGAAAAAAATGGAAAATATACAGCGAAGATTCGGGGGTCAGACTACTCGAATAAGGAAAACCTCACATTGATTTTCTAGACAAAACCTAAGCCATTTTCCTCCCCGACAATGACATCATCTGATTTGTTCATGAATTCCCTCAGTTAATTTGCATGAATTATCATTTTGAATGTAAATATGTAACATTTTGTTGTAGGCGGTAATCAGAATCAATCAAGAAAATAATCACAATTAATCAATTCAATTTAGATCAAGTGGCTTTATGTTTATTTTACTTGGGCAAGTCCCAAGGTCGAACTCGAGGTGGCAAAGGAATAACCTAAAATAATGTCTATAATATTTCATGCACAGTTTTCGAGTTGGAATTCATTTGGTATTTTTAATGAAATTTTTGGATGCAAATGAAAATGCAACCGATTTTAAAGACTAAAATGCATTTTTCACTTAAACGGAGTCTAACAATTATGAAGCTTGGTCAACATGTTAATAATGATGAAATAAATGCATTGTATTTGTTTTTGGAATATTGGAATCAAGATGAATAAATAATGAATTTATGAATGCAACCAGTGTGATTTTCAATAATTAATTCCAATAAATATTAAATATGCTTATTTTCAAAAAATAAAATTATCTTTGATATATCACTAGGTAATATATCTTAAAAAAATCCTAGACCCTAAAAATGTTGAATTTAATGCCTATTAAAAATTAATTTATGAAATAACAAAATTTATTTTTATAGACGAAAATGTGCATGCAATTATATTTTTTTCTAGGAACAAGGTAACTAATAATTAATTCTACAATCCCTGAACTTTTGGCAATTCTTAGAGCTTCTATTAATTTTATACAAAATTTTAAGCACAAACTGAGCAAAATATGCTATTCTTCACAAGAATATTAATTATTAATTAACCATAGATAATAAAAATATGATGTGCATTCCACAATGTAGAGAATTAATTGATATCACGTAATTTTTAATAATAAAATGATGCAAGAGAGAGGTTCAAAATAATAGAAGAATGCAAGGGTATGTTTGCTATTATAATAATTAGAATCAAAACAAAAAATGTGGAGCGAGGACCTAAGAATAATTACCGAGACCCTAAGGGGGGTTCCGTAAAATTTCCAGAGGAGCACGTGTACGTGGAGGTGAATTTGTGGACGTCCAGGGGCTTGTTCATAATTTATCTCCACTACACGTGGGTGTCACGTGACCTACCTATGAGGGTCACCCGACGGAGAGGAGCGGGGTGCTGGCGGAGAGGCCTTCTGAATCACGAAGAAGAAGGCAAAGCTCATGTTCAATGGTGTTATTGAAGTGGTGGAGCTCGGTGCGGGTGGGAGCAGGTTCTAGAGTGGTGGAGGAACCTCCTGCTCCAGGTGAAAAAACACATGGAATGATGGCAGGGCTCCGATCATCGAGGTGTGTGATTGGCAATGGAAAAACTGGGGCTAGGGTGAGCACGACCGAGCGAGTGGATGGGCTCTACGGCGGTGATGCAGGCGTTTAAGGCGGAGTGGAAGGAGAGGAGGCGGTGAAGCGTGACATGGATGCAAGTGGTGACTTCCACCGAGGATGAGAGAGCAGTCGGTGGAGATGAAGTCACGTTGGATCGACAGTGGTCGACATCAAAGCAGAAACAGATCATGTAGAGGGTAGTGTTGTGACAAGGCGGACCAGGGAGGGGCCTTGGATCTCGTCGGCTGGTGGAGTATGCGGTGATGTCACCGCCACGTGCTCCTCCTTTCTTGTGCGATCGACGGATGTTTCTTTACGGATGTGCGGCATGATTCTTAAATAGGGTGTGGGAGATGAACATGGATGCTATACGGTTGATGGCAACCGATAATTATGCGATTTGATTGGGTTCGATTGGAGATCAGATGCAAATTGGGAAAGGGGGAGAAGACACACAGGGAACAAGATCAGGGAGGATGTGGCGAGCAGTGAAAATCATGAAGGAGTCGACCGTTGCAATCCCAGATGACGGGTATTGATATGAAGGAGATCGGAAATGGGCGGTGGTTCGCGAAGAAAATCACGGAGGAGGTGGCGGTGCCCGATTTGGGAAAGGAAGAAGATGGGTGCAGCACGTGCTGGGCACGTGCTGTGGAGGCACGCGCGCAACATGTATGTCTTTTATTTTGTTTATTTTTTCAATATTTTTTTATGATTAAACATATATTAAAAGATTAAAAAATGGGTGACATGTGGTAGCTCCAGAAGAGGCCACCTGTCAACCCCATAAAATTCAGAAATTTAAATACAAAGAAAAATCAGAAAAAATAACAAAGGACCTCATATTGAAAACTTTTCTTCACTAATGTTGCTTGTCTTGATGAGATCTACAAACTTTATGAAAAGACAAAAGCCAAATAGGTCATTTGTGTAAAGTGATATTTTTGGGGTATTCTATGTACATAAAATACCTTGATTTTTTGGATTTTATATTTTTTTGATATTTTTAAATAAGATAAAAAATCTTGAAAAAATACATTAAAATCAAAGTTATATATTTACATATTAATCTATTTTTTTGATTTTTTATATATAGGAAAATGAATACATAAAATAAAATATGAGAGAGGGGACTTTTGTACAGACTGTCAGTGAAGACTCGGACTCAGTTAGTTTCTTTGATTTCAAGCTCATTTTGCATTTGGATTTTTGTGCATTTTAATAAAACTTTTATCAAAGAAAATCAATGAAAAAGAAATAAAATTAAAAGAGTCAATTATGTACATAAAATAATAGTTCAAAATCAGGGAAAATACACAATGTACAAAAGTGGCCCAACACCTAACTTTCATATTTAAGCTCCAATTTACTTGTACTTGGTCTTGATTTGAAGATAATTGAATGTACATTATTTCAAAAGTTAGTAAGATAAAATCAGACAATGCATGAGGAAGATATTAACGTTTAAGTCTGAAAATCCTAGAATTATGGTTTGGGTTTATTTCTTAATTTTTCCAGTTATTGATTTTTTTGTATTTTTCATTTATTCTTATTAGTAATATGTACACAATGGAGGTGGTTTAAGGTCATTTGGAGTTAGCATGAATTAATTAAAAATAGGAGATTTTAGCGTATTTTATAAATCAATTGGGCTGAGATTGTTGGCTTTATTTTTATGTAATAATGAGTGATAAAATGCAATTATTATTTATACATGCATGAATTCTAATTTTGTAGAATAATAGTTAAAATGCAGATGAATTTTGGGGAACTGAGCTTAATTATTATCTTTCTGCGTGATGAATCTGAGATTCAACAGTGGTAAAGGGTAGGATCCTCCCAATGGTAGGACTTGTCCTGTGAAGGTCTCAAGTCGCTTCCTGGGCCAACCATGTGGACGTTTCCTAGAAACAACATAGTTCAAAATGTCAGCATAATACAGGAGCGAGGTGATAGTAAGAATCGTCTCGTCCGGAAATGTCTCAATGATAGATGTGGTCATATCAGAATCCTCAAGATGCTCTAATCGGGAGAGGTGATCAACCACCACATTCTTGACTCTAGGTTTATCCTTAATCTCTATATCAAATTACTGGAGTAGAAGGATCCAACTCGTCAATCTGGCTTTGGCATCCTTCTTGGCCATAAGGTATCGGATGGTGGTGTGATCGATATATATAGTCACTCTAGATCCACGAATATAAGATCGAAACTTATCCAAAGCAAATATTATGGCTAGCATCTCCTTCTCAAGCATAGTGTAATTCCCTTGAGTGGCATCCAAAGTTTGACTAGCGTAGTGAATGACAAATGGTACATTATCCCTCCTCTATCCAAGAACAACCCCTACGGCCAAATCAGAAGCATCCGTCATGATCTCAAATGGGAGAAACCAATTGGGTCGATGAAGGAAAAATGCCTGAATAACCAAATTCTTGAGAGACTCAAAAGAAGAGAGACACTTATCCTCTACGAAGAACTCAGTGTTCTTCGTAAGAAAAACTGTTAGCGATCAGGCAATCCAATTGAAGTCATATAGGAACTATTGGTAGAAACCGACATGCCCCAGAAAAAACCACAACTGTTTCAAATTAGACGGTAGAATGAGCTTCTTGACGAATCTACCTTGGATGTATCAATCTCCATGCCCCTATTGGAGATGATGTGACCAAGACTGCACCTTGAGTCATCATGAAATGACTCTTCACCCAAGAAGAGACTAGGTGGACCTCAATGCAGCGTTGAAGTACTCAATCTAGGAAAACATGACAAGCATCAAACCCATAGCCGTACACCGAAAAGTCATCCATGAAGACCTCTAAACAGTTTCCTACCATGTCCGAGAAAATGGAAAGCATGCACTTTTGGAATGTAGCCGGGGCATTACATAATCCAAAGGGCATCCATCTAAAAGCAAACATTCTAAACAAACAGGTGAACATCGTTTTCTCCTGATCTTTGGCACTATGGCCACCTGATTGAATCAGAGTACCCATCAAGGAAACAATAGTGACTCTTCCCAGCTAGCCTCTAAATAATGTAATCAATAAATTATAATGGGAAACGGTCGTTCTTGGTGGCCTGATTCAATCTTTTGTAGTCCATGTAGATCCTCCAAGAAGTGGGTACTCAGGTAGCTATCTCCTCTCCAGACTCATTCACCACTATGGTGATACCCATCTTCTTGGGTACCACATGTAAAGGACTAACCAATTTTGAGTAGGAGATGGGGTACATAAAATCGGTGCTCCACCACTTCGATATTTTCATCATGACTACATCTCGTAGATTCGGTTCATCCTATGCTGGAACTCATGATGGCTTGGTGTCATCTTCGAGATATATGTGGTGGGATCATAGGGTCGGACTTATCCCTTAGAGATCAGCTATAGTTCATCTGATTTCCTTGCAGTTTCTTTCAAGTACCCCTGTCAAATGAGATTCTCGGTCTTAAGTCAAATCTATTGAGATAATGACTGAAACATTTCTGGCTCACTCGCAAGGAATTTATACTTTATAATTTGTGACAAGGTCTTTAGTTCTGGACATGTGGGAGTTGGCGGATCTGGTCTCTGAAAAGTCTAAGTGAGAGAGTCCAAATCAGCATGTGAGAACTCTTACCAGATCAGTGAATCTAACAAAGACGACCCTGCTGGTGTGTCTATCATCTATGCTGGCTCAATCTCCACCCCAATTGTAGGCTCTGTGGACATCATATACAGTAAATAATAATTTAAATCCTACCAATCAAATTTGGTGGCTGAGCTCAAGGTATCTGAATCTGAATCATTGGAAATATATTCTGCTTCGCTACCCGACTCATAATCATCTGCCTCTAAGGTGTCCTGTGCCATGAGTGAGCTCTTCGAACTCTCCTCAGCTATAATTTGTGGATCTGCAATCTCTGAAGGTGT
The DNA here is from genome assembly GCA_037367405.1 of Ottelia alismoides. Taxonomy (NCBI): domain Eukaryota; kingdom Viridiplantae; phylum Streptophyta; class Magnoliopsida; order Alismatales; family Hydrocharitaceae; genus Ottelia; species Ottelia alismoides. Next base: position 155,408 of record JAZKJV010004754.1, read on the forward strand.
GACGAGATCTCGTGAAATTGGGTATGTCCAAATGGCTTCATCATTGTAATCACAAAGTCACACTCCAGGTGGACGTCTAGCTCTGAATATGTCATCTGCTCTGAACTCTTCTCGGAGCAAGCTGGATCTCTAGCTATGATCTCATCAATCGTCTCTATTTGTATACTCTCTCTCGACACGAAATTATACCTTTCCGCTATCATGATCGTACACTGCCTTGGGTGTGGCCATGAAAGGTCGTCCTAAAATGATGGGGGTATCAGTCACGCATTCAGGGATGTCCACGTCCAACACAACGAAGTCCACGGGGAATTCCAAGCCCTAAAAAATGTTGACAACATCCTTTAACAACCCCTGCGACCTCTTAACAAATCGATCTGCAAATTGAGGAACTGTCCTGCTCTATCGAAGAGGTCCAAACTCGAATCGATTGAGTAAGGCAGCCGGGAGGAGGTTAATCGAGGATTTACTGTCTAATAGAGTCCGATCGAACCGTTGCTCATGGATATGGAATCTGACATAAGGAGCTCATACATCAGGTCTCTTGGCTGTCAATCGGTTTTGGATGGCGTAGCAAGTGGTATGAGTGAGTTATAATCGAGATTTTTTTAGGGTCTAAAGTAGTCTATACAAGACGAGAACTATAGTGTCACTGAAGCGACCACTCACAAAATCCCAATTAATCAACAATTAACCCACAATAATAATGATACGATGAAAATAATGTGTGGAGTTAAAATATATTATAACTCTATAACAAGGATGTGTATAGGTGCAAGTATGTGTAGAGGTCGAACATAGGGAGCAAAAAAGGACAGATTGGGCAAATTAATGCATAAAAGTGATTGTGTGGTTCTTTGTATATTTTTATGTGGTTTAATTTCATATTTTTAATTTTTTATTTTTTATATATAAATTAAATTATATATTTTTCTATTTTTTATTTAGTTTTTTAGATTTTTATAATTCTTATTCTTATAACTAGGTAATATAGGTTATAAAAGAGTATATATACACTGATGGATAAAAGAGATATAAATATAATTAAAAAATCGAAAATGAAAAATTAATTGTTTTTAGTTTTTAAATATTTTTTACTATTTTTGTGTTTTTTGTGAAATTTTCTAATTTTTATAGATTTTTAAAGTCAAAAATGCCCTAAATCAGGGATTAATTAAATAGCCAAAACTGAAATGGAAATTAAAATAGAAAATTAAGTCCAATTTTTTCAAATCAATTTTAATATATAGTTAATAATATAATAAAATTATAAAACACAAAAATGTATTTTTGGAATTTTTAGAATTTTTATATATTTTTTATCAAGGTTTTTCAGAATTTTTGATTTTTTAGGTATTTTCACTTTCATTTTTTTGGATTTCTAATTTCTAGAGTCAGAAAATAGTTAAATCAATAGGGAAATTATTTTGTTGGAATTTTTCAAAATTTTTTATATTTTTAGGTATTTTATAATATAGACAGTGACTTTTGTGCTCTAAATGATTTTTAATAAATAATGAAAAGTCCTAAATTTCTAAATTAATTATAGAGTTTGAAAGTAAAAGCATCCAGCCTAACCCTTTTTTGGGGACTTTTTTGAGCACAATTGTTTTTTTAAATAAATAAAACAAACCAATAAAAATGCAAGGCCTAATAGGGGTATAGATGTAAATAAATTAAAACATAGGGGCCAGCTTGAAATTTTTCTAAAAATATGTAACACAATTAAAAATTTTATGGGCCAAAGCTAAATACATAAAAAGCTAGGGGCATGCCTGCAAAATCCCCCCTCACGTGGGCGACCATGTGAAGTGAGCGAGCATGGATCGAATTGTGAATACAAAAAGTTGGGGGCCTTTTTATAAATATTAAAAAATTTAAATAATGACAGATGAATGTTTGTGTTCTAATATTTAAATACAAAAAGCGGCTCGGAAAGAGTGCAAAATACCCAGTTCAATGTGGGAGTGGACGGCTGGATATATCCACTTATGCCACGTGTCTACTCCGGGCCTCACAATACCTCTTCGCAATGAGCGATCTGGATTCGATCCTGGAGTGGATCCAACGGTGCAGGCGCTGCTCGATGAGACGAAGGCTGCTATGTAGGAAGAACATGGCCTAATCCAATGGCAGAGGGAGACAATTGATGAACTAGGAAGAAGCCTCGTCTGAGTGAGCTTCTCCCGGTTGGATCTTCCTCCTCCGCCTTCCTTAGGAGCTCAGAAATGCCCTGAGCGCTCCCTGGAAAGTTCCTCAAGCGGCTAATGGCTTCAAAAGTTCGTGAGGCCTACTGGTGCGCCGCCACAAGGTTGAAGAAAGTAGGCCTCCCATGTATCTCCAATGAACATCGAAAATGACACGGAGGGACCTGTGGCTTCAAGGACCTACAAATAAAACTTCACACAAGCAAATGGGGTGTCTCGGGGCCTTATTGGGAAGAGAGGAGTGAAAGGTGGAGCGTGGCAGAGGGGTTCCGGCGAGACAGCAGAGTTAGGACGCCCAAACCCTATTCCAGGGAGGAATAAGTTGAGTGGAGAGGTATGGGATGAGGGGAAGCGTGAGGGCAATAAGAGGAGATGGTCCGGTGGGTTGGAGACGGTCAGAGAACCGACAGTGTCATTCACCGAAGCGGAGCTCCGCAAACTACGTGAAAGGGATTTAAATGGTAAATAACACAATTTAACTACAAATTAAGTGCAGAGATTAAACTTAGGAAATAAAATACAAACAAAATTGAAGAAAGTGACCTCGAGTCGACCTAAACCGATGAGATGGTACCTCACAGCGGAGCTTCGCTGGAGGTTGGTGGAACGTTGCCTCGCATTGCCTCTTCACCCACCCAACAGCTAGGAGAGATCCCTGTCACGGAGATCGATCCTCGGAGCATAGAAGGAGGGAGAAGAGATGGCTAAAGAGGATTCAAAATGGGATGGAAGTCGAGGATGGCTTTTGTACATGATGTTGGTGGCAATGGGAAGATCGTGGCGCAGTGAGTGAAGTAGAGGTCCAATCCTCGACTAAACGAGTGGGCGTGTAAGAACACAAATCAAGGATAAAGCTCTGAAGGAATCGAAGCCATTGGGTGAAGGAATCAACAGAGAGAAAATAGAAAAGATGGGTCAATGCTAGGTCTGACATGGTTGGGGAGGCAGGTCAGAGAGTTGACCGGAGTCAACTCTCTAAGCCACCTAGTTGGTCCACTTGGACTAACCAGAAAAAACCATCCCAGAAATGAATTGTAATTTTGATAATAATTATTAAATGATTTTATTAATTTTAAGTTACAAAATAAAAAAGGCTATTATTTTCTATATTATTTTATTATGATTTTATTTATTTTTTGAGGTTATAAATTACATGTTAATTTTTAGGGTTAATTTATAGATATATTTACCTATGTTTTAGGTCTTTTATTTTATTTTGAATTTTTTATTTTATTATTTTATTCTCTTATTTTATAAAATATATCTTATTTTATATGCTTAAATATATTTTTATTACATTTTATGATATATTATTTACATTTAAATAAAAAGGTATATTTACTGTATAGGTATTGTTATTGTTATTTCATCTATATATTTTATATACATATTTTATTTTAATGTTTTCTTTATGGTTTTATTCTAGTTTTCCGTGTACATATAGTATAAATAATATTCACAAAGTTATAAAAATATAAAATTTTAGAAATAATAAAGAACAAATAAAATGATTATTATATAAGGTATATGATGAATCTCCATTTCATCACATTTAATATATCATTTTGGCATTAAAAATCATTGCAAATGCTTGTACATACCTCTATTTTGCAAAAACTAACATCCACGCATTGTTGTACAAAGTGTGTAAAATAATTTTTTAATGCCAAAATTATAGAATAAAGAGAAGAAAAGAAAAAGAATAAAACATCCAAGATATTTTATGACCCTAAGCCCCAAGACTTCAGCATCTAAATGACTAGGTTGACAAGGAATAAACTAGGGGGAGATAAGGGTCCAAAATACAATAAAAATCCCTTTTATCCATTCATGATTTATTCACTTTTGGGTCCTATTTTTTTTTCTACTTGTTATACCTCAAATAAAGAAACTTTGAACATGAAATTGTAGATAATAAAATATAGAAAATACAAATTTGATTTCATTAAAAAGTAATATACAGTGTAATAGTTATAGTCTGAATAAATTTCCAAAATCCCAACTTCCCAGACCCATATCTCTCAAATAAAAACTCAAAATATATCAAAATCATCTCAAGTTGTATATAACTTTAGTAAGATATTTAATGAAGGTAGTTTCATATTTTTGGAGTTAAGGTGTGAAAGTTAAGTTTTGGACCTCTATTGTATAATATACGCCATTAAAATAATCATTTTATTTATTCTTTATTATTTTTATAATTTCATATTCATACAAATTTGTAAATATTATTTATAATATATGTAAATCTTAAAATAGGAATAAAACAAAACGAAACACTAAAATAAGATATGTATATAAAATACATAGGTAAAATACCTATACTTATACCTATATATTATACTTCTATTTAATAAAGTGTATATACTACATCAAAAAATACAATAAAAATGTATTTATGTATATAGAAATAATGTATATTGTATAAAATAATAAACCAAAGAAAATAAAATACAAAATAAAAATAAAATACTTTAAAACATAGGTAAATATACCTATAAATGTCAAGCCTAAAAAGTAACTTGTAAATACAAAGCTCTAAAAAATAAATAAAAACCATAATAAAATATTATGAAAAATAATAAAAAAATTATTTTATAGTCTAAAATTAATAAAATCATTTTATAATTAATAAAGATTTTCCAATTCTTTTTCACTAGGTTTTTCGTAGTTGGTCCACGTGGACCAACCAGGTTGCTCGGATAGTTGACTCCGGTCAACTATCTCTCCCTATTTCCTGTAGCTTTGACAACTAGCCACTAACCACATTTCTCAAATTTTTCTCCAGTGATTCGTCGCTCGATGAAGATGGGACCCTTCATGAAAGTTGATCTCTGTACCACCATGATCCACACCGAGCACCTTACTTCCATCAGATCTCATCCCTATGCTCGGTATCTTTCCTCGAAGATCCCTCCATCACAACCTGTACATAAGCGCCTCTTCAACTTCTTTGATTTTTTAAACCCTTTTAGCTCTCCTTTTCTCCTCCTATGTTGCGCCCAAAGCTAGAGGATGGTGACAACATCTTCGTTGAGCCCCTACGTGGATTGAGGGAGTGGTCTTTAGGTTCTTCCACCCCATCTCCTGCGAGTTGCCGCCGTCGAGGTTCTGACTCCTGGCCTGCCGACTAATCAAGGTGTCGTCCTGTCTTCTTTCTTGCTTCTTAGCGTAGCATAGATGTAGTTTGATTTTATGAGTTGTGTGACAATTTTAGCATAGATTAGGATCAAACACTCTCGTCGAAGCTCTGGAGCTCCGGACACCACCGTCACCTCCATGCCACGTCGATTACACGCTAATAAAAGCTTTACCTCTGCTTCCTTATGCTTTTGCGTGCTCTATGGCATTTTGTAGGGTCTGAAGGAGTCGTTTGAGCCTCGATTCCCAACTATCGAAGCACCCCAGGTCGATTGAAGGAGCATGAGCTCTAGGGGCTCAATCACCGACCCTCGAACAAATTGAAGCGACCTGGGCAATGAGGAGAAGCTGTAGGAGCATATCATGGCCGTCGGAGGAGCCCATGGTGCGTGGAGACTTGAGCTTTGGCTGATTCAGACTTGCCAAGCTCGAGTTCCTTGAGTGTTCATTCAGCTATACTCAACGTCGTTGGACCTTCCCTCGATCTTCTAGAGAAGTAGCTGCTATCGGATCGTCTTGTGGTTCAACTGTCGATCCCACTGCGGGGACCTAATCGCAGTCGTCCGAAGCCAAGCGGTATTGCGTGCTCCTAGAGTGATGCGTTTCAAGTGAACGGCTTACCACCGTTCGATCAAGCCACTGAGTGGGGGTAAATATCATATGTACCTTCACATTTTAACATATTTACTATTAGTCTTGTGATTATTATAAGTAGTTTAAAACTTTTTATAATATTTACAATTAGAGCCTCGTACTATGTTTATTTTCATATTGCTCTTGTGCTAAGTCGGCCGACAAACTTTGCTTATTTTTAAACTAAGCCCTTGTAGGTTTGGTTATTTATCATTTAGTCAGAAATTTTGAATATTGAGTTGTAACGTTTTGGTGAAATTACATAATGGACCACGGACTTTATTTTTTTGCATAAAAGCCCCTACAAGGAATGCAATTTCTCTTTGTTGTTTCTATTTATTTAAAATAGAAATTAAACCCCAAAATTCCCAAAAAATGCGTGTATGCTCCTGATTGAACACACTTCCATGCACATATTTTATTTCGTAATTATAGACTTTTCCTATTTATTAAAAATAAAAAATAGCTTAAATATTTCCTCTTTAGATATACAATCCCTAAAAAATATAAAACGTTTCTAAAAATTCCCAAAAAAATATATTTTGCCTAGTTATGTATTTTTAACCTTCAGACCAAAAATCACTAAAAATTATAAAAAGATAACTCTTAAAATTAAAAAACCCAAAAATCACTTATAAAAATCTACAAAAAATTCAAAAAATCTAAAAAATTGTGTTTTTTTATATTTTCTATATATTATTATTCATATAATTCATATATTAAATTAATTTGGAGTAATTTTGATTCGGTTTGATATTTATCTCCATTTTAATTCCGGCCTTATAAATTAAACCCTGATTTGTGGTATTTTTATTTTAATAATATTTATAAATTTCTGATTTATGGTATTTTTATTTTAATAATATATATAAATTTGCAAAAATTCTTAGAAAATCATAAAAACTATAAAAAAATAATTAAAATCCAAAAATATTTTCTTTCTTTTATTTTGCTATTTTTACTAGTATTTATATCTTTATTAGTCTATATTGTACATATACTTTATATATAGCTTTATTATATATTTAAAATATATAGAAATAAAAAAATATAAAAAGAAAAAACAAAAAAGAAATTTAAAAATCAAATACAAAAATATAAAAAAATTAAAATAAAAAATAAAAAATTTAAAACCCACATAAAGAACACATAGCCAAATAGTTCACAATCACATTTTGCATTCACTTGCCTGATCTATCCTCTTTGCTCCATGTGTTCGACACTCTACAAATACTTGCACTATACACATATTTTGTAGAGTTAAATAAAATAAATTTTAACTGCACATTTATTTTCATTGATTGGTCATCATTGTGGGTTAATTGTTGACCAATTGGGATTTCATGAGTAGTCACTTCAGCAACATTGTAGTTCTCTCCTTGTGTAGACTACTTTAGACCCTCGCAAAATCTTGATTATCAAATGTCACCGTTGTTGGGGAGCAACTGCGCATAGATTGGCATTATTTCTGATTGTGATTTATTTGTGTACATTTTTCCTTTATTTATTTTCTCTTATTTGATATTCATTATTTATCTGTCTAATCACCTCTTCTTTTTTGCCTTTGTTGTGAGGGATCATGAATCAAGGAGGATCGCCTATGTGATCATATGCATCCTTGGTAAGTGGAGTCAGCTATTCTACCCTAGCCGGTGGGAAAGAGCAACAAAAGACACTTAGAAGATTTTTGGGTGATAACTGCACTTTTTTTAGTTATGTATTTGTGTAATTTTCAAGTGAGAGAGAGACCTTATAACTTGTAAGAATTCAGGAGTCTGCCACATTTCACACTTCACGAGGTCCAGTGCTCGAGGGATTGTTCCCTTGGGGATCTCGTGGGCTCTTTTAGGGGTTTCGTTTTCTTTTTTATTTTGTTTTCCGATTTCTGTTTTCATTACTTTGTGTGATTGAGCCCTAGTTATAGGATTTGGTTGATGATAGCATTGGGTCCAAACACGTAATAACCATTGCATGCTCCTATAGTTTACGGTTGAACTTAGTCAATTACAAATTGCTATCTATTTTTATTTGAGACCGAGCGCCGAGAGAAGTGCTATACAATGCTTGCAGGATCCATTGTGGCAAACACCGATGCACTTCAGAGAACGAACTTTTGGATCTCACTTCTAGATATCTAGCATACTGTTCTTCACGCTAATAGCAATCTCTCATCTAGTGAGATTTCATCGGCTTGCATTACATATAGATATGTTTCAATTCTGCTGAGCGTATTTTCATGTAGAGTGTTGGAGGCATGGTGAGCATTTCTCTTTAGGATACATCAACGTTTTTACCTTGCATTGCTTTTCTGACTCTACCTTTAATTTTGATTACATAGGTGTTGAAAAGATTTGACTCCTAGGGTAAGTATATATCTTACATTGAAAGTGATTAAGGGAATAAACTTTCATTGTAGACAAGGCAAGATAACTTTGATATAAAATTCCTAAATTAAGGTAAAATATATATTTATATTTCTTTATGCAAATTTCTTATTTCAGATAATCCTTCATTAAACCCACTTGAGGCTATACTCAATGATAATAAGATAATCCATGATTAAGATATTGTACTTGCAGTTGGACACATGTTGTATGTGGTTGCAATGTGCAAGTTTCCTCATAATAATGAGTGACAATTAAATAGACAATAGGACTACAACCCTAGGGTTTGTATGTCTCTACAGTCTTGATCTCTCATCGAATGTACTTTAGAAGTGACATGTCAATGATGATCGTAATTGTCAAATAATCCTTATAAAATCTAAGAAGATGTTTTGGCATGCATATGTGCTTTTGACATTCTATCATGAATGACATGGTTCTCTGCATCATGCACAATGGTGGCTCTATAAGAAATGATATACTCAAATTATTTGAGTACCTACCTGAACCAATGTTATAAGAGTTTAGATGGATGTAGATATGATGATTGTCATCTTTCTACTGCCTATACTCTGGTCATTCATGAAGCTTCATAATATTCATATTGTATGAATTGAATGAAGCATGCATAAATGTTGAAATGCTCTTATTTTGAAATCTTTTGATTTCAACATAGGAGATCCTTTGTCTTGAGCAATGGTTGTTTATAGATGAAAAGGGAGCGCAGTAGAGGCATGGGTTGGACCCAAGTAAGAAGGAAAGTCAAAAAGTTGACCATATGGAAAGATAGTTTTGACGGTTGTTAGATCATCGATCTTCTGGCTCATCTCAACCAGATGGGCCCAACAATCTAGTGTCAGGTTGATCAGGGTAACCTAAAAAGGATTAGCCTGATGAGACTGATGATTCTATTGGTAGGAAGGAGGTTGTTGTTGGTAACCTTGAGAATAGTGAGGATGAGGAGGAAGAGAAGGTTATTGTGGGTACTCCGTTAAGGAGTACAAGTGATGATACTGAGAAGTTAGCTGCTTATAGTATTGCCGACGGTATCCGTACTGTTGCTGGAAAATGTTCTGCCTCCAATTGTATCCATGATATGGAGGCTACTGCGTCGTCGGGTTTGGCTGGAAATTCTGCTTTCATTGTCGTTGGTGAAATGGTCTATTTTCTTGGTTGTGACCCTGTGGTTGTCCCTGAGGACGGGTCAGCTGCTGATCATAACCCCAAATGTCACTCACCTCTTTAATGAGTGGGGGATATGGAGAATAAGACTCGAGGCACTAATGATGATACCTCGACAGTTGGTAGACAACTATTTGACTATGTAGTTGTGGAAGCTGCTACTCTGGGGCCTACATGTAGTATACGTGCCAGACCATAGGTTGACTGGGGCTCGGCTAAGGCAGTTGTGTTTGTGTCTGCTCCTTTCTCAACTGGAAGCTCAGTGGTGGCGGTCACTACGTTGCAGGCGCTGATGGTGTTCACCACCAGCTCTAGTTGCTTGTAGATGATATCGAGCTTGTCAAAGACCTTCATTCTCTTCTCGATGCCGGTGAGCTTATCTAGGTCTTGCAACCTCTTCTCAATGATATCTACCTTTGATAGGTAGTTCCCCATGTTGTTCAGGTCAGAATTATCACACATGTCGACTTCATGCACATCCTCCACTTTTACATTCTTGTAGAGGATCTATGGTGGCGGCTGGATTTAGAAGGAGGAAGATGAGGATAACACGACCTCTTCTTAGGCCATCTCCTCAAAAATCTACCATACTACATCCTCGTCCTTATTGAAGTGGGATCCTCAGCAAGAGACGTCAACCATACATTGACTAGCTTTTATCAATCTCCAAAAGAAGTATTGGACAAAGTTAGTCCTTGGAATGTCGTGGTTGGGGCACTTTTCTATAAGATCACTGAACCTCTCACCACTCTCATAAAATGACTCTTGGGATCCCAGAGAGATGTTAGCAATCTTCGATCGCATGAGATTAAGATGGTCGAGAGGATAGTACTTGTTTAGAAGTGCGGACTTATAGTCCTCCCAGGTCGTCACCACCTTCCCTAGATGGTTGATCAGTACAGTGCTTTGCCCAAAAGGTTTAACCAGAAGGCAATCATCTTGACTACTCCCAACAGATTGTTGGGGTTGTGCATCATGCTGCAGATGCGGCCGAACAACTATAGATGGATATAAGGCTCCATATTTCAGCTTCCATGGAAGCTAGGAAGGATTGAAAGGACTTGCTGCTTCAGCTCGAAATGTCCGTGGACTAGTTGAATCCGGATCCACTCCTTGATACGTCTGACCCCTGGGTTATATGATTACTTGAGGGTTTGCTTGGGTCAGCATCTCCCTTTATCCGCCTTGCCTCTGTGAGGTCCATCTACAGAGCGATCATCTCTGTCATCATAATCACCTCCTCCTCGAGGTGTTTCCCTTTCTTTAGATCTCCTCCTGAAATATTTAAACATACCCTAGAAAGTGACATGAGCTAGAGCTTGGTTACTGAATTGCTGAATGGTATGGATAAAGGCCATGAGTTGATTGTTGAATTTGTTCTAACTGGGCCCGGTGCCCTACTTTGTATCTTTCTCTATGTTCTGCTCCGAGGGTCCCTTTCCTCTTCCTGATGGAGCCATCTTTGGCATTGACATTGAGTGAAGTAGCTCTAGATCGGGGTCAAGATCTGCAATGGGAAATACACCCCTATCGGACCGCATGCAAGCTCCAGATGGAGATAAAAAATTCAGAATTAGGTTCAATTCTGAATCTTATTAAGGATGGAGAGGAGTATGGAGTAAAATCAATATCCATCCAAAAATGGCAGAACTCAAGAAGAGAGTTTTCCCGGTCTGGGTGAAGAAGAAGCGAAGAGTCATGAGGGTGGTTCACAGAGTCTAAACCATGTACCTGGGAATTGTCCTGAATTATTGAAGATGTCAAGCTCGAGGAGTCAAAATGGGTGTCGGTGGAGTCCCGATTAATTCATCGTGGAGTTGTCATCTCAATAGAAAAGAGAAGATCGAGTTGAAATTAGGATACAATGTTGAACGAGAAACAAATGAAGTGCAAAACAGTAGACGGCTCACATTGAGAAGGGGTCAAAGAGGAAGTGAGAAAATAAGTATGCCAAAAATGTGCAAGTGCGTGGGACTTTGATCTTTGATCCTACTCTAAACAAACACGCACCAAACAAAATGGATTCACCAACTCAACCCAATGTGAAGCTGTAAAAGTTCAGGTATTTTTATCTTTTCAATTTTAGGGTTATTGATTCATGCAAAAAACTTATCACGAGTCCTTATTGGCTAGCCCTAGAGGAGAGTGTATAATGCTAGGAAAGTATCCCTATACTTGTTCCATCTCCTTTGTATATTGTGATCTGCACGTTTTGATATCCTCAATATTGGTCATGGGTGTCTACTCAACCAAAGAAAAGAGAGAGGAAGCCGATAGGCAAAACCACTACATCCCTCACAAGCGAGGTTCTTGGATGCAAGTTGATGAGACAGACACACCCGTGAGGGCATGGCCTAATCTTAGTACTTCAGAACAAGTCATTTGCTCCAAATAAGGAAGGAACACCATCATCGACATGGACCTACTCGGTCACGTATGATATAAGCGCCATACTTTAATAGACCCAGTTGGTAGTTGAGGCAGCCACAGATCGAGTTTTGGCTCTAGTCCTCAAGGGTCGTGCCTCACTCTTCCTGGAATGTACCTAAATACGATGTGGGATTTGTGCACCCCAAACAAAGATGTTTGTTACGAATTTTATTTTAGGTCAAATTGCAATTAATAGTCGCCTTATTTTAATTTTTGTTTTTGAGTATTTTCAATACCAAACACCTAACTTGTTCTTTTGAATTTTCTTTAATTCTTATGTGATCCAAAAATAGAGGGAGATAGTGGCAAGGCAATGCAAGTGTATATGAGTATGGAAATCTATCCTCGTACCAAATTATGCATGCAAAGATAGAAGACTTATAGCACTTCGCATCTCTCTCCATGTGGGATGCAAAATATGATTTTTTAAGCCTAATATATATATATATGTCGATATGCACATGAGAAAACCTCTGTACATAGGAATTTCTATTATCGGGGACAACCAAATGCTAAATACAAGAAGAGAAACCTAGAGTTTGATCTTGGAGGTTCCTCGGTGCTGACCATAGTGGGTCCTGCAAGCGTTGTATGGAGACCTCTCTTGGCGTGCATTTACAAGTCAAGTATTCGACAATTAATTTGGTCTAAGTCCAAATGCAGAATCTATAGGTACATGCAAGATATTAGGGGTTTATCCTTAGAATATCAAGCAAGCAATCCTAATGGCTCTATCCACAAAACAAATAAAAAAGGTGGAAAACTCAAAATGTTGAAAACAAAGAAAATAAAGGAGATAAAATCAAGAAAAATCCGGTAAGTCTCCAAGTGAACAAACACTTGGAAATTGGGTCCGAGTGTCCAAGTCCAGTCCTCTGTATTATTACAAATTAATAATGCAAAAATAAATGTCTCTCTCTCACACACACAAAATAAAAAGAAGAACCTACGCTAAATTTTCCTCTCTTTCTCTCTCCTCTTGGTCAACAAGAAGAATGACCAAGCCTTCTTGAATCGGGTGCTCCGACCACCTGGCAGTCATCATCATCTTGAAGTCCCTCGCAAGAAAAATATAAAAGAAAATATTATCACAATAAATAAATATATCAAATTAAAAAGAAAATAAACAAAGAAAAATAATTAAATAAAATCGACCCAAAAATCTATCCTACGTGTTGCGCGAAAATAATATCCTCACTGAGGGCGAAGATGCATTATCGCTGAGACGACCCCTCATGAAAGTCAACTAAGACAACAACCAACCCACACAATGCAAAGATTAAGTAATGCAAGAAAGTGTGAATCAAAATTTATTATAGCCCTACAATAAAAGGTGTATTGTGACAAGTACGGTAGGGAGTCGAACACAATGAAAATGGGGGATAGACAACAAATATCGACAAAAAGACAATGAATGTTTTTGGGATATTTTAGGTTTTAATTTTTTTGTGGGTTTTAAATTTAATTTTTTTGAAAGTTCTATTTTTGTATTTTTTGTTTCTAATTTTATAATTTTTTCTTTCTACTTAAATTTCTAATTTTTACTTTTTTAAGAATACTAATATATGTAAATATAGATATATATGAGGATGTATGATTTTATATTTATGGATATAGCTATAAATATTCAAAAATCACTAAATAAAATATTCCTCTTTTTAAATTTTTCTCTATTTTTGGTATTTTTCTTATTTTTTACTGATTTTTTTGTATTTTTAATTGTATTAATGAGTCGAAACAATGACTAAAATAAATAGGCTGGATTGTTTTGGAAACTAAAAATAGATAAAAGCCACAAAATTTTCCAAAACTGATTTTTTTAATAAAGATAATAAACAATATTTAGGAATAGAAACAAATATTTTTGCATCTTTTATAGATTTTTTATAATTTTTATAAGGATATAGGATATTTCTAATTTTTAGTGTTTTTTTGTTATTTTAGGGATTATTCATCTGTAGTTGCAAAATAGGGTAATAAACAAAATATATTTTTTATATTTTTTCTAATTTTTTATATTTTTTTATTTTTGATTCTTGATAGAGAAAAAGCTATGTTTTTTATTTTTAATAAATAGAAAATGGGATAAAATACAGTACAAAAATATATGAGTTGTTTGTCCCAATTTTCTACGATTTTTTAGGGTACAGGAGCTATTTTAACAAAAATAAGATCCACAAAAAAGAAAATTCTTTATGGTAGGGGTATTTATGTAAATATTTAAAGTCTTGGTACCATTTCCGAAAACCTAGAAAAGTTTAGGACTCAACATGTAAAATTTCCACATATTTAAATAATTATGCGCTAGTAGGGGTATATGTGCAATTAACGAAAAGCAACATGCCACAGATTTAATTTAACCAAAAAGTATTACATTAATTTTGCAATTTAGAGGACTAAACGGAAATACAATGGATGTAAGGGCCCCCATACAAAATGCCCACACCTCTTGCATATATGCACATAAGGTGACGTGGCGAGGGACCAAAGTGCAAATAGCGGCAACCTTAAGGCCTAAATTATAAATATTACAAAAAAAATTGAATTGGAGATGAATCTTTCTAGATTAAATATTAAATTTAAAATTATGGGATGGAAGAAGCAAAATACCCAACTCGATGATGTGCAATAGTCTAGATCTTCTCACTAATCCAAATGTTGACTCCCCAGCACCCGATGGCGGTTCACTGAAGTGTGGTGTAGATCAGATCCAGGGCTTCGTCGAATGGTGGATCTAATCCACAATCCGACTGTAGTTATGAAACTGGGTTGCAGTACTTGATTGGATGATGGAGAGGTCATCTGGACGAACAGGGAAGCACATTCTCCCAGGTAAGATTCGAATCGATGGGTCAGGGGCCTCTGTCCTCCCCCTTCTCTGCAAAATGGTTGTAATTGCTCATGGGGTCCATTTGTATATGAAGGATGTGTCAAAATACGCCTGGGATCATCGATATACCCTGAAGATGCTGAGAACCTAGGGTTATATCCTTGCATCGAATACCTTTGAAATGGTATATCTTCTCTTCGTTTCTTTCAGGGTTAGAAAAAGGAACTAAAAACAAAGCCTTCGAAGGCTTCAGGAAGTGGAAATGGGTGGAGGTTAAGTGGAGCGGTAGGATCTCCAGTTCCAGCAAGGATCTGGGTGAATGGAGCACCCTAGAGCGTAAAAGGATGGTTGAGGAAGAAGATGGAGGTGTCGGTGAAGGTGGAGCGGGTATGTATCGTCGAGGACATAAGCCAGAGCTGGGTATCCAGTGATCGATTTTTTTTTTATTTTATTTAAATCAAAATAGAATAGAACAAAATAAAATGCAGAGTTATGCTACTGCCTACACTACGAATCAAAGATGCATAAGAAATAGAAAGCTACATGCCTGGAAGGCTCGCGGTGGCGGTGCTCTGGCGACACCTGGATCAACCTCAGATCAATACCAAAATCATCTACTGAGGCATGGAGTACTCTCCTACTGTCATCAAGAGGTTCAATCGAAGCCTAGGGTTAGGGTTTTGCAGTGTAATAGGTATCAAGAAGGAGAAGAATGCAGAGGAGATTCTTTATACTGGTGGGGGTTTGAATCGAGGGAGGCGTTCGATGTAAAGGTTCCTCAATCGAGGAATCATGTTGGCGTCTAGGAGCTTTGATCAAGGAACAAGGTTGCAGAAAGAATCGATCCAAATGGATGTAAGGAATGATGGGAAAAAATTTAGGGAGTATGGGTCAAACGAGGTATTGATGTGCACTAGGGCCCAGGTAATAGAGTTGATCCGCAATCAGCGAGAGAGCGCCCCCGATATGGATGAAAGTAACGATGGGAAAAAACTGAGGGAGTAGGGGCAAACGAGGTTCTGACGTGCACTAGGGCCTATGTAATAGAGCTGACCCGCAATCAGCGAGAGAACATCCCCAATTGGTCTAGTTGGACCTCTAGGAGACAAAATAATAAAATTAATCATTAATTAATCTCTAAAAAATAATAAAGGATTTTTAATATTTTCATTAAAAAAATATTTAGTATTTATGTAGTATTTTGTGGTGATTTATATATACGTTTACATCTTAGTTTATTATAGGTTATTTTTTACATGTATATTTATAGGTGTATTTACCTATGTAATGTGTATTTTATTTTTATTTTATATTTCAAATTTTAATATTTTTTATATTTATGACTTATTTAAATACACATGAATATATTTTTATTTATATTTCTGATGTTCTTTATACACTTGAATAAATATATGTATTTATCATATATAAATATATATTGGGAATTCATCTATATATTTTATACGCATATTTATTTTACTATATTTTTAATGGTTTTATTTTATTCTAATTATGTACATATATTAAAAATAATATTTACGAAATTTTAAAAATACAAATCATGAAAATTATATAGAATAAATTAAAATGAATATTTAGTTCAGGTATATTATACACAAGGGGTCAAAAACGTAACTTTTGCTTATTAACTTTAAAATAAATGAAACCATCTTCATTAAATAGATAATAAAAATCTATATATAATTAAAGGTGTTTTTGATAAAATTTTTATTTCATATGGAGATGATACGGGTCTATGAAGTTTGGATTTCGGATTTTTTTTAGAGTAGAAGATACAATATGCCTTATTTTTACATGAAACAAATGTTGTATTTTTCTATGCATTTTTGTCTACAATTTCATGTACAAAGTTCATTGAATTGATGTATAAATATTAAAGAATAAAATAGGTCCCAAAACTCAATTATTTAGCAAAATAAATTGGGGGGATTTATTGTATTTTGGCCCCTTATCTCCCCCTACTGACATTATCGACAGCAAGTAGGATGTACTCAAACCCTGGCTGTTAGGGAATGGTCCCATGAAGTAAATGGCCCATGCATCAAAGACATCGAATATTTAAATGTTCTTCAGAGGCGTTGTCTCGTGCATGTTGATGTTCTAGGACATTTGCCGACAATCGGTACACTTTTTCCTGTAATCATCTGCATCCTCGAATAGACTTGGCCACTAAAGGCCACATTGAAGTATTTCTGTCACCATCCTCTTTCCAGAATGGAGTACACCGGCCTTGAGCTAGTGACAGTGGTATAGAACACAAATAATCTCCTCCTGACGTATACAAATCCTCCAGATGCAGTATGCGTCCTCTCGGAATAGATGTGGTTCTTCCCACTGGTAGAAATGGATGTCAGTCAAGAGCTTTCCTATTTGATCTTCGGCCAGTCCGGCAGAGTCTTTTTGGAGATGAAATAATATACAATGTCTGCATACTATGGGAGCAAGTTTATAGACAAGACTACCTCATCTGGGAAGGTTTCTGTGATGGGAATTGAATTTTGCTCAGAAGGCTATGCATTTATGATTCCGAAAAGATGGTCTTCCACCATATTTTTAACACATGGTTTGTCACAAATTTCCAAGTCAAAATCTTGGAGTAGAAGAATCCAACGAATAAGATGAGGCCTAGCATCTTTCATGCTCGAAAGATACTTGGTAGTTGATTGGTCAGTGTAAATAATCGCCCTTGATCCCAAGAGATGTGATCTGAATTTCTCCAAGGCAAACACTACAGTTAGCGGCTCTTTTTTTATAATTGTATATTTTTTCTGAGCTCCATCGAGTGTTCGGATAGAATAATGAATAGAAAATGGAATACCATCTTGTATGTATCCTAGGACAACACCAATTGCAAAATCAAATGCATCCATCTTGATATGAAAATGTAGAGACCAATCAGGTGGCAACAGGATAGGATCATGTGTGATCAGGTTTTTCAACTGATTAAAGGCTTGGAGAACTCGGTCGTCCATAACAAAATCAGTATCCTTGCCTAACAATTCTTTCCATGGTCGGTGAGCTTGCTGAAGTCTTTAATAAATCTTCGGTAGAAACCGACATGCCCCAAAAATGACCGGACATGTTTCAGATTGGTTGGTGGCTCAAGTGTAGAAATTACTTCCACCTAGGTTGGGTCCACTTCCATGTCATGTTTCAATACAACGTGACCCAATATGATACCTTCAATCACCATGAAATTGCTCTTCTCTCACGAGAGAACGAGGTTCACATCATAGAACTTAGTCTAAATAATCAAGATATTGATCGAATGAATGTCCAAAGATTGAATAATCATCCATGAACGCCTCAAGGAAACTTCCCACCCAGTCTGCAAAAATGGCCAACATACATCGTTGAAATGTAGCAGGGGCGTTACACCGCCCGAGCTACATCCTTCGGAAGGCTTACTTCCTAAAAGGAGAGGTGAATGTGGTCTTCTCTTAGTCTTCAGGTGTGATTCCCACTTTATTATATCCAGAGTATCCATTTAAGAAGTAGAACTAATCCTTCGTGGCCAGTCTATCGATAATCTGGTCAATGAAGGACAATGAGAAATGCTCCTTCTTGATGGCGACGTTGAGACGTCCGTAATCCACATAGACTCGCTAAGATGTTGGTAATCTGGTCAGAATCTCCTCTCCTTTAGCATTTGTTATGATGGTTATCCCATACTTCTTTGGTACTACGTGTAGGGGACTCACCCACTTAGAGTCGGAGATGGGATATATGAATCTTGCATCACACCATTTCTGAATTTCTTTCATCACAACTTCTCGAAGGTTTGGATTCAATCTGCGCTGGAATTCGTGGGAGGTTTTCATGTCTTTTTTGAGGTAAATGTAATGCTACCACAAAGATGGATTGATCCCATGGTGATCTGATTTTCCAGCCTATAACCTTACAATTTCGTTCAAGAAGCTCCATATGATGAGATTCTCTGTCTTCGATCAAATGAGCATTGATGATGATCGGATAATGTTGTGTTCACCAGCAAGGAAGGCATACTTCATATTGGAGCACAATGGTTTGAGCTATGGTTGTGTGGGAGCGAATTCAGTGGTGATTTCAGCGACAAGTTTAGGTGCAAGCTCTTTCAACTATTATTTGTCCGCCACTGGTAAATTCAGCTTCATCATTTAATACATCACACAGATCTACGATGAAATCTTCTTGCTCAGATGAGAGGGATGATTCAATTCCTCTATTGGAATATCAGCAAAAATGTCATCCTTAAATACTTCAGTTAGTTGGACTATGCTTTCTCATCCTACCTTTGGGGAGAGTAATTCCAAGGTTTCTCTGTCATTCAAAAATAGATGTGTATCTCTAATCTCTGCTAAAAAATCACGTTCCTCAGAACATTGAGATTCAAACACTCTCATATTAGACATAGCTTCTGTAGGCTTCGGCTCAGGAACGGTCTCTCTCTGGACTTAGTCAGTGCTGGAGCAGAATGTGATCTCTCCAGCGTTGTAGTTGACTACTGCTTCGGTTTTCCAAAGGAACGACCAACCAAGTATGATTGGGGTGTGGAGTAGAGGTGTGGGTGTCCATGTCCAAGACAATAAAATCAATGAGAAATTGCATCCCTGGATAGTGACAATCACATCTTCAAACATGCCTCAAGGCTGCTTGACTGATTTATCCGTGAATGCATTATATAAGTGGTCCAAACCCAAATTCTGTGAGTAGTGATGATGGTAACAGGTTGATACAAGACCCACTATCAAGCAACGTGTGCTCGAATGAACATAGCGCATCTAATCAATGGTGCTCCCATGTCTTTCTTCTTATGCAGGAGGTTGCTGATGGCATGCACAATATCAATGGTGAGAACATGCTTCTCAGATGTTGAAGTCATGCATCTTTATTTGTGGGGCTGACTCTTTGTTGTACGTAACTCCTTAAGTTTGTGTTTCACTGCAGTCATGTACTCCATGGCTTTCAATAATGGCATCTCAAGAATCAAGTTTTGCAATATTTGGACTATCTTGGGATCAAACAAGCATTTTTCAATTTTTGTACTGTTATTTATTTAATTACTAAAGGAAAAGGCATATGTACATTGTCAAAAACATCTTCTTTAAATTTGTGTCCATATCTTTCTTTAGAAGTAGATGGCAAAAAGGAATCTAATTATCTACATGCTTTGGACAAAAAATGATAGGCTTAGCTTTGACGGTTGACTCTGGCTCTGTTGTTGGTACTAGCATCTCCAAGGCTGACGCAACATCAACGGGATTGCTGCTTTCTTTTTATATTTCTATATTTTATGCATTTTTTGCCTTTTTGGTGTAGTTGGTGTTGCTACAAAAAATCGTTGGCCCCGTCAGCTGGATTGGCTAAAGATTCGCCATAAGTTGCGTTGTTCCTTCCCTTGACCATCACAGATTGCTAGAATGTCCTACCACTCCTGATATGTACAACATTAGATAAAGGAATATCATTTCTACTTGATTCGGGATGAATACAACAAACAACCTGTGCCTTGCGATGAAAATTATTTGGATTTGCTTGGACCTAGGTTGGAATGAAGGTTTTGGTGCTCATCACGTCGTCGATCTTCTGGCTCATCTTAGTTATGTTCTCGATGAGATGGGACAAACAATCTAGAGCTTGGTTGATTGAGATGACCTCAGAAGGATCATCCTGATGAGATCGCTGATGGCATGGATTTTGCTAGGGTTTAAAAACTATCCTCATTGAAAAGTGAAGACAAAATGTTATTGATGCAACCTCTCATAAGACCGCAAGGTCAATCAACATTTAACCCATGTAAGAGATAAATCAATCAAGTAAAGGGTCAAAATTTATTATTCCCTGCAATGAAATGTATAGTGGACAAGTACAACAGGGGTCGAACTCAGGGAACAATGGAGAATAGACAATCAAATTTGGCTAGAAGAAGACGATAAATGATTTGGGATTTTTTAAGCATTTTGGATATGGGTGGTGATTTGCATTTTTTATTTTTTTTTGAATTTTTGTTTTATTTTTTTTGGATTTTTTTTATTTTCCTTATTTTCTTATTGATTGTTTTTATTTTTAATTTTTATAATAATTAATAATTATAATAGAAATGAATATATGTATATAAAAGTAGAGGCATATTTTAAATTTATAAATGTAACTAAAAATACTCAAAATTCACAAAATTAAATATTTTTGGATTTTTATATGTTTTTCTCTATTTTGAATATTCTTTTAATTTTTACTAATTTATTTTATTATTATTTGGAAAAATAAGGCAAAATAATGAGTAAAATAAAAAGACCAGATTATTTTGGAAATTAAAAATATTTAAAAGATTCAAGATTTTCCGAATCTACTTTTAATCTAAAATAAATACAATAATTAAATTCAGTAAAAAAATCACTATTTTTGAATTTTCATAATTTCTTATGATTTTAATAAGGATCTTGGAACATTTTAAATTTTCGTGGTTTTCTTTTTCTATTTTTATAGATTTTTGGTCTGTAGACTCAAAAAATATTAATAAACAAATTCCATTTTTTGTAATTTTTCAAAAAAAATAGATTTTTTTGTTTTTAAAATGCAAGCAGGGACTAATAGCTCTATTTTTATTTTTAATATATAGAAAACGACCTTAAAATGCCTAACAAAAAATATATAATTCATATATATATATATATAGATGGCTAGTTTTTATAATAAATTTCTACAAAATTTTAGAGGTGTAGAGCTGTTTTTAATAACACAAAATCTACAAAAAGAAAATGCACACAAGTAGGGGCATTTATGTAAATAAATAAAGTTTCTAGAACCTAGACGAACAATTTAGAGAAGTAGGGGACTAAAAATGCATATTTTCCCAAAATATCTAATATTTAATACTCGAAGGGTTTTTGCAGTTAATACAAAGTTCAGGGGGGGCACTATAATTTTTGCACAAAATATTACAGTATTAATTCATATATATGGACTAAAATGAAATATAAAAATCCCAGGTGCTTAGGTACAAAATATCCAGTCCCCTCATGCACACGGGCACATGAGGTGACATCGATTGGACCTAAGTGTGAATAAAGTTAGTAAAGGGGGTGATGTGTAATTTTTTAAAAAAATATTTAAACTACAGACAAAAGTTTGTGGACTGAAAATAAAATAAAAAAGTGGCGGTGAAGTATGCAAATTACCCCCACGAGCGCAATCCAATAATGCGTATACTTCATTTATCCACATGGCACGGTCTGGACGACCAATGACACTTCGGTTGTGATGACCAAGTTTAGATCCTCGAATGGGATCCAATAGCTGAGGTGCTTCATATCTGACGACATCTACTAACTGGGCGTGAGTGCGCGATCGAATGGCTGAGAAGATGGTTGGAGGAACAAGTCAAGAACTCGACTGGTTCAAGTTTCGATTGGATCTTCCTCACTCCTCAAGCCACCTACTCGTCGAGTGGAAGTCTTAAAAGATCCCCCAGAGCACTAACATGGACTGTCGAGGTCCAAGAACCATGGAGGCTATAGGTGTCTCTTCCTTGGTCAAAATCGACCAGCAAAGGGTCCTTCATCCCTTTAGAACTTGTAGGAAGCGAAGGCAGACAAACGGGATGGTTCCGGGGGTCTTTCCAGGTCGGGATGAGAGGAGATGAATGCAGGCATTTCCTTCCGGTGAAAGGTGGAGGAAGGATGGCAGATCGCATGATCTGAGTAAGATTAGGGTGTACGGAGGTGCGTATGATGAAGAGCAGGTGAAGGGAAAGAGAATGAAGGTGATTGCAGAGGTTGGTTGAAGTGATCAGAAACAAGAGGAGGAGCAGGACCTCCAACGATTTTTTTGGGATTTTACGAATAATAGAATGAAATTTAGAAGAATAATATGCGACTCTACTCTATTACTACGCTAAGGTAAGAAAAGAACACGAAAGGTGGAGCTTTACCTGACCTGGACCGAGTGGAGTAAACTCGTAGCAGAGCAGGTGGTCGCAGCTCAGATTGACCTCGATTCCACACCAAAAGCCATGTTGAATCTTCCTCAAGGTTCCTGATGTTACCAGGGCACTCAAGTGTTAGAAGATTAGGGTTTGAGTTGTAGAAAAGGGATCAAAGACTCAAGGAATGGTAGAAGAGATGTTATGTACAGGGCGTCTACCTCAAGGAGTGTTGCTCGATGCAGTGGCGCCTCGACCAAGAAACCACCGTGGCGTGAAAGTTCGAGGGTCAAGGATCAAAAGTCAAGAAGGGATCGATCTGAATCGATGCAAGGATTTGGCATGATAATTCAAGGAGGACGGGTCAAAATGCAAACATACAGCAGAACCAAGGGAGTCAGAGAGTTGATATGTGATTAACTGTTGTTGAGCCCTGATTGGGCCACATCTTTACACTATGCGACAAAAACTATAAATAGAAAAAATATTAATTCAAAATAAAATAACAAATGATTTTATTAATTTTTGAAAAAACATAAAAAATATTTATTAATTTATGTAGTATATTATTATGATTTTTATTTATTTCTACAACTTAAATTGTTATAGGATACTTTTTAGAGGTTCGCTTATAGGTATTTTTACTTATATTATGTGTATTTTATTTTTATATTGTAATTTTTTTCATTATTTTATATGCATAATTTAAAATTTGGAACTTATTTAAATGCATCCAACTATATTTTTATCAAAATTTTCTGAGTTTATATATATATACTTAATTAAATATGGGTATTTATTATATAAGTATTTGTATAGTATATTCATTTATATTTTTTAATACATTATTTTATTTTAGTGTAGTTTTTATGGTTTTATTGTATTCTAAATATGTACATATGCTATAAGGAATATTTACAAAATTATAAAAATAAAAAATTATGGAAAATATAAAGAATAAATAAAATGAATATTTTATTCAGATATATTGTATAATAGGGGTCCAAAACGTAACATTTTCATCTTAACTCCAAATGAAATGAAACCACCATCAATAAATAGCTTATTCAAAGCTATATGTAATTAAAGTGATTTTCAATGCATTTTGATTCTTATGGAGAAGATATGGTTGTGGGAAGTTTGGGTTTTGGAGTTTTATTCTGAGTCTAAAATATATAATTTGTGTTATTTTTGTGTGACATAATTTTTGTATTTTTTATGTATTTTTATCTACATCTTTCATGTACACATTTTCTTTATTTGAGGTAAAAAATAAGAAAGAATAAAATAGGTCCCTAAAATACATAATTTTATAAAATGAATTGGAAATTTTATTATATTTTTAGCCCATATCTCCCCCTACTTTAGTTCTTGTCGACCTAGTCATCATGATGCCTAGGTCTCGGGTTTTTGGGTCATAAAATACCTCTGTCATTTTATTTCTTTTTCTTTTATATTATTTTTTCTTTGTTTAGCTTTAAAAAATGTATTTTATACAATATATATACAATAAATAACAGATGTTTATTTATGCAAAATAATGATTTCTACATGAATTTAGCTATGGTTTAAAAGCCAAAATGAAAGAATAAAGGTGATGAAAGCATATTCATAACCCTCCTATACTTTCCTTTTCTAATCCCTAGTAAATAATTATGCCTATAAGTGGAGAAAAAAAAGAAAAAGAAAGAACTTGGATTAATTTTAACTTCCAAACTTGTCTACATAAAATAAAAGTTTGGAGCTCAGTCAGACCTTTGGACATTAAGTTTGGTCGGAACCTTATTGGGAAACAGATTTGAAACACGATTGCCTATAAGAATCACAAAACTCTGCTCAAGTCTCCTCAATAGCCAAGTTAGAATAAGTCAACTCATATGCAAACCCTTATGACTATCAATCTATCTTGGAAAGTGCGTGTGATATGTAGCTCTCCTCGGCTGAAGCAGTAAAGTTTAGTCTTCTCCAACATGGTGACCCTAATTCCCCAATCCAACAACACTTTTCTCGAGAATCAGGGTATTCTCTTCTAAGTTCTAATACAAACAATCCAAGAAGAGGAGGTGGAGAGAAGAATGGACGGTAGCCAGTGTAGCTACCGGATGAATCCACGATTCATCATCTTTATTCTTTCATTTTAGCTTCATTTCCTTAGTCAAATATCCGTGAATACCCACTAATTTCATGAAATTACCATTTTTCATGCATTTGTTAAATATGCATTTTTAACAGTTTTTGTATTCAAAATAGAAGAATAAAGAAGAAAAGAAAAAGAAAAAGAAAAATAAAGGATGTGTTTTATGAAATAAATACAGACTGACCCGAACCCCGAGAGAGGGTCAAGACTTGACCTAATCGATCAGGAATAAAGTAGGGGGAGATAGGGTCTTCAATTCAAAAATCCAAAAATAATTGGAAAAATTTTCCCTATGTATTTGTACAAAACATACATTATTTTATTTATGCATAAATTGACTTCAAATTAAATATTTTTGTAAAAAAAAGTTGTAAATAAAAATGTTTTGTAAATAATAAAAATAATTGCAAAGCAAAATAATGTACAGAATACAAATAAGCACACTAAGAAAAAGCCGTAAAGTGATCATTGAAAGATGAATTTCAGCTTCATACGAACCCAAATTGAATCAAACTCACTTACATTATACTCTAAATTAAATTATCTTTCAAATGATTGTGGTTTCAAAATTTTTGGAGTTACGGTTGAAAAGTCGGTTTTCTAGTGTGTTTTGTGCAGTTTTACCACTCACTTGTTGTACATATTTTTTTCTATTTATTTTTTACACATAATGTACATAATTGTAAATATTATCTTCATTATTAAAATTAAATAAAAAATATAAAAATTTTAAAAAACTAAAAAAATCCTTATTTGGACATGTGTATAATATACTATATGTATATAATATTTTTATAGAACTAATTTCCTTATATAAAAGTCAGCAAAAAATTAAATATCTAACATTATGTAATTAATTTAGTTTAATTACGAAAATTATATTTAGATTTAGTTATTTAATTCATTATTTGATTTAAAAACATACCTTGTATATAAGATATTATTCATTACCATTAATAGCCACCATTAAGGTGGCTAATTAATTTCTATAAATTAATTATTTTATTTAATTTATTTAATTCTGAATTTCGTACTTAATTAATTAATTTAATTTTTTATTTATTTAATTTATCTATTTAATTTACCAAAAAAGACCTTCCTTATTTGTAGATACTTTCCATTTTGATTTTTGTCTTCTTTTTAATGGGCTCCTCCTCCTTCATTATTCGTTGATCAATCTTTGGTGGAGAGGAGCCCGATCTTCGAGAGCCATCTTATTGAAGAAGGGTGCCCAGCCTCCGAGCCATCCGGTGACAGCGCGTCATCCCTCGTCGAGGCCATCACGGCGTATCCAATCACGAGGTGAGATCTATTTTCTTTTCCGTTTTTCTTCTAAGATAAATGTTAGATGTAATTTTTGCTTTGATCTCTTCATTAAATTTTAGATATTAAAATCACCAAAACATCCATCCCTATTTAATCAGCGTCTGACATCGATTGTTCATCTCATTCTTTGATCTATCCATTTTCATTTCTATCTCACACAATCACTCAACTCCGGACAGGCACAGTGGTCAGAGATCCGGATCTATCTCTCACCGTCCAAGATCCGCAACCGCTCAGACATCTCATTTTGTCTATAAATAAATAAAGTAAAATAACATATAATTGCTTTTATCTCTAACATTTATTTTGCAGGAAAATTTTAAAAAAATTAAAAAAATATAATAAATAAATTCATTCTCTGTTTACAGTTCTGTTGCATGAAATATATATATATATATATAATTTCTTTATACACTCATGTTTACATAAACATAAAAGAAAAATAAAAAAAACAAAAAAAATTCCGAACAGAAGGTTCCGCCCAGCGGCATCGCCGACGCACCCCCACGCTGCCGAGCCTTCCCTCCCTCCGCCAACTTGCAGCCCCACTACGGTGCCGCCGACCTCTGCGCTCCAGTCTTACGCTGGCCCATGCGTTCCATGTGCCACCTTCTCCATCGCCGCTCCTCCATCACCGGCGGCACCTCCGACTCCGCCCACTTCGCTAGGCTCCCCCTCTGCATTGAGCGCGCCTTTCGCAGCACGACCCAATGCGTCCTACTCCACCAACACCACCCCCCTTCGACGCCCAGCCCCCACGCCTGACATCCGCCTCTGTAGCGAGAGCGTTGCGCCACCTCGCCTCGCCGACTCCTCCATTCCCGACAGGTGCTCCAGCAAGCCCATCTCCTTGTTGTCATAGAAGACGGCGGCGACACCATTTTTTTTATAAGAACGAAGAATCACAAGAGCCTTAGGGTTGGGCACATTTTAAAATAAAAAATTCTAGAAAAACTACAGTGAAGCCCCTGGAAGTTTCTGAAATTGTCAAAAGCCTCTTGCTCCAAAGAAGGACACGTGTATCGCACATGCTTCATGGGTAATTTGCAACTAAGCCCCACATTTTATATATTTTTATATTTAGTCCAGAAACTCCAACTATTTGCATTTAGATCCATGTATTCCAGACTTTAATTTTGCATGCTCTTTTCATCAAAATAAATATTTTAATTATTGTCAAAATTCTCAAAATAAAATTTGTGTATACTCCTCATGTAGTGCTTTTCATTATATAAAATTTTCATCACATTTTGATGACATTTGATATTTTAAAAAATTCAAAAATAGTGTCTTTTTGTCTTCCTGAAATTAGAAAAATCAAAAAAATTCGAAAATATGCCTAAAAATTCCAAAAAAATTGACTGTAGGTGTATTTTGTTGTCCTTTAATTTTTATGTAATTTTCTTTTATAGATCTTTTATAAAACTCAAAAAAAGTGCGAAAAACAAAAAATCTTAAAAAATATATAAAATTTTAGAAAAATCGAAAAATTGTGATTTCATAAAAATAAATTCCAGGATTTTTGGGCACTTAAAGTATTTTAAGTTGCAAAATACTCTTGGTTGTGCATTGTTTTTCCGTTATTTCCACTATTTTATTTTTATAAATCACAATAACATCAGAAAAATTTGAAAAACTATTACCAAAAATATTTAAATTAGTAAACCCCAAAAATATTTTTTCTGTAATTTTCTTAGCATTTTTGGATATTCTGAAAAATACAAAAATAGTATGGTGTGTGTATTTTTATCCCTTTATGCCTATTGTTCTTAATTTGAAGATAAAAAATTAAAAAGCCAAAATCCACTAAAAATTTTATTTTAGATCTTTCACTACTTAGTTTTTAAATTGTGCTACTTATGTTCGACCCTAGTCGTTATACCGGGTAAATTGAATAGTGAAAACCGCTTACATTCCATTGTTTGATATTTCTCTTAAGTGGTTGATAAATATGTTTTCCTATTGAGTTAGCCGATTAATTAGGGTCGCAACGGCCATTGACATATTTGCATACTTAGCCCTAGTTGATCGATGGCTCATTAGAATGGCGTTGTTGCCGGGGAGCACGACTTAGTAGTCCTTTTTCAACTTTTCTTGTCTCTTTATATTATAACTATTTTCTGACCTTCTCTTGTTTCCTTTTTGTGTGAGGGACTGCTTGGAGGACGACTTAGAGTCTTTTTGGAGGACCCGCATAGGAGG
Organism: Ottelia alismoides; assembly: GCA_037367405.1. Lineage (NCBI taxonomy): Eukaryota > Viridiplantae > Streptophyta > Magnoliopsida > Alismatales > Hydrocharitaceae > Ottelia > Ottelia alismoides. Next base: position 183,801 of record JAZKJV010004754.1, read on the forward strand.
TGGAGCAGAGAAGAGAAGAAGATAGTCATATTTTTTAGAGAACAATTAATTAATATAATAATTTAGATACTTTGGACTTGTGAATTTGGACTTTATTCTGGGTCTGTTTCGCCAAGTGCCAGTGCACTTGGGGGACCTCACCGATGTTTTTCGCATTTTTTTGATTTCACCGCCATAACTTTCTTTTTTATTCTTGCGGATTTAGCCCCTAGACGTAGGATTTTTGTTGATTGTGACCTAAATAGCAAAGGCCCAACACCTAATTGCTTGCCTGTACCTATAGAACGTAATTGGACCTAGCTAAAAATAATTTAAAAAAGTTAATTTAATCGTTTGAGAGGCCACGCGCCGCTAGAGGTCGTATACAGTGCGTGCAGGATCAGGTGTGGAGGACATCGATCGACATCTGAGACCGGACTCGGTCCTCTCTCTTTGATTAGTTAGCTATATGTTCTTCTCGATCAATAAAAGTTGCTCGTCTAAGACCGATTTCCTCATGCATCATATAGTTAGTTTACTTTCTGTATTTAATTTATGCGCGGATCATATTGCATGTAGAGTGTTGGAGCAAGGTACGTATTTCTACCCCTGCATGAATCACTGTGTTGAACTGTGCATCGGCTTTTTTTACTTCCTCCCCCCTGTTTTTGAACTCAAAATAATCAAAGGAAATCGAAATATTCGTTAGGCGTTGTTTGTATTTGAAAAAATATCTAAAAAAAGTGAAAGAAATAAAATATGTGACTGCTAATGCGAACATGACCCTAAAACCACCTCATCTAAAAATATCTGTTTTAGAGAGAGTCACCCCCTCATTGTTTGGTTTGCTTGATAGAAAGAGAGAGAGAGAGAGTGACCCACACACTAGGATAGAGCCACACCTGAACTTTCGTTAGACTACTGGTCTTGGAGTTAGTCATTCTCCAGTAAGGATCTCTCTAGTAACCGATTAAGCGAATCGTGACGTCCTTAACAGAGTGAGTTGATCGGGTAGCCGGTAAACAGTCCGCAACATGTACTGGCTGGGAAAGATCTAGCTTTGGGATTGGGATAGCCTCCTGGGAGCATCGAGTTCATAACAGCTCGCTTAATTGCTCTACAAGATTGATTTATCACCTAAACTAAAATTGATAAGATAAATGACCGATCCTTTACGGTCATCAGCTCGTGTTGAGTAGGTGAATTGGGGGTTTGACTTTTTCATCTTGTTTGCTTACTAGATCTCATTCGCACTCATCCCCACATCACGATAATGGGCTGGAGGTCCCTTATCCTGCCTTTGGTAGCACCGCTCTCTAGCACTCTGACTCATTCATCTAGAGAGGTTTCGGGAAGCCCAGACACGCACTCCGAACCTGAGTTCTTAACACCTTGTCCCCCCTCGACCACCTTTCTTCCACCAGTCCTGAGATGCCCGAGCAGAGGCCAACACATATTTATGTTCACTTGAGGGCACCTAAGTCAGGGTCTTTTGCCTTTGCAGAGACCAGAGAGATGGCCAGTAATGATGAATGCAACCGAGGGGAAGCCCTAGGGTTCCACTTACGTTCTCGATCAGGGTGCCATCAACAACACACTTCTAGCCTCCCCAGAGATAATGAAGAGACAGATCAGAGATCAAAGAGCATTTATGGCTGAGGTGCGTCGAGAGATAGCACAGATGCGAAGCGACAAAGGAGAGCCTCACCGAGCAGGCGGTAGAGAGATTCCAAAGTTTGGAGGAGGAGTAGACAGACACCTGGAAGATCAGCCAGAGTCAGTTACATCCACGACCGATGAAGAAGTTGCACAACCTTGGTGCAACTCTCACTCAATGATGGATTTATCTCCCTGAGATTCTGAGCGATTTCAAGCTCCCCCCCCAGACCATTCATCTTTAGACCAATTTCCATGGGCTAGACACCGAGGAGCGGCATCTTCACATGTAGGAGTTCGAGATGATCTGCAGCACGGTCCACGACAGATTTGTGGATGAGGACACTATCAAGATGATAGCATTCCCTTTCTCCCTTGTTGATAGAGCAGCCTACTGGCTGAAACATTTGGGGAGATACATTACTTCAAGGGAGTAGCTTCAGACCGAGTACTTGAACAAGTACTATCCACTCGATCGGACGAACGCAGCATGAGCTTTGCTCAACAACTTCTCCATGATCCCTAACGAACAATTCCATGAGGCGTGGGATCGATTCCGTGATCTCATTAATCGGTGTTCACATCATGATATATCCAAGCCCAATCTTGTCCAGAGCTTCTTTTGTAGGCTGACACCAGAGCTGCAAAGGCTTGTCAATGCTTCTTGTGGAGGCTCCTATTTTGCCAAGGATGAAGACCAGGTATGAGATATCTATGAGGAGATGGCCGAAAACTACACAGTGATGTCCCAGACCATGCTCTACACTCAGGGGAAGCCCCCACCCCAGGTCGTGTCCTATCCTAGGGTAGCACGGGTTGATGCGGGTCCACCCATTTCTTCGTCAGCAGTAGTAGAACCATAGGCAGAGTCTTTAGCAGCTGACATGGGCATTATCAGTGAGAAGTTGGACCGCATAGAGATCATAGAGAGGAAGCAGTACCAAGGCATGACACAGATAGATCAGTTGGCAAAGACTCTTAGTGACCTGAAGTCCCATATCTTGTGTCTCCAGGAGGCACATACGGCTTCTCAGCCCCATCCCTGGTCACAGACTGATCCTAGCAGCAGCAGCTCTTCCCAGCACCGCTCCCAGTACCGCTAGGTTCACCACATCTAGATGGAGCATGTTCAGCAGTTGTAACAACACTACACTTAGCCACCACCTCAGGACACTCAGATGGTGGTGTATAAACCAGATCAGCCCCTGGTAGTTCTTCCCCCTTTCCAATACGAGCAGGAGCCATTGATGGAAGTCAACGGGATTCGGTATGACCAGCAGCAGCCTAGGATCCACCGAGATCATCCCGGATTCAAGTGGTCTACTGGAGGCACCTCATCCCAGCAGCAGCCTCCAGCTCAGGGTGGAAAGAGCAGCTAGCAGTAGCAGCCCCAGTACTCCCAGCCACAGTAGCACTTCCAGTAGGGCCCTCGTCCCTACCATCAGAGACAGTAGTGGAGGCAGCAACAGCAACCTCAACAGTATTCTCAGCCTCCTCCTCATTTCCAGTGAGGCAAACCATCTGGTTCTCATGCATCTGTTTATGAGAACCCGGCCCTTGATGTCCTCGCTCGCTTACTCACTAACCAGCAGGCATCCTTCCGACGAGAGATGGATGAGTTCCAGCGGGAAATGGGGGAGATAATCAAGGTCAAAGCTGCCATACCAGCTAAGATTGAACCTAACCCAAACAATCCTGTAGAGGAAATCTAAGCAGGTACAATTTGCAGAGACCACCACTCCTAGTGATATTTTGGATGATATTTCTTCCTACATATTTGATGCTGATTTTGTAACACTTAGAGCGATAGGATGCTAGCCGGCGATGCCTTGTCTGAATGATAGCCCCATGATGATCCAAGTGCTCCATATAAGGAGGATAGCGGTGTTGATGCCGCTGATGATGTTGATGACGGTGGTGCCGACGCCACCAAGGATGATGATCCAGCCGACGGTACTGAGGCCGTCATTTCTTCTGATGCAGTTGGTGGTACTGATGCCACCATTCAACGTGATGCTGAGCCAGAGTACGGTGTTGATGCCGCAAAGCAGATGATGTGGATGGTGTTGATGCCACTGTTTCTATTCCAGTTGTGTTTTCTCCTATCTTTGTAGCTTAGGACAATATCAAAAATACCAAAAAAATGAATAAAGGAAAGGTTTCTTCATCTACTCCGAGTCCATATGTGCTGCATGATGATCCTTGTATGGGTTCCATTCCTTCACAGAAGCAGAAACCCCTTCCTAGCCCTCTATCTGAGGAGGGTCCAGCTATCCCCATCCCTCAAGCACTCTGCTTGGGGTAGGGGAAGAAGAAAGAAAATCCAAAAAATGCATAGCAGTTAGAGTTCATCTAGCAGATGATCGATAGATTCCATCTAGCAATTCGAGTTTGGCCCTCTTAGACAAAGCAGGACGATTCTTTAGTTTGCTAATAGATCTTTTAAGAGGATGAAGGGGATACTTAAAGACATTGTCATCACAATTCAGGGCCTGAAATACCCCTGGGACTTTGTTGTATTGGACATGGAGATCCCTGAATGTGTGATCGATGCCCCCATCATTTTAGGTAGACCTTTCTTGGCCACAGCCAAGGTGGTGTCCGACCATGATAGTGGGAAGGTATACTTTCGTGTCGAGGGTGAAAGTGGACAAATAGAGATGATCGAGGAGACCAGAGCCAGAGATTCAGATTGCTTATAATAGATGATCGACTCAGAGCAGATGACAGAAGCAGAACTAGACATCTACCAAGAGTGTGATTTTGTGATTACAGATGATGAAGCAATTTACACAGATCCCGCATCATGATCTCTTGTCACATCTTCAGACATTGTAGATTCACATATCATAGCAGATGAGAGTTCAGAGAGCACACTCATGTCACATGATATTGTATAGGCTATTTATCAAGGTCACGATAGCGAAGATGATTTTTTTCATGCGCTTCATATTCAGATCCCTCAGACACAGACAATGATTTTGACTAGTAGGAGTTTATGAATATTTACCATGTCTGGTGCCTACAGAGCCAACAGCTAGGGTGGAGAGTGAGCCAGGTCCGTTGGCAGATATACCAGCAGAGCCATCTTCGTCAGATTTACCATTGTAGCGAGAGTTCTCACACACAGATCTAGTATCATTCACTCGGACATTTCAAAAGCAAGATTTACCAGCTCCCACTGGTCCCGAATTGAAGACCTTACTGCAGAGCATGAAGTATAGATTCCTTGTGGGAGAGCCATATATGATCCCAGTCATTATCTAAGCAGATTTGACTGAAGACCAAGAATCTCGTTTGATTGAGGTTCTTGAAAGAAACCGCAAGGCAATGAGATGGAGTGCAGCTAATCTCCAGGGGATAAGTCCGGCCATGTGCTCCCACCATATTTATCTCGAAGAAGACACCAAGCCCTCGCGTGAGTTCCAGCGACGGCTGAACCCGAATCTTCGAGAGGTGGTCATGAAGGAAATATCTAAGTGATGGAGCACCGATTTTATCTACCCCATCTCCGACTCCAAGTGGGTTAGTCCATTGCATGTGGTACCCAAGAAGACAGGTATCACCACAGTTGTGAGCAAGTCCGGAGAAGAGATAGCTACTCGAGTAACCACATCTTGGAGGGTCTGTGTGGACTATAGACGATTGAATCAGGCCACGAAGAAGGACCACTTCCCACTACCATTCATAGGTCCGATCATTGAGAGACTAGCCAGGAAGAGTTACTACTTCTTTCTGGATGGGTATTCGGGATACAACCAGGTGGCCATAGCGCCCGAAGACCAAGAGAAAACAACTTTCACCTGCCCGTTTGGGACATATGCTTTTAGACAGATGCCCTTTGCATTATGTTATGCCCCAGCTACATTCCAAAGGTGCATGATTTTTATTTTCTCAGATATGGTTGGTGAATTTTTAGAGGTCTTCATGGATGACTTCTCAGTCTATGGTGACCGTTTTGATGCATGTCTTGATTATCTAGACCGAGTACTTCAGCGTTTCATTGAGGTCAACTTAGTCCTATCTTTGGAGAAGAGTCATTTCATGGTGACTCAGGGAACGGTCCTTGGTCATATCATCTCCAACAGGGAGATGGAGGTTGGCCCGGCCAAGGTGGATATCATCAAGAAAATCAATCCACTGTCCAATTTACGACAGTTGCGGTCTTTTCTGGGGCATGTCGGTTTCTACTAACGGTTCATACAAGACTTAAGTAGGATTGCCCGACCGTTTACTGATTTATTGACAAAAGACATCAAGTTTCTTGTCGATGATAAGTGTCTTGTGTCATTTGAGACTCTCAAGAATCTAATTGTTGAGGCTCATGTTCTTCAGACGCTTGATTGGTCTCTCCCATTCCAGATCATGACAGATTCTTCTGATTTTGCCGTAGGGCCTGTGCTTGGACAGAGGAGGGATGGAGCACCTTTTGCCTTTCACTACGCTAGCCGAACTATGGATGCCGCTCAGAGGAATTACACAGTCACAGAGAAAGAGATGCTAGCAGTAGTCATTGATCTTGATAAGTTTTGATCTTACATTATCAGATCTAGAGTGACTATATATACTGATCGTACCACCTTCTAATACCTCATGGAAAAGAAGGATGCCAAAGCTAGATTGACCAGATGGATCCATCTACTCCAAGAATTTGACATTGATATTAAGGATAAACCTGGAGTCAAGAATGTGATGGCGTACCACCTCTCCCATTTAGAGAACCTTGAGGATTCAAATCAGATCACACCTATTATAGAGACATTCCCAGACGATGCGATCCTTGCAATCATCTCACTTCCATGGTACGCCGACATTGTTAACTATCTTGTCACAAAGAAATTTCCACAAGATAGGCCCATACAATGACTTGAGACCTTTCTTGCGAAGGCCAAGCCATACCATTGGGAAAATTCCACTCATTATTATGAACGGGGGGATAGCATCTGGAGACGGTGTATTCCTCAAAAGGAGCAGCATAGCGTCCTCACCTATTGACACAAGCTTGAGGCAAGAGGACATCATTCTGGGAGATGGACAACACAAAAGTTGCTTCAATTCAGCCTTTGGTGGCCTACCCTCTTCAAGGATTCAGATGACTTCGTGAAGAAATTACTGGCTATCAGAAAATGGGCACTTGTAGACAGAGAGATATGATGGCAATGCAACCCATTCACTTCTGTGAGGTCTTCGACGCATGTGGCATCAATTTCATGGGCCCATTTCCTAAGAGTCAGGGATTTGAGTATATCTTGCTTGTTGTAGATTATGTGAGTCATTTGGTTGAGGCCATCCCCACCCGAACCGTAGATGCTAATAATGTTTGCAAATTCTTGAGGAAAAATATCATTTCACTGTTCGAAGTACCTAGAGTTTTTATATAAGATGGTGGGACTCATTTTATCAACGATAAGGTAAGGGCCCTTGCTAACGAGTTCAGCATAGATCATAGAGTTGCTACTCCTTATCATCCAGATACGAAGGTCTTGCTGAGGTTTCTAATAGGGAGATTAAGACTATATTGCAGAAGCTAATCCGTCTAGACTGAAAGGATTGGTCACAGCTTTAAGACTCGGTCTTGTGGGCATATAGGACATCATTCAAGACTCCATTGGGTACATCTCCATTCCGACTCGTTTATAGCAAGCCATGCCACTTACTAGTCAAGCTGAAGCATAAGTCACTTTGGGTTGTAACTGAGATATTCTTGGATATAGAGAGTGTAGGAGATCAGAGAAAGGCAGAATTGGCAGCCCTAGAGGAACATAGAGATACAACCTTTTCGAGTAGCCTGCAGTATAAGGAGCGAGTGAAGATATGGCATGATTCCCACATCAGTGATAAGCAGTTTGAGCCGAACCAGAAAGTATGGTTATTCGATGCCAGGCTAAAACTATTTCCAGAGAAGTTGTAGTGCAAGTGGAAGGGACCATACTAGGTCCAGAAGGTGCATGACAATGGAAGCATTGATATATCTGAGATATCATCTGAGTCCACCTTCTGAGTTAATGGTCAGCACCTGAAGCCGTATCTAGATCATGATCCGCTGATCGTCAATGTTGCCCCTATTAATTTTGCACGAGATGTGGTTTTTGACTCACGTCATTTGCATCTCATGCCTGATTATCACTTCCTCCTGCAACTGTATAGATCTACATGTCCATATCGCACATTCTTTTATCTAACACTCCATCTCCATCCTATGATTATGCTATACTTTGGGTGTACTTTACCCTAAGTATAGGGGGGTGTCAGACTTGTGATTATTCTTGTGATTCTTGTTACCTCTGTTTTACTACCTTTACGTAGGGATATTTTACCCTAAGTATAGGGGTGGTAGACACTGTGCATTCTAACCCTTGATTTTCCCCTTGTGTATAGTCTTCTATACTTAGGATTACTTGATCCTAAGTATAGGGGGATCATCGATCTCTATTTGATTTTATTCTATCATTCGTTGTTGTAGTATAATATTCTTTTCTCTTCCTAATACTTAGCACAAGTTATGTCTTTCTTTGCAGCTCTTTGATCACTATGAGGACATAGTTCGAGCTAAGTATAGGGGTGTTGTATATATTGTATATATACTTTAGCCATAACTCGTACTTTCATATTTTGTTTAATATGACTAAAACACTATATAAATACATGTAAAATTCATTAAAAAAAGATGCAGATATTTTCTCAAAATTCTTTTTGTATATACTGATTAATAAGTCATGTTAAAATATTTTGAAAATATTTTGAAAGTCGTTTGAAAATCTATTTGAAAAATCTTTTGAAAAATATTTGAAAAATATTTGAAAAATATTTTCAACCTTTGTAAAAAAAATTGGCTTGTAAAAATATTTCTTTGTGTGAAATAAAATCATTTTGTAAAACTATTTGCAAATGTTTTGAAAAATGGTTGAAAAATTATTTTGAAAATCTATATATATTGTTTGAAAAATGTTTGCAAAATTGTTTTCAAATGTTTGTAAATGATTGCAAAATTGTTTGAAAAATATTATGGACTATAGTTTTCAAAATTTTTTGTAAAATTATTTTCAAATAAGTTTGAGGAATATATGCATCACAAAGAAAAGAGATAAAAAAATCCAATTATGTATATACATGTATAAATTACTCAAATTGTAAATCCTTTCACCTGATTCTTTTAAATTATTGACTCGCTCCTGTTTAAATATGTGTATCTAATCCCTAACCCTTTTTAAAAAAAAATGGACATACCTGTATATATTTTTAACCATTTGTTAAAAAAACTACAAAAACACAAAAGTTTATAAAAATTTGCATAAAAACACTCTTTTTGCATGTGCATCATTTTTCAAAAATCCATAAAAAGTTCAAAATTAGAAAACTATTTCACAAAACAATTTTTGCTTTCTTTTCTTTGCATTGTACATATTTCTTGCATTAGTATGTGCATTTTTCAGGATAATTTTGACATTTAAACTAAGTCTGGAATAAAATTGATGAACGGAGCTTAGTTGGACCTTAATCCACTTAGATTCAGAGAAACCTTATAAGAATTGGAGTTAAGGCTTTTCTAGTCCTAGTGACTTAATTCTTTGAGTCCATAAGACTATGTTCACATGTCATCTTGATAAGTCTGTGTAGAATATTTAACAACACACGCATGATTCTTTCAGACCGTGGCTTACCTTGGACAAGCACTCTACACGCAGCTCTTCATGAAGGAGGTAGTGAGGGGGTAGAATCTTTTAGCTTGGGGTAGCATACGAGGGTAGTACGTCTAGGAAGAACCTCTCATCCTCCTCTAGGGAGGGAAGTGTGTCTCAATCTGGTCTGGAGATGTTGAGGTCTAAAGACATGATGATGTGGGGTTGCAATAATGCTTCAAAAGAGGGATAGTCTACCGGCTCAAGAGGAAAAACTCCTTATGTACATATTGCACCTTGTATATATTTTCAAAAAAAAAGAAAAAGAAAAAGAAAAAATGCATAATCTCTAAAAGTGGACATGCCTGATTGAAAAGTAAAATGCATGTCGGAGTGTATATATAAGTGAAAAAAAAAGAATAAGAGCTTCAAAGTCAAATGTTTGTGAGCTTGCGGCGGATGATATGGCTACACTAGTCATGTATCCATGGATAGGTAACTACACTGGTTACTGTCCATTCTATTCTCCATCCCCTCTTCTTGAGCTGGTTGTACTTGAACTTAGAAGGGAATATCCCCGCTCCTCGAGGAAAGAGTTGCGAGACCGGGGGATTAGAGTTACCTTGTTGAGAGAGGTTGATTCTTTGCTACTTTTGAGATGAGGATCTATATTTCACTTACACCGTACAAGTAAGAATTCATAGTCATAAGAATTTGCGTATGTAGAACTTGTTCTGATCTGACTGTTTACGAGACCTGAATAGGAGTCTTGTGAAACATAGAGGCTGTTAGGTTTTAAATGGATTTCCCATTAAGGTTACGACACATTAATAATCCAAAGGTCCGATAGAGCTCCATACTATTATTTTATGAAGATAAGTTTAAAAGTCAACGTTGTTCTGACTTCTTATCTTTTTATTTTCTTTATTTTTGTTTTCACTTATTTTCCTAATAAGTGTTTGCTAAGGGACTAGCAAACGTAAAGTATAGGGGAATGATGAATCCACGATTCATCGTCTTTATTCTTTTATTTTAGCTTCATTTCCTTAGTCAAACACCTGTGAATACCCACTAATTTCATGAAATTACCATTTACATGCATTTGTTAAATATGCATTTTAACACTTTTTATATTCAAAATAAAAGAATAAAGAAGAAAAGAAAAAGAAAATAAAATAAAGGATGTGTTTATGAAATAAACGCAGACTGACCCGAACCTCGAGAGAAAGTCAAGGCTTGACCTGATTGACCAAGAATAAAGTAGGGGGAGATAGGGTCTTCAATTCAAAAATCCAAAAATAATTGGTAAATTTTTCCTTGTATATTTGTACAAAACTTACATTATTTTATTTGTACATAAATTGACTTCAAATTAGATATTTTTGTAAACAAAATTGTAAATAAAAATGGTTTGTAAATAATAAAAATAATTGCAAAGCAAAATAATGTACATAATACAAATAATCACACTCAGAAAGAGTTGTAAAGGCGATCATTGAAAGACCAATTCCAGCTCCATACGAACTCAAATTGAATAAAACTCACTTCCATTATACTCTAAATGTAATTATCTTTCAAATAGCTATGGTTTCATAATTTTTGGAGTTACGGTTGAAAAGTCGATTTTCTGGGGTATTTTGTGCAGTTTTATCACTTACTTGATGTATATATTTATTTATATTTATTTTTTATACATAATGTACATAATTGTAAATATTTTTGTCATTATTAAAAATAAAATAAAAATTATAAAAACTAAAAAAACTTCTTATTTGTACATGTGTATAATGTACTATATGTATATAATATTTGTATACAACTAATTTCCTTATATAAAAATCACCAAAAAACAAATATCTGACATTAATTAATTAATTTAGTTTAATTACGAAATTTAGTTTTAATTATTTAATTCATTATTTGATTTAAAAATGTGACTTGTATATAAGATATTATTCTTTACCATTAATAGCCACCATTAAGGTGGATAATTAATTTCTATAAATTAATTATTTTATTTAATTTAGTTAATTCCAAATTGCGTAATTTATTTATTTATTTAACCAATAAAATCCTTCCTTATTTGTATATACTTTCCATTTTGATTTTCGTCTTCTTTTTAATGGGCTCCTCCTCCTTCGTTATTCATTGATCAATCTTTGGTGGAGAGGAGCCCGATCTCTGAGAGCCATCTTGTTGAAGAAGGGTGCCCAGCCTTCGAGCCGTCCGGTGACAACGCTTCAGCCCTCGTAGACGCCATCACGGTGTATCTGATCCCGAGGTGAGATCCATTTTCTATACCATTTTTTTCTTAGATAAATGTTAGATGTAATTTTTGCTTTGATCTCTTCATTAAATTTTAGATATTAAAATTCCAAAAACATCCATCCCGATTTAATCCGCGTCCGACACAAATTATTCATCTCATTCTCCGATCTCTCCATTTTCATTTCTATCTCACTGTAACGTCCCGGGCATAGGTCCCCGGTCCGTTATCGAGGAAAACTAGCCCTGACAACTTGTTGGGTACGGGCCGAAATAGACCCGTTGACAACCACCCATAATGCTTAAGCCCAAGTTGTCAAGTAGTAATCCCCACCACTTATATACCACACCCACACTTTGTGAGTTTTCCATGTGGTACTATGTTTGGGGTTAGGGTGTTACAACCTCCCCCACTTATATTCGCAACGTCCTCGTTGCGACATGGCCCATCACTTATTCCTAGTGATAGTGGTGGTTGCACACTCTGACAGTGGAAAGGGCTACCCGAGAGGTGGAGCCGAACACCCTCTGACATATGGTATCAGAGCCGAACACCCTCTGACAGTGGAAAGGGCTACCCGAGAGGTGGAGCCGCCCCTACAAAGAGGTTGGAGGAAATGGCTACCCAGAGCGTGCAGCCGCCAGTGTCACTGGGAAGAAGTGATGTGCCATGTCGCAACGAGGACGTTGCGAATATAAGTGGGGGAGGTTGTAAAAACCTCAAAATTGTCCCATACCGTGGAAATATAAGATTTCCGGGTGGGATAAAAAGTAAGGAGATTACTACCGAAACAACCCGGCTTAAGCATTTTGGGGTGGTTAATCGGGTCCGTATGGGCCCGATCCCAAGAGGTTGTCAGGGCCAGTAATGCTCCGTTAACAGACCGGGGACCTAAGCCCGGGATGTTACAAATGGTATCAGAGCGGGTTCCCTCTGATAGTGGAAAGGGCTACCTGAAGGGAACTAAGCCGGGAGCGTGCAGCCGCCACTGTCACTGGAAATAAGTGAATGGGCCATGTCGTAACGAGGACGTTGCGAATATAAGTGGGGGAGGTTGTAACACCCCAACTCCAAACATAGTGCCATACCTTAAACTCACAAAGTGTGGGTGTGGTATATAAGTGGTGGGGACTACTACTTGACAACTTGGGCTTAAACGTTTTGGGTGGTTGTCATCGGGTCCATTTGGGCCCGACCCCAACAAGTTGTCAAGGCCAGTTTTCCTCGATAACGGACCGGGGACCTAAGCCCGGGACGTTACACTCACGCAATCACTCAACTCCGGCCACGCACGGTGGTCGGAGATCCAGATATATCACTCACCGCGCCAAGATCCGCAACCGGTCACACATCTCATTTTATTTATAAATAAATAAAATAAAATAACATATAATTGCTTTTATCTCTAACATTTGTTTTGCAGGAAAATTTAAAAAAAAAATTCATTCTTTGTTTACAGTTTTGTTGCTTAATTTATATATATATATATAATTTCTTTATATAGTCATGTTTACATAAACATAAAAGAAAAATAAAGAAACAAAAATAAAAAAAATCGAACAGCAGGTTCTGCCTAGTGGCATCGCCGACGGCCCCCGCGTCGCTGACCATTCCCTCCCTTCGGCAACTTGCAGCCACGTTGCTGCGCCACCGACCTCCGCGCTCCAAATCCGATGCGCGGCCCGCGTGCGTTGCGCACCACCTTCTCCATTGCCGCTCCTCCATTCACCGGCGGCACCCTCGACTTCGCCCGCTGCGCCAGGTGACATCCTCCACCTTGAGCGTGCCTTCCACAGTGCGGAATGCTCCAGCCTGCGCCGGCCCTCTGTACGAGCAACTGCCATAGCCCAACGCAGCCTACTCCACCAGCACCACCCCCTTTGATGCCCAGACCCCGCGCCCGACCTCCGCCTCCGCTGCGAGAGCATGGTGCCACCTCGCCTCACCGACTCCTCCATTCCATACCGGTGCTCCAGCAAGCCCACCTCCTTGTTATTTTAGAAGACGGCAGCGGTACCATTTTTTGAGAAAAATGAAGGATCACAAGATCCCTTGGGTTGGGCAGATTTTAAAATAAAAAATTCTGGAAAATTACTATAAAGCCCCTGGAAGTTTCTGAAATGGCCAAAAGCCCCCTGCTCCAAAGAAGGTCACGTGTATGGCACATGCTTCCAGGGTAAGTTGCGATTGAGCCCCACCTATTTTTTATTTTTATATTCAGTCCAGAAACTTCAACTATTTGCATTTAGGTCCTTGTATTCCATACTTTAATTTTGCATGCTCTTTTCATCAAAATAAATATTTTCATTATCCTAAAAATTCTCAAAAAAAAATTGTATATACTCCTCTTGTAGTGTTTATCATTATGTAAAATTTTCATCTCATTTTGTTGACATTTGATATTTTTAAAAATTCAAAAACAATGTCTTTTTGTTTGCTTGAAATTAGAAAAATCATAAAAATTCAAAAATTTACTTAAAAATTCCAAAAACAATACTATAGGTGTATTTTACTATCCTTTGATTTTTATATATTTTTTGTGCATAGATCTTTATAAAACTCCAAAAAAGTGCAAAAAACTAAAAATCTTAAAAAAGTTGTAGAAAATTGTAGAAAAATCGAAAAATTGTGATTTCAGACTTTGTATGTAGAAAGTTGTTGGTACTTTATCATAAAAATAAATTCCCGGAGTTTTGGGCCCTTATAGTATTTTTAAGTTGCAAAATACTCTTGGTTGTGCATTGTTTTCCGTTATTTCCACTGTTTGATTTTTATAAATCACAAAAACATTAGAAATTTGAAAAAAAATTATCAAAAAAATTTTAAATCTGTAAAACCCAAAAATATATTTTCTGCAATTTTTTGAGCATTTTTTGATATTCTAAAAATAAAAAAGTGTGGTGTGTATTTTTATCCCTTTGTGCATATTGTTCTTAATTTGAAAAAAAAATTGAAAAACCAAAAACCACTAAAAATTTAATTTTAGAAATTTTACTTAGTTTTTAAATCGTACTCCTTGTGTTCGACCTTGTTCGCTATACTAGGTAAATTGAAAAGCAAAAATCACTTACATTCTATTGTTTGATATTTCTCTTAAGTGGTTGATAAATATTTTTTTCGTTGAGTTAGCCGATTAATTGGGGTCGCAATGACCATTGACATATTTGCATACTTAACCCTAGTTGATCGGTGGCTCATCACTACCTATCCTAGGATGCTTGACCAGTGTACCCAAGTCATCCGGCTACAGTCTCACATGCATATGACTTTGAAGTTGAAGCTTGCTAATTGATTGTACATCTATATATATATATATATACTCCGACAGAAATTTTGATTTTTCTTGGTGTTTTGCATGTCTATTCTTTGTGGAGTTTTAGAATATGCATTTTTTAATAGTATATACAATAGCATTTACATATGGACTTTTTCTTCTTGAGCTAGTAAAATATCCCTCTTTTGAAAACTTTATTTTGCAAACTCAGTTGACAAATAAGTTTTACAAACATTTACAACATTTGAAAACCATTTTGCAATGATTTTTCAAACAGTATGTATAGACTTTTCAAACTATTTTTGCAACATTTTTTTTTCAAATCTTTGCAAATAGATTTTAAAAACATTTTATTTCAAATAATGAAAGGTACTTTTTAAAAACAAAATATTTTTACATATGTTGAAAACATTTTATAAAATATTTTCCAAATTGTTTTCAAATGATTTTTCAGAAAGATTTTCAACCCCTTTTTCAAACACTTTGCAAAAGCATTTTTAACCTGATTTATTAATCAATATGTACAAAGACTTTTGTGTGTTTAATTTGTTATTGATTAGCCATATTCTTGAAAATACAAAAGTACGAGTTAAAGCTAAAGTATATACGATGTATATACAACCCCATACTTAGCTTGAGTTATGACCTCATAGATCAGAGAGAAAAAGAGAAACATAACTCGTACTGAGTATAAATAAGCCTATACGACAACGACTAAAGAATAATGAATGTGAAGTTTATTGCCCCCCTATACAAGGATGACATAATCCTAAGTATAGCAGATTGTACACAGAGTAGGGAAGGTCAAGAGAGGGAATATACGCAATTATCGGCTTAACCTACTGCGCATATACTTAGAGTAAAATATCCCTAAGTTTTGTCAGAATATCATGAGTTAAGGGGATAGGTGAGGGATCAAGGAATGAGCAACGCGGGGTATACACCCACTATACTTAGGACAAAGTACTTCCTAAGCATAGAAGTGTTGAAAGAGGTGACACCTTTTCGGAAGAAAATGAAAATAAAAAGAAGAAAGGAAGAAAATAAGAAAAGAAAGACTATTCAACAATGTTTTAGTCTAATTTGTCATCTTCATACACAACTTGAATGGAATCTACAATGGACAGGAAGGTGTTATGTTCCAAGTACGGCTTCAGTAGCTGTATGTTGATCATGAAGGTTTGTGCGCCAGCTGACAATCCTGATATCATATGCTTTCATTTTCATGCACATGCTTCAAAATAAACGACCCAGTCCATTTGCTCTTCAACTTCCCCGGGAAAGTTTTAACTTCGCATCGAACAACCAGACCTTCTGACCTGGCTCAAAAGTATTTTAGAGGATGTGCTTGTCATGCCACTTCTTGACTTGTTTCATGTACACCAGGCTATTGTCATATGCGTATTCATGGAATTAAAGTAGTCTGTTCAGTTCCAACTTTCTATTTTTCCCATCCTTCTTGGAATCCATGTTACAAACATTAATCTCCCACAATGATTTATGAATGAGTTCCATGGGCATACAACATGGCTTCCCGTATACCAGGTGGTAGGGAGACATTCCCAAAGGTTACTTGTACATCGTTCTATAATCTCAAAGAACTAAGTTGAGAAACTGAGACCAGTTCTTGTGATCTGGACGCACAAGCTTCTAAAGAATTGTCTTAATATCCATGTTTGAACATTCTGCCAAGCCAGGATTATGGGTGGTAGGGAGAAGCTACCATATGTTCAATGCAGAATTCTTGAGTTAGCTTCCTCACTTTTATCTTGATGGAACCACTAGATATATGAATCTTAGGAATCCTGAACCATGAAAGGATATGATCCTTTAGAAAATGACAGATGGCACGACTGTCGGAGGCTTGGGTTGGGATAGCCCCCACCAAACGACTAACATAATCGACAGCAAGCAGAATGTATTTGAACACCTGACTGTTCAGAAATGGGAACTTGAAGTCAATGCCCCAAGAATCAAACACATTTGAAATTTGAATATATTTCAGAGGGAGTGTGTCTCTCATTCCTATCGTTTCGCCCATCTTCTGACAGTAAGTGTAGGGTTTCACAAAATCTTATACATCTTTGAACGAAGTCAACAATAAATGGACGCATTGGAGTGCTTTTGCTATTGTTCTTATGCCCGAATTGTGTCCTCCAGATTATCGATCATGGTAATGTGTGAGGACACTAGAAATTTCCTCCTGAGGAATGCATCTTCTCCATATATAATCTCCCCCACTTATGAAAGAGATATGGATCCTTAAACTGGTAGAAATGGATACCAAACAAGAATTTGTCTACTTTTAGTTTCGGTCAATCTTGTGGTGTTCTCTTGGACACAAGATAATTCACAGTATCTACATACCAGGGGAGCGAGGTGATTGACAATATGACTTTGTTTGTAAAGGTTTCTGTGATTGGCCTCC
Organism: Ottelia alismoides; assembly: GCA_037367405.1. Taxonomy (NCBI): domain Eukaryota; kingdom Viridiplantae; phylum Streptophyta; class Magnoliopsida; order Alismatales; family Hydrocharitaceae; genus Ottelia; species Ottelia alismoides. The sequence goes on from JAZKJV010004754.1 coordinate 201,023, forward strand.
TAGCTTTGTTTGCTTAGGAGGCTCAAGCTTGGGTAACCTTGATAGATGATCTGTCACCACTTTCTTGACTACAAGCTTGTCTCGGATTTCTAGGCCATATTCTTGGAGTAGAAGGATCCATCTAATCAGGCATGGTTTGGCATCCTTCTTCTGTTGTAAGTATCGGATGGCAGAATGATAAGTGTAGACTATGACTTTGGATCCAAGGAAATGGGATCTAAACTTCTCCAGGGTAAAAACTACTACTAGCGGCTCTTTCTTGGTGACTACGTAATTCTTATGAGCTTCATCTAATGTTTTATTAGCATAGCGAATAGCAAACAACACATTATCTTTCCGCTATCCCAACATGGCACCGATGACATAATCTGACCCATCCATTATGATTTCAAATGGTAATTTTTAATCTGGTAGTTGCAGGACATGGGCCTAAGTGATAAGATCATTCAACTGAGAAAAGGCTTGGAGAATATAGTCATCAACAATAAAATCTATTTCCATGCCTAGCAATTCAGTGAACGGTCAGGCAAGGTTGATAACATCTTCGATGAATTGCTAGTAGAAACCGACATGCCCTAAAAATGACCGGACTTGTTTGAGATTGGTAGGTGGATCATGTTTTAAAATTACCTCCACCATGGCTGGGTCAACATCCATGCCACCTTTTGATACAACGTGGCCCAGCATGATCCCCTCTATCACCATGAAGTTGCTCTTCTGAGAACATGAGGTTCACTTTGCAGCACCTCCAAAGAATTCGGTTTAAATAGTCCATACATTGATCAAATGAATCTCCATAGACCGAGAATTCTTCCATGAATACCTCCAGAAAACTGCACACCATGCCGGCAAATACAGCTAGCATACATCGCTGGAATGTAGCGGGGGTGTTGCATAGCCCGAACAATATATGTTAGAAAGCGTACATCCCAAATGGACATGTGAATGTGATCTTCTCTTGATCTTCAAGCACGATTGCGACTTGATTGTATATAGAATAGCTGTCCAAGAAACATAAATATTATTTCACGGCCAATCTCTCGAGAATCTAGTCGATGAATGGCAATGGAAAGTGGTCCTTCTTTGTGGCAAGGTTCAAACATCTTTAGTCAATAAAGATTTGCCACGAGGTTGGCATTCTGGTCAAAATCTCCTCTCCTTTGTCATTGGTCATAGTGGTGATCCCAGACATATACGTGTATGGGAATTGCGCCAAGGGGAATTCTACGTGTAAGGGACTCATCCACTAACTGTCGAAGAAGGGATATATCAATCGTACTTCACACCATTTCTAAATTTCTTTCATAGCAACCTCCCAAGGGTTTGGATTTAGTCTTCTCTGGAATTCATCGAAGGGATTCCTTTCATCTTCGAGGTAGATGTGTTATGAGCACAAGGATTGATTGATCATGTGGAGGTCTGATATCTTCCAGCCTATCTCCTTGCAGTTTCGTTCAAGAATATACAAATCTCCACATGAAAATCGCAATATTCAGGACAGTTAGGTGCAATCACACTTAACTCAAATGTAGCCTATGCTAGTTTAAGCTCAAGTATGGCCTCTATCTATACTTTGTTGCTATTGGAGCTAAATGTAATCACTCAAGTGTCGTAGTTCACTACTGCCATGGCTGTTCGGAGGAACCACTAGCCAAGGATGATGAGGGAGTGAAGCAGAGGTGTGGATACATCCATGTCTAGCACAACAAAATCAACATGGAACTGGATCCCTTGAACAGTGACGATCATGTCATCCAACATGCTCCTAGGCTGCTTAACTAATTTGTCTACGAACTGTGAATCATCTTGGTTGGTTTAAGCAGACCTATCCTTAATTCTATGAGTAGCAAAGCTGGCATAAGAATGACTGAAGACCTACTATCAAGCAGTGTTTGCTTGAACTTCTGATTGAACATGTTACACAAGATGAGTGGCTCTCCCTTATCCTTCTTTTTATTAGGGAAATTGTTGATGGCATTCACAGTTGCCATGTTGAGGATATGTTTCTCCTGCTTTCCATTTTGGATTTTGGAATTGTGGGGTCGAGGCCGGCACCTTGTTGGACATGCTTCTCTAAGTCCTTTCTTTACTGCCGGCATGTACTCCATGACCTTCATCAATGGCATATTCAAGACCAAGTTCTGAATTATTTTCACAATTGATGGATCAGACAAAGAATTTTTCAAAAATTTAATCTTTTTGGTCTTTTTCGTTGCTTAAGGAAATGGAATATATCTAGAATCAGAAACTTTTTCATTCAAAATTTTGTCCAAATCATTGTGTATACGTAGATAGAAAAATGTGTAAAATCATCTACAGGTTGTGTACCAAATAATGCATGCTCAGCTTCGTTGTCTGGCTCTGGATCTGCTGCATGTGCGGGCATCTCCAAGGCTGGTTGGTCTCCACCAAGTATGGGGTTGTTGTTGTCTTTTTGCATTTTGTATTTTCTTCATTTTTGTAATATTTCTACAGGTGGTGCTCCACCAGAAATGTCTTCGGCTCCCGTTACAAGCCTGGCTGATGGTTCACCATCAGATGCAAGATGTTTCCCCTTCGTTGTAGTCAATGGCCAAAGCGTCCTACCGCTCTTGAGAGTAACAACATTAGGTATAAACAAATTATTTCCATTTGAATTGGGTAGAACACGACAAGCTACATGCTCCTTGCATCGGGGGTTGGCCTCGAACTGGGCTAGAAAGAAGGTTTTGGTAGCCATCAAGTCGTCGATTTTTTGGCTCATTTCAGCCGTGTTTTTCATTAGTTTCTCGAAGAAAGCAAGAGCCAGGTTTACCAGCATGGTCTCAGAATATTCAGCCTAATGAAGCCTCTAGCTCTAGTAGTGCTAGGGAGACTACTGCTGGTATCCCTGATAATAGTGGTGAGGAGGAGGAGGAGAATACTGTTGGTATTGCTGAGAGGAATAGTGATTCTGATATTGAGCAGTTGGCTGCTACTGGTGATATTGTAGTTGTTGGTAGCTCGGCTATTGATATCCCTGCTTCTAGTTGTTGCTATGCTGTGGAGGTTGTTGGTATTGGGATCGGTAGGGTTGGATGATCCTTCTTCCATTCTATTACTGGAGGTATGGCCGGTTTCTCGAGTTCTGACCCTGATATTATCCATGAGGACTGGTCAGTTGCTGTTCATTGTCCCACATACAATTTACTTCTTGGATCTATAGCATGGTGGAAAGAACTTCTCATGGTATACTTGTTGGGGCCCAGGTTAGTACAGCACCATATAGATCATTGGCTACGATGGTTGCTGCTCAGGGGCATGTGCGTAGTATACGTGCTAGACAGGCTGAGATGGCAGAGGTCTCAGCTGAGGTGGTTGTGTCATTACATGCTCCTTCTACTCGGCAAGAGTGTCGGTAGTAGTGGACACCAAGTTGCAAGTGTTGATGGTCCTGACAAGCAACTCCAGTTGTGTAGCAATGTGATCGATCTTGTCCGGACCCTGGGATTGCTTCTCAATGATAGCGAGTTTTTTGGGGTCCTACAACCTCTTATCAATGATATCTACTTTGGACAAGTAGCTCTCTATGATGCTTAGGTTGTAGCTCTCGTCCTTGTCCTCTGTGTGAGCTTCCATATTGACATGTTGGTAGCTAGTTGTGGGCACCTTCATGTAAGCGCACGACGAGGATTGAGTGGCATCTCCCTCAGCCATATCCTTAAGAATCTCCCATACAACATCCTCATCTTTGTTAAAGTGCAAGCCACCACAAGTGGCATCGACCTATTTTTTATTTTTATATTCAGTCCAGAAACTTCAACTATTTGCATTTAGGTCCTTGTATTCCATACTTTAATTTTGCATGCTCTTTTCATCAAAATAAATATTTTCATTATCCTAAAAATTCTCAAAAAAAAATTGTATATACTCCTCTTGTAGTGTTTATCATTATGTAAAATTTTCATCTCATTTTGTTGACATTTGATATTTTTAAAAATTCAAAAACAATGTCTTTTTGTTTGCTTGAAATTAGAAAAATCATAAAAATTCAAAAATTTACCTAAAAATTCCAAAAACAATACTATAGGTGTATTTTACTATCCTTTGATTTTTATATATTTTTTGTGCATAGATCTTTATAAAACTCCAAAAAAGTGCAAAAAACTAAAAATCTTAAAAAAGTTGTAGAAAATTGTAGAAAAATCGAAAAATTGTGATTTCAGACTTTGTATGTAGAAAGTTGTTGGTACTTTATCATAAAAATAAATTCCCGGAGTTTTGGGCCCTTATAGTATTTTTAAGTTGCAAAATACTCTTGGTTGTGCACTGTTTTCCGTTATTTCCACTGTTTGATTTTTATAAATCACAAAAACATTAGAAATTTGAAAAAAAAATTATCAAAAAAATTTTAAATCTGTAAAACCCAAAAATATATTTTCTGCAATTTTTTGAGCATTTTTGGATATTCTAAAAATAAAAAAGTGTGGTGTGTATTTTTATCCCTTTGTGCATATTGTTCTTAATTTGAAAAAAAATTGAAAAACCAAAAACCACTAAAAATTTAATTTTAGAAATTTTACTTAGTTTTTAAATCGTACTCCTTGTGTTCGACCTTGTTCGCTATACTAGGTAAATTGAAAAGCAAAAATCACTTACATTCTATTGTTTGATATTTCTCTTAAGTGGTTGATAAATATTTTTCTCGTTGAGTTAGCCGATTAATTGGGGTCGCAATGACCATTGACATATTTGCATACTTAACCCTAGTTGATCGGTGGCTCATCACTACCTATCCTAGGATGCTTGACCAGTGTACCCAAGTCATCCGGCTACAGTCTCACATGCATATGACTTTGAAGTTGAAGCTTGCTAATTGATTGTACATCTATATATATATATATATATATATATATATATACTCCGACAGAAATTTTGATTTTTCTTGGTGTTTTGCATGTCTATTCTTTGTGGAGTTTTAGAATATGCATTTTTTAATAGTATATACAATAGCATTTACATATGGACTTTTTCTTCTTGAGCTAGTAAAATATCCCTCTTTTGAAGTTTCATTACAACCCACAACTTCTATATTTATACCTCTTTGCCACTGGATCGGGTTGGGGTATAATGGCCACAAATGTATGACTTCTGATGTTTCCATTGGCTAGTGTCTCATGCCAGCAAATCAAGCCCTCTACTACATCAACTAAGGTGAGCAAAGTGAAAGGTGCAGGCGTGCAAGCTAGTTCATTATCAACAAGATTCATGCTTGTATTCCGAAATATTCTACTTAGGCAGTCAAGACAACATTGAACCTAGTCTTGTGTTCTCAAAGAATTAAGTCTAGTAGACTTGAAGTATCTCAATTCCAGTTCCTATAAGGTTCCTATGATTTAGATTAAGTTCCAGCCATGCCCCAATCTTTGGATTTTATATAGACTAGTTTAATTATCAACATCAATCCAAAAATGGAAATGCTACGTAACGTAATTTTATGATGAAATTTTCTTGCTTTGAACTTTTTATGAATTTTTGAAAAAGGTTTGGAAATTTTTATGCAATTTTTTAAAAGATTTTTGCAAATGTTTTCAAAATTTTTGATTTTGAAAATTTTTAGGGACTTTTCAAAAATAAGAGTTTAATAAAAAGGGCATATGTGCAGATATTTATACGGGAGTGCTTTTATTATTTAAAAGAGATGGGTTTTAGGAATTTACAAGTTTGTATATACAAGGTTTGTAAAAGATCTTCATTTTCTCGAATGATGTACATAGTTCTCAAAATAATTTTAAAAGATTTTCACAAACATTTGAAAACTTTATTTTGCAAACTCAGTTGACAAATAAGTTTTACAAACATTTACAACATTTGAAAACCATTTTGCAATGATTTTTCAAACAGTATGTATAGACTTTTCAAACTATTTTTGCAACATTTTTTTTTCAAATCTTTGCAAATAGATTTTAAAAACATTTTATTTCAAATAATGAAAGGTACTTTTTAAAAACAAAATATTTTTACATATGTTGAAAACATTTTATAAAATATTTTCCAAATTGTTTTCAAATGATTTTTCAGAAAGATTTTCAACCCCTTTTTCAAACACTTTGCAAAAGCATTTTTAACCTGATTTATTAATCAATATGTACAAAGACTTTTGTGTGTTTAATTTGTTATTGATTAGCCATATTCTTGAAAATACAAAAGTACGAGTTAAAGCTAAAGTATATACGATGTATATACAACCCCATACTTAGCTTGAGTTATGACCTCATAGATCAGAGAGAAAAAGAGAAACATAACTCGTACTGAGTATATATAAGCCTATAAGACAACGACTAAAGAATAATGAATGCGAAGTTTATTGCCCCCCTATACAAGGATGACATAATCCTAAGTATAGCAGATTGTACACAGAGTAGGGAAGGTCAAGAGAGGGAATATACGCAATTATCGGCTTAACCTACTGCGCATATACTTAGAGTAAAATATCCCTAAGTTTTGTCAGAATATCATGAGTTAAGGGGATAGGTGAGGGATCAAGGAATGAGCAACGCGGGGTATACAACCACTATACTTAGGACAAAGTACTTCCTAAGTATAGAAGTGTTGAAAGAGGTGACACCTTTTCGGAAGAAAATGAAAATAAAAAGAAGAAAGGAAGAAAATAAGAAAAGAAAGACTATTCAACAATGTTTTAGTCTAATTTGTCATCTTCATACGCAACTTGAATGGAATCTACAATGGACAGGAAGGTGTTATGTTCCAAGTACGGCTTCAGTAGTTGTATGTTGATCATGAAGGTTTGTGCGCCAGCTGACAATCCTGATATCATATGCTTTCATTTTCATGCACATGCTTCAAAATAAACGACCCAGTCCATTTGCTCTTCAACTTCCCCGGGAAAGTTTTAACTTCGCATCGAACAACCAGACCTTCTGACCTGGCTCAAAAGTATTTTAGAGGATGTGCTTGTCATGCCACTTCTTGACTTGTTTCATGTACACCAGGCTATTGTCATATGCGTATTCATGGAATTAAAGTAGTCTGTTCAGTTCCAACTTTCTATTTTTCCCATCCTTCTTGGAATCCATGTTACAAACATTAATCTCCCACAATGATTTATGAATGAGTTCCATGGGCATACAACATGGCTTCCCGTATACCAGGTGGTAGGGAGACATTCCCAAAGGTTACTTGTACATCGTTCTATAATCTCAAAGAACTAAGTTGAGAAACTGAGACCAGTTCTTGTGATCTGGACGCACAAGCTTCTAAAGAATTGTCTTAATATCCATGTTTGAACATTCTGCCAAGCCAGGATTATGGGTGGTAGGGAGAAGCTACCATATGTTCAATGCAGAATTCTTGAGTTAGCTTCCTCACTTTTATCTTGATGGAACCACTAGATATATGAATCTTAGGAATCCTGAACCATGAAAGGATATGATCCTTTAGAAAATGACAGATGGCACGACTGTCGGAGGCTTGGGTTGGGATAGCCCCCACCAAACGACTAACATAATCGACAGCAAGCAGAATGTATTTGAACACCTGACTGTTCAGAAATGGGAACTTGAAGTCAATGCCCCAAGAATCAAACACATTTGAAATTTGAATATATTTCAGAGGGAGTGTGTCTCTCATTCCTATCGTTTCGCCCATCTTCTGACAGTAAGTGTAGGGTTTCACAAAATCTTATACATCTTTGAACGAAGTCAACAATAAATGGACGCATTGGAGTGCTTTTGCTATTGTTCTTATGCCCGAATTGTGTCCTCCAGATTATCGATCATGGTAATGTGTGAGGACACTAGAAATTTCCTCCTGAGGAATGCATCTTCTCCATATATAATCTCCCCCACTTATGAAAGAGATATGGATCCTTAAACTGGTAGAAATGGATACCAAACAAGAATTTGTCTACTTTTAGTTTCGGTCAATCTTGTGGTGTTCTCTTTGACACAAGATAATTCACAGTATCTACATACCAGGGGAGCGAGGTGATTGACAATATGACTTTGTTTGTAAAGGTTTCTGTGATTGGCCTCCTAGCTTTGTTTGCTTAGGAGGCTCAAGCTTGGGTAACCTTGATAGATGATCTGTCACCACTTTCTTGACTACAAGCTTGTCTCGGATTTCTAGGCCATATTCTTGGAGTAGAAGGATCCATCTAATCAGGCATGGTTTGGCATCCTTCTTCTGTTGTAAGTATCGGATGGCAGAATGATAAGTGTAGACTATGACTTTGGATCCAAGGAAATGGGATCTAAACTTCTCCAGGGTAAAAACTACTACTAGCGGCTCTTTCTTGGTGACTACGTAATTCTTATGAGCTTCATCTAATGTTTTATTAGCATAGCGAATAGCAAACAACACATTATCTTTCCGCTATCCCAACATGGCACCGATGACATAATCTGACCCATCCATTATGATTTCAAATGGTAATTTTTAATCTGGTAGTTGCAGGACATGGGCCTGAGTGATAAGATCATTCAACTGAGAAAAGGCTTGGAGAATATAGTCATCAACAATAAAATCTATTTCCATGCCTAGCAATTCAGTGAACGGTCAGGCAAGGTTGATAACATCTTCGATGAATTGCTAGTAGAAACCGACATGCCCTAAAAATGACCGGACTTGTTTGAGATTGGTAGGTGGATCATGTTTTAAAATTACCTCCACCATGGCTGGGTCAACATCCATGCCACTTTTTGATACAACGTGGCCTAGCATGATCCCCTCTATCACCATGAAGTTGCTCTTCTTAGAACATGAGGTTCACTTTGCAGCACCTCCAAAGAATTCGGTTTAAATAGTCCAGACATTGATCAAATGAATCTCCATAGACCGAGAATTCTTCCATGAATACCTCCAGAAAACTGCACACCATGCCGGCAAATACAGCTAGCGTACATCGCTGGAATGTAGAGGGGGTGTTGCATAGCCCGAACAATATATGTCAGAAAGCGTACATCCCAAATGGACATGTGAATGTGATCTTCTCTTGATCTTCAAGCACGATTGCGACTTGATTGTATATAGAATAGCTGTCCAAGAAACATAAATATTATTTCACAGCCAATCTCTCGAGAATCTAGTCGATGAATGGCAATGGAAAGTGGTCCTTCTTTGTGGCAAGGTTCAAACATCTTTAGTCAATAAAGATTTGCCACGAGGTTGGCATTCTGGTCAGAATCTCCTCTCCTTTGTCATTGGTCATAGTGGTGATCCCAGACATATACGTGTATGGGAATTGCGCCAAGGGGAATTCTACGTGTAAGGGACTCATCCACTAACTGTCGAAGAAGGGATATATCAATCGTACTTCACACCATTTCTAAATTTCTTTCATAGCAACCTCCCAAGGGTTTGGATTTAGTCTTCTCTGGAATTCATCGAAGGGATTCCTTTCATCTTCGAGGTAGATGTGTTATGAGCACAAGGATTGATTGATCATGTGGATGTCTGATATCTTCCAGCCTATCTCCTTGCAGTTTCGTTCAAGAATATACAAATCTCCACATGAAAATCGCAATATTCAGGACAGTTAGGTGCAATCACACTTAACTCAAATGTAGCCTATGCTAGTTTAAGCTCAAGTATGGCCTCTATCTATACTTTGTTGCTATTGGAGCTAAATGTAATCACTCAAGTGTCGTAGTTCACTACTTCCATGGCTGTTCGGAGGAACCACTAGCCAAGGATGATGAGGGAGTGAAGCAGAGGTGTGGATACATCCATGTCTAGCACAACAAAATCAACATGGAACTGGATCCCTTGAACAGTGACGATCATGTCATCCAACATGCTCCTAGGCTGCTTAACTAATTTGTCTACGAACTGTGAATCATCTTGGTTGGTTTAAGCAGACCTATCCTTAATTCTATGAGTAGCAAAGCTGGCATAAGAATGACTGAAGACCCACTATCAAGCAGTGTTTGCTTGAACTTCTGATTGAACATGTTACACAAGATGAGTGGCTATCCCTTATCCTTCTTTTTATTAGGGAAATTGTTGATGGCATTCACAGTTGCCATGTTGAGGATATGTTTCTCATGCTTTCCATTTTGGATTTTGGAATTGTGGGGTCGAGGCCGGCACCTTGTTGGACATGCTTCTCTAAGTCCTTTCTTTACTGCCGGCATGTACTCCATGACCTTCATCAATGGCATATTCAAGACCAAGTTCTGAATTATTTTCACAATTGATGGATCAGACAAAGAATTTTTCAAAAATTTAATCTTTTTGGTCTTTTTCGTTGCTTAAGGAAATGGAATATATCTAGAATCAGAAACTTTTTCATTCAAAATTTTGTCCAAATCATTGTGTATACGTAGATAGAAAAATGTGTAAAATCATCTACAGGTTGTGTACCAAATAATGCATGCTCAGCTTCGTTGTCTGGCTCTGGATCTGCTGCATGTGCGGGCATCTCCAAGGCTGGTTGGTCTCCACCAAGTATGGGGTTGTTGTTGTCTTTTTGCATTTTGTATTTTCTTCATTTTTGTAATATTTCTACAGGTGGTGCTCCACCAGAAATGTCTTCGGCTCCCGTTACAAGCCTGGCTGATGGTTCACCATCATATGCAAGATGTTTCCCCTTCGTTGTAGTCAATGGCCAAAGCGTCCTACCGCTCTTGAGAGTAACAACATTAGGTATAAACAAATTATTTCCATTTGAATTGGGTAGAACACGACAAGCTACATGCTCCTTGCATCGGGGGTTGGCCTCGAACTGGGCTAGAAAGAAGGTTTTGGTAGCCATCAAGTCGTCGATTTTTTGGCTCATTTCAGTCGTGTTTTTCATTAGTTTCTCGAAGAAAGCAAGAGCCAGGTTTACCAGCATGGTCTCAGAATATTCAGCCTAATGAAGCCTCTAGCTCTAGTAGTGCTAGGGAGACTACTGCCGGTATCCCTGATAATAGTGGTGAGGAGGAGGAGGAGAATACTGTTGGTATTGCTGAGAGGAATAGTGATTCTGATATTGAGCAGTTGGCTGCTACTGGTGATATTGTAGTTGTTGGTAGCTCGGCTATTGATATCCCTGCTTCTAGTTGTTGCTATGCTGTGGAGGTTGTTGGTATTGGGATCGGTAGGGTTGGATGATCCTTCTTCCATTCTATTACTGGAGGTATGGCCGGTTTCTCGAGTTCTGACCCTGATATTATACATGAGGACTGGTCAGTTGCTGTTCATTGTCCCACATACAATATACTTCTTGGATCTGTAGCATGGTGGAAAGAACTTCTCATGGTATACTTGTTGGGGCCCAGGTTAGTACAACACCATATAGATCATTGGCTACGATGGTTGCTGCTCAGGGGCATGTGCATAGTATACGTGCTAGACAGGCTGAGATGGCAGAGGTCTCAGCTGAGGAGGTTGTGTCATTACATGCTCCTTCTACTCGGCAAGAGTGTCGGTAGTAGTGGACACCAAGTTGCAAGTGTTGATGGTCCTGACAAGCAACTCCAGTTGTGTAGCAATGTGATCGATCTTGTCCGGACCCTGGGATTGCTTCTCAATCATAGCGAGTTTTTTGGGGTCCTACAACCTCTTATCAATGATATCTACTTTGGACAAGTAGCTCTCTATGATGCTTAGGTTGTAGCTCTCGTCCTTGTCCTCTGTGTGAGATTCCATATTGACATGTTGGTAGCTAGTTGTGGGCACCTTCATGTAAGCGCACGACGAGGATTGAGTGGCATCTCCCTCAGCCATATCCTTAAGAATCTCCCATACAACATCCTCATCTTTGTTAAAGTGCAAGCCACCACAAGTGGCATCGACCTATCTCTGACTTTTGATTGTCAGCCTACCGAAATAGTGTTGAACCAGACTGGTTTTCAGGATTTTGTGGTGGGCACACTTCTCCTGTAAATCTCTGAATCTTTCCCACTCTTCATGGATCGTCTCGTGGGGCTACTGAATGAAACTAGAGATGGGACGTGCATCTGATTCAAGCAATCAAGAGGATAAAACTTCTTGAGAAATGCAAACTTCAACTCCTCCCATGTCGTCACTAACTTCCCCAGATGATTCACCCAATAGAGGGCCTTGTCTTGGAGGCTTAGTGGAAGGCAGTCATCTTGACAACCCCTAGAGGATTGTTGGTGTAATGTGTTGTTACATAGATGAGGACAAATTTTTGCACGTTGATATAAGGTTCTTTTTTGTGTTCCAATGAAAGGACATGAATAGAGACAAGACTTGTGGCTGCAGTTAAAAGAAGGCATGGATTGGTGGAATATGAATCCATTTAGTGACATGACCTACCCCAGGGTTGTAAGTCTGCTTTAGAGAGGTCTTTGGTGGTAGTATTACCTCTCCTCTCCCACCTTGGGGTCCATCTACTTACAGATTATCTTTTGCATCATCCATGTACATCCTATCTCCTCTATTCTGGTCATCCTCTCCTCTGGCATCTCTCTCATTGATCCTCTTCCTTAAATTGTTTAGCATTTCCTGAAAAGTGACCTGGGCCAATCCTTGGTTCGTCAACTACTGCTGGATTGCTTGAGTCGAAGTGAGGAGCTGGTTATTGACATCATTATGCATGGTATATTATACATCCCCCTGTTCTGGCTGCTCGGCTAGTTGGGGATGTGGTCCCTTTCCTCTTGTTGTAGGAGCCATTTCTGAATCTGCCTGTAACTCTAGCTCTTGATCAGGGTCATGATCTGCACGGTTGAATAAACTCTTATCAGTCTATGTATAAGCATCAAATGCTAAGATTAGTCTAGGATTAAGGTCAATCCCAGATTGTTGTGAATGGAGGACATGATATTGACTGAAATCGATCTCCATTCACATAGGGTTGGTTCTGGGACAAGAGTAATCCTGGTTTATTTAGAGAGGAAGAGTTGGATTGGGCTACGAGTCCACCCCTCAAACAACAGATTTATTGGATAAAGGCAAGTGTTAAAAGAAGAAAGGATCGAGGAGTCCAAGGAAAAGTTCGCAAGATCTGAATCAGTTTCTTAGAGATCGCCCCGAAGTATTGGAGATGTAGGCGACATGAAATCGATGTGGGTTTCGGTGAGATCCCGGCTAAACCATCCTTGGGACGATATCTGAGATGGTCAAAAGGAAATAGATGGTGGATGAAAGATACGAAGATGAACATGAAATAAAAGGAGTGCAAAACAGTAGACATCTCAAAGTGAGTGGGGGTCATGAGGAAATACGCAAAATAGAAAATGTAATAAAATGTCGCAAATGCAATATTTTTGATCTTGGCCTTTACAGAACTAATCAATCCTCAATGCAATGCATTCACCAACTCAATCCATTATGCCGTGAAGGTTCAACAATTATCTTTATAAGTTTTAGATTGATTATCAAGCAATTATCTTTGAACGTGTTCTTAAGTGATAATCCTATAGGAGCGAGAGTACTACTCGAAAAGTATCACGTACTTATTCTCCTCCTTTATGACATGTATCCTATACTTTTTGATGTCCTTATGTCTGGATCTAGACTTCCTACTCAACTAAAGAATGAAAGTGATGAAACTGAAAGTGGTGAAGCAAATACTTCGGGTCAAGTCCACAATGGAATCACCCATGAGCGGTAAAGGGCCTACTCGGACGCGGGACGATGAGACAGACAACCCTGTGAAGGTGTGTCCTAAGCTCAAATACGTCTGAAATGGTCAGTGTTGTACACAAAGTGAGAACATCGTCATTGACCAAATCCTACGCTCCCAGGTGTAATAATAGCGCCGGTACTTCGCAAATCCAGGCATACAACAAGGCAGTATCCAGGATGGGTTTTTAGCTCAAATTCTTATGATAGCCCTCTCTCACTAGGAAGGACACCTCCATTCCTCAATAGTACCATAAAACAATGAGGGCTTTGCTCACCCAATGTAAGGAATCCTATTAATCAATTTTATTTAGGTCAAGTATTTTTAGCAATCCCTTTTTAAATTTTTTTGTGTTATCACTTGCTTTGAATAGATACAGTACAAGCACCTAATGTTTTTTAATGGTTTTCTTTTCTCCTAGGTTGACAAAATCAGAGGGAGAAAAAAGCAAAAATGCAATGCATGTCGAAAAAATAATGATAAATGCTCAGATAGAAGATTCACAGTGATTCCTAGCTCTCTCCATGTCGGATGCAAGGCAGAAATTTTTAAACCTAATCTATATGCAAATGCAACGATGAAATCTACCTAAGAACAAGAAGTGTTATTAGTATGAAAACTGAATGTCAAACCCTAGAATAATTACCTAAAAATTTCGGACTTGGAGGCAACCTTAGTGCCCGCTTTAACGGGTTCTGCAAGCATTGTATGATGCCTCTCTCGGTGCTCGATGATCAATCTAGGATTTAACAATTAATTTTGGGCTATGTTCAATGGAAATGTAATCTACAAGAATAAGAATAACCTTAAGGTGCAGACCTAGCTACTAAGCAAGCACACCTAGATCTAAGGGATAAATATCAGAAAACCAATAAAACAAAGCCCCGAGTGTCCAAGAGTCCAAGTACATGTATTATTACAAATTAATAAATGCACTCTCTTACCAGAAATAAAACAAAAGATCTATGCTAAACTTCTCTCTCACTCTCTACTCTTGGTCCACAAGTAGAAAGACCAAGTCTTATCGATTCAAGTGCTTCAACTACTTAGACGATTGTCATCTTCTCGAAGTACCTTGCAAGAAAAATAGCAGAGACAAATATTAGCACAATAACAATTGTATCGAATAAGAGAGAAAATAAATGAAGAAAAATAATGAAATAAAAATGACCAAAAATTCTATCCTATGTATTGTTCCTTAGCAACTACGCCATTTGATGACACGAGTTTTGTGAGGGTCTAAAAATTATTCTCATTGAAAATCAAAGAAAAATGTCGTTGTAGTGATCGCTCACAAGATCATGTGGTCAATAAACAATTAACACGCACAAGAGATAAATCAATCAAGCAAGGGATCAACATTTACTATACCCTAAAATGAAAATTATAGTGGACAAGTATAGTAGGGGTCGAACTCATGTAACAATGGAGAATAGACAATTAAATTTGGCTAAAAGAAGACAATAAATGATTTTAGGTTTCTTAGGGATTCTTGGATTTTGGTGGTTTTAACTTTTTATTTTTTTTTGATTTTTTTTTATATTATTTATATTTTTAATTTTATATTTTTCTTATTTTTTGATTTTTTTGAATTTCTTTATAATAATTAATAATTATAATAGAAATGTATATATATAGTTAGAGGTAGCTATTATTTTTCTAAATATAATTATAAATACTCAAATTTCACAAATTGAAATATTTTTGTGTTTTTTATGTTTTTCTCTGTTTTCTATCATTTCCTTTAAAATTTTACTATTATTATGTATTTTTAATTGAATAAATTAGGCACAACAGTAAGCAAAATAAATAGAATGGATTTTTTGTAAATTAAAAATAGATAAATGCTTTAGAATTTTCCAAAACTATTTTTACTATAAATTAAATATAGTAGATAAAATTTAGGAACAAAAATCACTATTTTGGAATTTTCAAGAATTTTTATAATTTTAATAAGGATTTTGGAGCTTTTTAATTTTTATTGTTTTTCTTTTTCCATTTATGGATTTTTGGTCAGTAGGCTCAAAATATAGTAATAAATAAATTTTAACTTTTTGTAATTATTCTAAATAACTTTATATTTTTTGTATTTTTTAATGCAAATAGGGATGAATAGCTTAATTTTCTATTTTTAATAAATGGAAAATAATCTTAAAGTACCTAATCAATAATATATGTGATATATATTTATATATCTGGTATTTATAGTAATTCTCTACACATTTTTAAGGCGTGAGATATTTTTAATAACACAAAATCAACAAAAAGAAAATACAAACTAGTCGGGCATTTATGTAAATAATTAGAGTTTTTGGACCCTAGCCGGACACCTCAGAGAAATAGGGGACCAAAATGCATTTTTTCTTAAGATATATGATATTTAATACCTGCAGGGGTGTTTTTGTAATTAATAAAAAGTTTGGGGGCAATGATATTTTTACAGAAAAGATCACACTATTATTTAAAATATATGTCCTAAAATGAGATATAAAATCCCATGGGCTTAGGTGCAAAATATCCAGTCCCCTCAAGCACACGTGCACATGAGGTGACGTGGATTGACCTAAGTGCAAATAAAGTTAGTAGAGTGGTGAAGTAGAAATTTTGCAAAAATATTTAAACTATTGATAAAAGTTTGTGTACTGAAAATATAATACAAAAAGTGGTGGGTGAAGTATGCAAAATACCATCATGAGAGTGATACAAAGGCGTGGATACTTCACTTATACATGTGGCATGGTCTGGACGACCAATGGGTGATTCGGCTGCGACGGCTAAGTTTAGATCCCTTGATGGGATCTAATAGTTGTGGTGCTTCAGATCTGACAACAACTACTTACCTGGGCGAGGGCACATGATCAAATGGCTGAGATGACAGTTGGAGGAACAGGTCAAGAACCGGCTGGTTCGAGCTTTGATCAGATGTTCCTCGCTCCTCTGGCCACCTGGGAGTCTCGGTGCGGGTGTAAACCGAAGTTGTAGCTCCTCTGCATCATGTGGCAATCTTAGAAGAGCCCTTGGAGCGCTGACAAGGAATGTCATGGTCAAAGAAGCACGGAGTCTCCAAGTGCCTCTTCCTTTGTCAAAATCGACCACAAGGGGTCCTTTGGCCCTTTAGAGTATGTAGGAAGCTAAGGCACACAAAGGGAATGGTTCAGGGGGTCTGTCCAGGTCAGGATGAGCGGAGATGAATGTGAGCGGAGACCTCTAGTGAATGACGAAGGAAGGAGGGAAGATCACCTAATCTGAGCAATATCAGGGTGTACGGAGGTGTATGGGACAAAGAGCAGGTGAAGGGAAAGAGAATGGATGTGATTGCAAAGGCGGAGGTTGGTTAAGGTGATGGGAAATAGAAGGCAGAGCCAAAGATCGGTGAAATATTTTTTAGATTTTACAAATAATCAAACGAAAATTAGGGGAACAAAATGCGACTCTACTCTGCTACTATGCTAAGGAATGAAAAAAACATGAAAAGGACGAGCTTTACCTAGCCTAGACTGAGTGGACCTGACTTGCAGTGGAGCAGGTGGTCAGAGCTCAGATCGACCTTGATTCTAAACCAAAAGCCTTGCTGAATCTTCCTCAAGGTTCCTGCTATCACCAAGACACTCAAGGTGTTTGAAAAATAAGGTTGGAATGGTGGAAGAGGTATCAAAGGATCAAGGAATGGTGGAAGAGATGTTATGCACAAGGTGCCTTCCTCGTGGAGTGGTGCTCGATACAGTGGCGCTTTGACAAAAAAATCATCATGGCGTGAAGGTCCAAGGGGCAAGGATCAAAAGTCAAGAAGGGATCGATCTAAATGGGTGCAAGGATTGGGTGCAATAATTCGATGAAGTTGGGTCAATATTATGACAGGCGACCATACCTAGGGGGTCAGAGAGCCGACCTACGGTCAGCTGCTCATGAGCCCTGATTCAGCCACATCTGTACATTACACGACAAAACTATAAATAAAACATTTATTATTTCAAATAAAATAACAAATGATTTTATTGACTTTTTGTTAAAACATAAAAATGTTTATTAATTTATATAGTATTTTAATATGATTTTATTTAATTTAACAACTTAATTTATTATAGGTTACTTTCTGGAGGTCCATTTATAGGTATTTTTACCTATATTATGTGTATTTTATTTTGTATCTTATATTAATTTTTTTTATGCATAGTTTATATATTTAGAACTTATTTTAATACTCTCAAATAAGTGTTTATATGTACATTTAATTTGATAGATATTATTTATATAGGTATATGCATCATCGATGTATTTTAATACACTATTTTATTTTAGTGTATTTTTTATCTTTTTATTTTATTCTAAATATGTATATACTCTATGAGTAATATTTACAAAATTATAAAAATATAAAATTAATATAAAGAAAAAACAAAATGAATATTTTATTCAGATGTATTCTACAACAGGGTCCAAAATCGAACTTTTGCATCTTAACTCCAAATTAAATGAAACAACCTTCATTAAATAGATTATTAGAAGTTATATACAATTAAAGGTGATTTTGAGCTCATTTGGAGAAGATATGGGTCTGAGAATTTTGTATTTTGGAATTTTATTTTGAGTGTAAAATGTACAATGTGTTATTTTTGTGTGAAATAAATTTAGTATTTTTCTATGTATTTTTATCTACAACTTTCATGCACAAAGTTTCTTTATTTGAGATAAAAATAAGAAAGAATAAAATAAATCCCAGTAATGCATTATTTGGTTAAATGAATTGGAAATTTTATTGTGTTTTTGGCGCTTATCTCCCCTACTTTATTCCTTGTCAACCCAGTCATCATGATGCCTAGGTCTCAGGGTTTAGGGTCATACAATCCCTCTAGTATTTTATTTCTTTTTTTTCTTTTCTTTATTCTTTTATTTTGTGTTTAAATAATGTATTTTATACAATATTTACATGGTAAATAAGACATGTTAATTTTTACAAAATAATGATATTTACATGCACTTAGCTAGGGTTTAAAGGTCAAAATGAAAGAATAAAGGTGATGAAATGGAGATTCATCAACCGTTGATTCTGTTGGTAGGAGGGGGTTGTTGTTGGTAACCCTGGAAATAGTGAGGAGGACGAGGAAGAGAATGGTAACGCGGGTACTACGGCAAGGAGTACTAATAATGATACTGAGTAGTTGGCTGCTAATAGTGCTGCTAACGGTGTCGGTACTGTCGCTGATAATTGTTCTGCCTCCAATTGTATCCATGCTGAGGAGGCTATTGTTGGGCCAGGTTGGGCTAGAAATTCCACCCTCCTTATTGTTGGTGAAATGGTCAGTTTGCCTGGTTCTAACCTTGTGGTTGTCTCTAAGGACGGGTCGACTGTTAATGGTTACCCCAAATGACACTTACCTCTAGAATGAGTAGGGGAGGTGGAAAACAAGACTTGAGGTACCGATGCTGGAACTCCGGTGGATGGTAGACAACCATTTAAGTCTGCAGCCATGGTAGTTGTTACTCTAGGGCCTACACGTAATATATGTGCTAGACCGTAACTTGATTGGGGCTCGGTTGAGGTGGATATGTATGTATATGTGTCAGCTCCTTCTCAGCTGGAGGCTATGTGGTGGTGGCCACTGCATTGCTAGTGACTGATGGTGTTCACCGGCTGCTCCAGCTACGTGGTGATGATATCAAGCTTGTCTAAGCCCTTCATTTTCCTCTCGATCCCAACGAGATTCTCAATGTCCTACGACCTCTTCTCAATGATATCTACCTTCGACGGGTGGTTCTTGATGATGTTCAGGTTAGAGTTATCACCATGTCGACTTCTTGTGCATCCTCCATTTTGAAGTTCTTGCGGAGGACCTATGGTGGCGACTAGATATGGAAGTAATGAGATGAGGATAACATGGACTCACCTTCATCCATCTCATTAAGAATTTGCCATAATGTGTCCTTGTCCATATTGAAGTGGGATCCTCGACATGCAACATCAACCAGATGTTGACTAGATTCTATCAAGGCCACCAAAGAAGTGTTAAACAAAGCTGGTCCTTGGATTGTAATGGTGGTGGCACTTCTATATCAGATCATTGAACCTCTCACATGTCTCATAAAAGGACTCTTGGGATCCTTGAGAGATGCTAGCAATCTTCGACCACCTGAGATTGAGACAACTGAGAGGATAGTACATTTGTAGAAATGCAAACTTCGGGTCCTCACAAGTAGTCACCACCATCGCCAGATGGTCGATCCAGTACAGTACTTAGCCCTGAAGGTGGAACGGAAAGATAGTCATCTTGATTACTCCCAACAAGATGTTGGGGTAGTGCATCATATTGCAGATGCAGTTGAACTATAGTAGATGGATATAAGGCTCCTCATTTTAGTGCCCTTGTAAGCTAGGGAGGAGCAAAAGGAGCTGAGGATTCAGCTCGAAATTTCCATGGATCGGTGGAATCTGGATCCACTCATTGATATGATGTACCCTAGATTATATGATTACTTGAGGGTTGGCTTAGGTCGACCTCTCACTTCATCCTCCCTACCTCCATGAGGTACATCTACAGAGTGATCATCATTATCATCATCATCACCTCCTCCTCTAGGTGTCTCCCTTTCTTCAGAACTCCTCCTTAAATCATTCAGCATATCTTGAAAAGCGACCTGAGCTAGATCTTGCTCAGTGAGTTGCTGCTGAATGGCCTTGAAAGAGAACAGGATCTGACTTTATACTTTGATCAAACTAGGCCTAGTGCCCTACTCTATATCCGGCTCTATGTTCTACTACTGGGTCCCTTTCCTCTTCCTGTTGGACACATCTCTGGTACTGACGGTGAATGAACGGGCTCGAGATTAGGGTCAAGATTTGCAATAGGAAATATACCCCGATCATTTGATATGTAAGCATAAGATGGAGATAATAATTCAAAATTAGGGTCAATTATGAATCTTATTAAAGATGAAGAGGAGTATGGAGTAAAATCAATCTCCATCCAAAAAGGTCAGAACTCGGGAAAAGAGTTTTCCTGGTTTGGGTGAAGAAGAAGAAGCGGGGAGTCCTGAGGGTGGTTCACGAAGTTTGAACCATGTACCTAGGAATCTCCCTGAATTATTGGAGATGCCAAGCTCGAGGAGTCGATGTGGTTATTAGAAAAGTCCTGACTAAGTCATCTTGGAGTGATCATCTTGATTGAAAAGAGAAGATTGAGTTGGAAGAAGGTTGCGGTGATGAATGAGAAACAAATGGAGTGCAAAACAGTAGACGTTTCACGACGAGCGGGGGATCAAAGAGGAAGTGAGAAAAGAAGAATGCCAAAAATACGCAAATACGCGGGACTTTGATCTTTGGTCCTACTCTAAACAAACAAACATCAAACAAAATGGATTCATCAACTCAACCCAATGTGAAATCGTAAGAGTTATGCTATTTTTATCTTTTCAATGTTAGGGTTATTGATTCAAGCAAAAAAATTGTCACGAGTCCTTATCGGCTAGCGCGAGAGTGTGTACTACCAGGAAAGTATCTCTGTACTTGTTCCACCTCCTTTGTATCATGTGATCTGCACTTTTGATATCCTCAATAGTGATGAATCTACATTTCATCATCTTTATTCTATCATTTTGGCCTTAAAAACCCTAGTAAATGCGTATAAATAGTGTTAATTCATGTATTTTAGCATTCATGTATATTTGTGTAAAAAGTGTATAGAATACTATTTTTAATGCCAAAATTATAGAATAAAGAATAGAAAAGAAAAAGAATAAAATATTGTAAATATTTTATGACCAAAAACCCCGAGACCTAAGCATCTAGATGAATAGGTCGATAAGGAATAAAGTAGGTGGAGATAAGGGCCGAAATACAACAAAACCCTTTTATTTTAATTCATTCTTTATTCATTTTGGGACCTATTTTTAGTTTCACTTTTTATACTTCAAATAAAGAAACTTTATACATGAAAGTTGTAGATAATTAAATATAGAAAAATATAAAATTTATTTCATACAAAAATAATGTACAGACAAAAAGTTATGATCTGAAAAATTTCCAGAATCCCAAATTCCCATACCTGTATCTCTCAAATAAAAACTCGAAACACATCAAAACCACCTTTAATTGTATATATCTTTTAATAAGCTATTTTATGAAGGTGGTTTCGTATTTTGCGGAGCTACGGTTTGAATGTTAGGTTTTGGACTGCTATTGTATATTTGTACAAATTAAAATATTCATTTTATTTATTATTTACTATTTTTATAATTTCTTATTTTTATTAATTTTTTAAATATTATTTGTAATATATGTGTACATTAAAATCAGAATAAAACACTACAGAAAAGTCAAAAATGAAATACCTGTATACAACACATAGGTATAATACCTATACATATACCTATATAATTATTACTTATATTTTATTAAGTATACAAAACACTTCAGAAAAACAAAATAAAAATATATTTAAGTGTATGAAAATATTTTATAAATTTTTAAAATAATAAATAAAATTAATAAAATTAAATATACAAAATAAAAATAAAATATTTAAATATATAGATATCTATACCTATATGGGCCTAAAAAGGTAACTTGTAATTTAATACCTCAAAAAAATAAATGAAAATCATAATAAAAAAATTTATAAAATAATAAACATTTTTTAATAATCAAAAAAATAAATTCAATTAAAATTTTTAAATGAATTTACAATTATTTTTTCCAAGGTTTTTTCTGGTTGGTCCACGTGGACCAACCAGATTCCTTCCTTGGTTGACCTCGGTCAACTCTCTAACCGAGGCCAGGCTTTTGTCAGAATTGGATTTTTTGGCCACTTTTGACCATTTATGGAGGCCAAGTCTTTCATCTTCTCATGTCGAAGCCTTCTACACTTTTTCTCCCCATAGATCAAGGATACACGCCCAATGTTAATCTTGGGGATTGGACTCGCGATTCCTAAGATCCGCATCAATCTTTGGACCCTGTTCGTCAACCCTTCAAAAACTCACCCAACTTTCCCTTACATTTTTGAACTCTCTTCTACCCTAGTTTCGACTCTTGTTTGACGTGCTCCGGACAGGAAGGGTGACAGGCTTCCTCCAGCACGCGCGCGGAGCCCAGGCGAGGGTGAGGCGGCGTTCCATCCCTATCTCCGGCCACCTTGGCCGTGAGGTTTAATGTCGCGGCTTCTTGCCACTTGAGGTCGTTTCTCTCTTATCTTGTTCCATTTTCCGCTTAGTTTTAATTTCTAAGTTGATTGCCCATCTTTTCTTGTTGATACTGGTGCATGATTTAGCTATAATTTCGACCTTCGAGGTTCGCCGGACCCAGCTCCAGTGAACCCTCCATCCACGCTAATACCCATCCACTCCACCCGCGAGACCCCTAGAACCATATCTGCTTGTGTTTAACCCTTCTTGCAGGTTCCAGGAGTCAAAGGACCTCCTTGGGGGTCGATTTTGAAGGACACGAGGTACCTGGACCCCCATCGCCTCTCCGACCTTGCCGCGACGCACCGGGGCTCAGTGAGCCATTTTGGCCCCGCCATCAGGTCGGGGAACCTTCCAGGAGTCGTCGGTGCCTTGCTGCGGCGAAGGAGGGGGCCGGAGCACTGCTAGAACGTCGATTGAAGCTCGAACTCAGTCGTGTTCTTCCCTATTCTTTCAGGGAGGTCCACGGTCGTTAGATCGGGCTTTGGTTCCAGGAACTCCAGCCGTCGTCCGATCCTTCGTGTCTCACCCTTTGATCGCCACCCGTACAATCTAATCAGAGCCCTCCATTTTCGAAGCGTCATTGTCGCCCCTGGAGAGGACACATGTATAAGTAGGATATCTTCAGCAGTCTGATCTCCTCGACTGGGTATTTTACAAGGTTTCACCCAGCGTTTTCTGTATTTAATTAGTACTACCAAAACATTCATCTGTCGTTTTGTATTTTTGTATAATTTGCACAGTGCCCCCTAGTTTTTGCGATATTCCTTTTTAGTCCCTGCCAAGTCACGTGCTCTGTGCACGTGACTTGGCAATTTTGCAGGGCTACCCCGGGGCATTTTCTTATTTATTTGTAGTCTAAGAACTTTTATATGTTGTTATATATTTCTGGACATTTTGCACGTTTGCCCATGTACCTTTCTTATATTGCGCTTAGGTCCTCGCGAGATGTGCGTGCGTGTCGCGTGCGTGTTGGCAATTTTGCATAATCGACCTTGGTGCTAGGGCTATTTATAATCAGTCCAGAAACATTTCTAATTAGTTATATAGTTCTGGAACATTTACATTTTGATCCTTCAACTTTCTGCTAATTACACAAATACCCCTACTAGTGGTCCATTTTCTTGTTGCTTTCTCTATTTATTCCATGCATCTCAAAATTCCTAAAAAATCCACACAAATCACCTTGTATTCCTGCTGTATTCTACTTTCACACTATATTTTTGTTTTTGCATTATTATTGCATTTTAATATTTATAAAAATTCAAAAATAAGCATTTTTAGCGCTGTTTGCGTTATAAAATACACAAAAATTATAAAATCCCTTAGAAAATTCCCCAAAAATATATTTTGTCTATTTTCATTTGTTTTAACTTCTGTCCAAAAATCACTAAAAAATTAAAAGGAAAACCCCTAAAAATAGTAAAACTCTTAAAACTTCATAAAAATATTAAAATTCCAGAAAAATCATAAAAATATAATTTCTATTTCTTAATTTTCTTTATTTTATTATCTTTATTTTAAAATTAATTTGAGCACTTTTTTATTCTTTTTGATATTTTTTTATCCTCATTTTAATTTTGGTTTTGTATTTTATTCACTGTTTTCAGTATTTTTGCCTTTCAAAATACCAAAAAAATTAGGAGAAATATAGAAAAATCACAAAACATTATAAAGATATAAAAGTCCAAAAAGATTTTATTTCATATATTTTGCTTCTTTTTACCTATTTTTATAAATACTTTATCCCTCTCTTTTTTATTTGTATATATATTTTATTTTATAAATCAAAAGAAAGAATATAAAATATAAAATATAAAAGGAAAATATAAAAGTAGAAATTAAAAATCAAAATATAAAATTATAAAATCAAAAATTAAATAAAAAAATTAACTAAAAATTAAAACCCACAAAAAATAGCACTTATAGACAAATCATCACATTCACATTTTGTGCATTATTGCCTCGTTCTATCTGTCTGCTCCTTGTGTTCGACCTCTACACATACTTGCACCTATACACATCTTGTAATAGAGTTATAATAAATTTAACTCCGCACATTTACTTTCATTGCTTGATTTATCTATTGTAGGTTAACTGTTCATTAATTCGGGTTTTGTGAGCGGTCGCTCAGCGACACTGTAGTCCCGCCTTGTGTGGACTATTTTGACCCTCGCAAAATCTGTGTTATCAAATGGCACCGTTGCCAGGGAGCAACAACGCTTAGTTCGAGTTTTTGGTTGATTGCGATATTTGTCTATATTTGTGCCTTATTTATTTTTATTATTTTTGATATATCTTGTTGAGTTGTCTAACCTCCTCTCTTGTTGATTTCGTGCGAGGTGCCGTGGATCAAGGGAGGCGCTCTACCCTAGGCGCCTGGGCACCCACGTGAAGCTGGCGACAGTCTGCTCCCCTCTCACCGAAGGAGACATAGAGATTTTTGAAGACCGAGCTCCCTTTGTATTTATTGTATTTATTTTTGTAATTTAAGTGAGATAGATACTCTATTGTTTGTAATAATACAGGTACACCAAACCCTGGTCACTCGGGCCTAATTTCCAAGTGATTGTTCACTTGGGGGCTCACCGCGGTTTTTACGATTTTCTTCGCATTTTTTATTTTGTTTTCCGATTTTGTTTTCTTTGTTTGGTGTGATTGAGCCCTTAGTTTTAGGAGTTGCTTGTCGATAGCATTAGGTCCGAACAGTTAATATTTTTACCTGTGCCTATAGTGACATTTTGGATCTAGTCAAATTTTGAAACTGTGCTTCACGCTAATAGCAGCTTCTCACACTAGGGCAATTTCATTGTCTTGCATCTGCATATAGATTAGGTTTCAATTCTGCTAAGCATCCTTGTATGTAGAGTGCTCGAGGCAAGGTGAGCATTTACGCTTTAGCATTCATCATCGTTTGCCGCTTGTATTGCTTTTCCGCCTCTGCCTCTTATTTTAATCACCTAGGTGCTTAAAGGAATTGACTCCTCGTTAGGTGCGTGCATTTCTATTAAAATACAAAAAAAGTGATAACAAATAAAATTGGGACTGCTAACATTACTCGACCCTAAAATCAACCAAAAAGAAAATCATTTGTCTTGGGCGAGTAATCCCCTCATCGTCTTCTCTTTTACTTGCTCTCGCACACACTAAGGATTAATGCCAAAATCCCATTTCAGCCCCCTAAGTGTTTGTGCAATCTTTGACTTCTTACCTAACTCTAAAATAGACAAGATAAAAAGACTGCATTTGCGATCTTCACTAAGTTGAGTAGGTGAATTGAGGGTTTGTCTTGTATGAGTTTGTTTGTGATTGTTTTGTGTGCACTCTAGATCGCTTCTGCGCACTTGCACCTTCTTCTCATTTCTCTTGATTTGACCATCGTGCTCTCCTGATTCCCACCTTTTGTTTTCGAGATGGACCCCTGGAACATTTTCTATCCGGACTTTGCAGATCCCTCGTTCACTCCAGCCGGTGCACCTCCCTTTTATCAGGAGGAACCTCCTCCTATTTTTTCTGATTTTTGTACATATCCACCTCAGCCACAGCATCAGACCTCGGACTTCTACCCACACCCATCTCCACCCCCATATTTTCCATTTTCACATCCACCCGAGACTGAGTTGTTAGAGTCACCTTTCATGGAGTCCACCCTTGAGCACTTGACCCAGATGATGGATCATATGAGAAAGAGGATTGACCACCTCACTAGTACAAATAAGAGCGACCATGATATTCCACCATTCGATGATATGAGTTGATTCGAGGATTCCCATGAGAGCTTCCAATCGCCCAAAATGCAAAAAAGTGAGAAAAATTTAAAAATCCGAAAAGAGTTTGGGAGACCTTTGATCGAGTCAGACTGTGAGGAGAGCGCCCACTTTCCAGACCATCTGACCACACCTGCACTCACACCTTGTCCCACCTTTGACCCCGAGGATGTCGTTGTACAGACTGCCCTTGGCATGCCTCGTATATATGATGATTCTGAACTTCTCCCTTGTATGGAGGAGGTCCAAAAATTAAAAAAAAATGTTGACTGAACCTGAAGTGGTGGCCACCATTCATGAGATTATCCGTGCCCCACTTCAGCATGCCATGACTGATTTATCAGCTCCTCTTCCCAAGAAGAGAAAGCGGAGGAGAAGATCATAGCGTCATATCTTGACCATGGCCACTGCCTACGGTATCACACACTATCCCATTCCTCAGAAGAAGAACACTGCCACACCTTTCATTACCTGCACCATCTCTGACTTCACTTGTGATCACACTCTCCTCGATGGCGGTGCTTCGATTAGTATATTACCTTTCTCGCTGGAACAGTCTCTTCACCTAGGGCCTTTAAAGAAAACCAGGATGATCGTTCAGTTTTCTGATGGATCTATTAAGAGGCCGAGGGGTATCCTTGAAAATTCCATCATTTGGATTCAGGGCACGAGCTACAATGTAGATTTTGTCATATTGCCCATGGAGACCTCCACTGGGGAGCATTCTCCAATCATCCTTGGACGACCATTCATCGCCTCTGCAAGGGTCGTTATTGATTACGGATCAGGAGAGATTCACTTCCATCCTGTTGACGAGAGCAAAGTGTTGATCACCGCACCCACCGTTGACCAGAGACCTGCACCTGATGTGACCATACCTATCTTGGCTGACCCTGAGGACCATTACCTTGATGAGACTATTAGAGAATTTTGCTGTTTATTGGATTCCACTGAGACCCGAGAATTCCTTCTCATGGAGGAAGACTCGGAAAGCATGGACCTCAGCGTTCCTTCTTCTGGGACTTGGTGTTGTGCTGATGACATCCGCGGGATTTACACGATTGACACCTTGGTGCGAACGACGGATGTAGAGAATAGACATGACAGACATGTTTCGACTACTTTCACTGATGAGTCTGCTCCTGTCTATGTAGATACTGATGAGACTAAGGCCGAATTTGATCTGATTGCTTTTATTCGAGAATTCGGGACTTTTGATGAGAAAGATGATCCGGTTGAGATTATAGAGGATGAACAGAGTTTGACTACTTCCACTGATGAGCTCGTTCCTTTTTATTTTGACCTGGATTAGACTTCGCAGGACGACACTGATTACACTACTTCTGATGATGAAGAGTCTGTCCCTTTTCACTTTGATATCAGCGAGACTCCCATGGCCGGACCTAGTCGTACTTCTTCCACTCACTCATCCGTGCCTTTAAACCGTAGGGCCCTTGAGGATATACACTCTGTCGACCCTGATCGGCTTCCGTCCACTGTGGACTCCGATGTCAACCTGCACCATACCAGATCCATTCCTCATCGGTCCCGCAAGAAGGTTTTCTTTCTACTTTCTTGATCTTGTATACATCCACCTTTGTTGTATATCCTCTTTTGTTCATCTCTGTCTCTCTCCACCGTATTGCTTGCCCACCCATTCTCGTGTTTGCCTTGCTTAGGACGTACTTTGTCCTAAGTATAGGGGGTGTTCGAGACGAGTGTTCTTTCATTGTTTCGTGTCATCACTCCTGTTGTTGCCTATACTTGGGGCTTCTTTTACCCTAAGTATAGGGGGAGTGGTGTGTACATCCTCTGATCTCGTTTCCATTTTTATCTCTTTTCTTCTTTTCATTTTCTATCTTCTGTATCTATCAAAAAGGTGTCGCCCCTTGTAGACAGTTTTCTATACTTAGGACGTATTTTGTCCTAAGTATAGGGGGATGTACACCCTGAGTTTCTCCATTCGTTGATCCTCTCCATTGTCTCCTCTTCTTGTCTATACTTAGGGATATCTTACCCTAAGTATAGGGGGAGACAATCTGAGTACGATCTGTTCATTCCCACCCTTGACCCTCCTTGCTTTGTGTACAGTCTGTCATACTTAGGATTATTTGATCCTAAGTATAGGGGGGTGGTTAACTTCTCATTGATTCATTCATCTCTCTATTCCTTATTCTTTAGATTTTCCTATATTCAGTACGAGTGATGCCTTCTCTTTCTCTCTGATCTATAAGGACATAGCTCAAGCTAAGTATAGGGGGGTTGTATATATTACGTATATACTTAGCCATAACTCGTACTTTTGTATTTTTTATTAATAATTATGGCTAATAATTATTTAAAATTCATTAAAATAACCTTAATAAAAAGATGCTATTATTCCTCAAATTCTTTTTGTATGTACTGATTAACAAATCAGGTGAAAATGTTTTTTTTACAAAATGTTGAAAAATAGGTTTGAAAATCTTTGTGGAAAACTTTTGAAAACTATTTGGAAAACGTTTTGTTACATGTTTTCAACCTTTGTAAAAATGTTTTTTTTAAAATTTTATTTTCTTTATGTGAATAAAATGTTTGAAAAATAATTTGCAAATGGTTTGAAAAATGGTTGTAAAAATATTATGAAAAATCTATCTATATTGTTTGAAAAACATTTGCAAAATGATTTTCAAATATGTGTACATGTTTCTAAAATTGTTTGAAAAATTATTTTGGACTATAGTTTTCAAAATTGTTTGAAAAGCCCTTTTCAAATAAGTTTGAGGAATACATACATCACACCTAAAATTCTTTATAAATATTTATAAAAATGACCACTTACCCTTGTAAATTCTTAAAATCTAAACATAAGATGCACCCCTGTGTAAATATTTTTAACCTAGATTTTATCCAAAACCTTTTGTTTTCAAAACAAATTCCAAAAATATTTGCAAAATTAAAATACCAAAAACATTTGAAAAATCCTATTGAAAATACCACAAAATACCTATGCATCATCTTTTCAAAAATCCATAAAAAGTTCGAAATCTTTGAAAATTGCATCACAAAAAAAATTTGTCCATTCCCATAGCATTTGCATAGCATGAGCATTTTTCGGATCGAGTTTAATAGTTGAACAAGTCTAAATAAAATACGGAGATTGGAGCTTGGTTGGACATTAAAATCTACCTAATAACAGGAACCTTATTGGAACTGGAATTGAGGTACTTAAGGTCTAGTTGACTTAATTCTTCGAGGATCATGAGACTTAGTTCAATGGATTTTTGACTGCCTATGTAGAGTATTTCGGAGCACACTCACGACTCTTGTTGATAATGACATAACTTGGACACCTTCACCTTTCACATGGCTCAACTCAGTTGGAGTGGTGAGGGGATTGGATTTGCCGGTATGAGACACACACAAGTGGAAACACTTGTCCTCCTCTAGGGAGGGAAGTGCACCCCCAACCCGTCCAGTGATGAGGAATTCTAAAGACAGGAGAGTGTGGGTTGCAATAAAGCTTCAAAAGAGGGATAGTCTACTAGCTCAAGAGGAAAAACTCCCTATGTAAATGCTACGGTAAATTGTATTTCAAAAAAAGCTCCAAAAAAAAGTGGGCAGGCTTGTAAATAAAAAATAAAATGCCTGCCGGAGTGTACATATGTTGTATAGGAAATAAGCAAGCTTGAGTTCCAAAATCATATCATGTGAGCCTGCAGCTGGATGACTTGACTACACTGGTCTTGCATCCTAGGATAGGTAGCTACACTGGCTACCGTCCATTCTTCTCTTCACCCCCTCCTCTTGAGCTTGTTGCCACTTGAACTTAGAAGGGAATACCCCGCTCCTCGAGGAAGGAGTTATTGGATTGGGGAATCATTGGGTTGTCATACTAGATAAGTCAGTCTCTTTGTCATTCTAGTTGGGTAGAGCCACTATAACTTAAATTGTACGAGTCAGATTCATAGTCATAAGGGTTTGCTTATGAGTTGATATATTTCTGACCTGGCTATTGAGGAGACTTGAACATAGTTTTGGGATTCTCGAAGGTTGTTGGATTTCAAATCTGGTTCTCATTAAGGTTCCGCCCGCACTAAAATTTCAAAGGTCCGACTCGAGCTCCAAACTTTGATTTTGTGAAGACAAGTTTGATAGTTAAAATCAATCCAACTTTCTTCTTTTTCTTTTCTTTGTTTTTCTTTTCTACGCTTATTGCATAAGTGTTTGCTAGGGACTAGCAAAGGCAAGTATAGGGGGATGATGAATCTACGTTTCAACATCTTTATTCTATCATTTTGACCTTAAAAACCCTAGTAAATGCATGTAAATAATGTTAATTCATGCATTTTAGCATTCATGTATATTTGTGTAAAAAGTGTATAAAATACTGTTTTTAATGCCAAAATTATAGAATAAAGAAAAGAAAAGAAAAGAAAAAGAATATAATATTGTAAATATTTTATGACCCAAAACCCCGAGACCTAGGCATCTGGATGAATAGGTCGATAAGGAATAAAGTAGGGGGAGATAAGGGCCAAAATACAATAAAACCCTTTTATTTTAATTCATTCTTTATTCATTTTGGGACCTATTTTTAGTTCCACTTTTTATACTTCAAATAAAGAAACTTTGTACATGAAAGTTGTAGATAATTAAATATAGAAAAATACAAAAATTATTTCATACAAAAATAATATACTGACAAAAAGTTATGATCTGAATAAATTTCTAGAATCCCAAATTCCCAGACCTGTATCTCTCAAATAAAAACTCAAAACGCATCAAAATCACCATTAATTGTATATAATTTTTAATAATCTATTTTATGAAGATGGTTTCGTATTTTATAGAGCTACGGTTTGTAAGTTAGATTTTTGACCCCTATTGTATACTTGTACAGATTAAAATATTCATTTTATTTATTATTTATTATTTTTATAATTTCTTATTTTTATAATTTTGTAAATATTATTTGTAATATATGTGTACATTAAAATCAGAATAAAACACTAAAGAAAGGCAAAAATGAAATACCTGTATACAACACATAGGTATAATACTTGTACATATACCTATATAATTACTAATATTTTATTAGGTGTACAAAACACTTCAGAAAACTAAAATAAAAATATATTTAAGTGTATAAAAATAATTTATAAATTTTAAAATAATAAACAAAATTAATAAAATTAAATATACAAAATAAAAATAAAATATTAAAATATATAGATATGTATACCTATATGGGCCTAAAAAGGTAACTTGTAATTTAATACCTCGAAAAAATAAATAAAAATCATAATAAAATAATTTATAAAATAATAAACATTTTTTTAATAATCAGAAAATAATAAATTCAATTACTATTTTTACATGAATTTACAATTATTTTTTCGAAGGTTTTCTTTAGTTGGTCCATGTGGACCAACCAGATTCCTTCCTTGGTTGACCTCGGTCAACTCTCTGACCGAGGCCTGGCTTTTGTTAGAATTGGATTTTTTGGCCACTTTCGACCATTTATCAAGGCCAAGTCTTTCACCTTCTCATGTCTAAGCCTTCTACACTTTTTCTCCCCATAGATCAAGGATACACGCCTAATGTTAATCTTGGGATTGGACCCACGATTCGTAAGATCTGCGTCGATCTTTGGACCCTGTTCGTCAACCCATCAAAAACTCACCCAACATTCCCTTCCATTTTTGAACTCTCTTCTACCCTACTTTCGACACTTGTTTGCCGTGCTCCGGACAGAAAGGATGACAGGCTTCCTCCAGCACGCGCGCGGAGCCCAGGCGAGGGCCGAGGTGGCGTTCCATCCCTATCTCCGGCCATCTTGGCCGTGAGGTTTAATATCGCGGATTCTTATCGCTTGAGGTCGTTTCTCTCTTATCTTGTTCCATTTTCCGCTTATTTTTAATTTCTAAGTTGATTGCCTATCTTTTCTTGTCGATTCTGGTGCATGATTTAGCTGTAATTTCGACCTTCGAGGTTGGTCGGACCCAGCTCCGACGAACCCTCCATCTACGTGGACACCCATCCACTCCACCCGCGAGACCACGGGAACCATATGTGCTTGTGTTTAACCCATCTTGCAGGTTCCAGGAGTCAAAGGACCTCCTTGGGGGGGTTGATTTTGAAGGACACGAGGTACCTGGACCCCCATCGCCGCTCCAACCTTGTCGCGGTGCACCGGGGCTCAGCGATCCATTTTGGCCCCGCTGCCAGGTCGGGGAACCTTCCAGGAGTCGTCGAAGCCCTGCTGCAGTGAAGGAGGTGGTCGGAGCACTGCGAGAACGCCGATTGAAGCTCAAACTCGGCCATGTTCTTCCTTGTTCTTTCAAGGTGGTCCACGGCCGTTAGATCGGGCTTTGGTCCCAGAAACTCCAACCGTCATCCGATCCTTCATGCCTCAGCCCTTGATCGCCACCCGCACGATCTAATCAGAGCCCTCTGTTTTCGAAGCATCATCGTCGCCCCTGGAGAGGACACATGTATAAGTGGGATATCTTCAGCCGTCCGATCTCTTCGACTGGGTATTATGCAAGGTTTCACCCAGCGTTTTTTGTATTTAATTAGTACTACCAAAACATTCATCTGTCGTTTTGTATTTTTGCATAATTGCACAGTGCCCCGGGTTTTTGCGATATTCCTTTTTAGTCCCTGCCAGGTCACGTGCTCTGTGCACGTGACTTGGCAATTTTACAGGGCTACCCTGGGGCATTTTCTTAGTTTTGTGTAGTCCAAGAACTTTTATATGTTGTTATATATTTCTGGATGTTTTGCAAGTTTGCCCCTGTAGCTTTCTTATATTACGCTTAGGTCCTCGCCAGGCGCACGTGCGTGTCACGTGCGTGTTGGCAATTTTGCATAATCGACCTTGGCACTTGGGCTATTTCTAATCGGTCCAGAAACATTTCTAATTAGTTATATAGTTCTGGAACATTTACATTTTGACCCTTCAACTTTTTGCTAATTACACAAATATCCCTACTGGTGGTCCATTTTCTTTTTGCTTTCTCTATTTATTCCATGCATCTCTAAATTCCTAAAAAAATCCACAAAAATCACCTCGTATTCCTGTTGCATTCTACTTTCACGCTATATTTTTTTGCATTTTTATTGCATTTAATATTTATAAAAATTCAAAAACAAGCATTTTCATCCCTGTTTGCATTATAAAATCCATAGAAATTATAAATCCCCTTAGAAAATTCCCAAAAAATATATATTTTGTCTATTTTCGTGTGTTTTAACTTCTACCTAAAAATCATTAAAAAACTCAAAGGAAAAGCCTTAAAAATAACAAAACTCTTAAAAACTTCATAAAAATATTAAAATTCCAGAATAACCATAAAAATATAATTTCTTTTTCTTAATTTTCTTTATTTTATTATCTTTAATTTAAATTTAATTTGGGGAATTTTTAATTCTATTTGATATTTTTTTATCCTCATTTTACATTCGGTTTTGTATTTTATTCATTGTTTTCAGTACTTTTGCCTTTAAAAATACCAAAAAATTAGGAAAAAAATAGAAAAATCACAAAAACATTATAAAAATATAAAAAGCCCAAAAATATTTTATTTCCTGTATTTTTCTTCTTTTTACCTATTTTTATGAATACTTTATCTCTCTCTTTTCTTACTTTGTATATATATTTTATATTATAAATCAAAAAAATATAAAAATATAAAATATAGAAAGAAAATATAAAATTAGAAATTATAAATCAAAATATGAAATTATAAAATCAAAAATTAAATAAAAAAGTTTAATTAAAAATTAAAACCCGCAAAAAATAGCACTTATAGACAAATCATCACATTCACATTTTGTGCATTATTGCCCTGTTCTATCTGTCTGCTCCCTGTGTTCGACCTCTATACATACTTGCACGTATACAATCTTGTTGTATAGTTATAATAAATTTTAACTCCGCACATTTACTTTCATTACTTGATTTATATGTTGTGGGTTAATTATTGTTAGAATTCCAGGAGTCGTGCGATCACCACAGCGACTTTGTCTCCGCCTTGTGTGAGACATATTTACACCGCCGATTTTTGGGTTCAACAAATACCGGTCATGGGTGTATATTCATCCAAAGGAAAGATAGAGGAAGCCGATAGGTGAAACCACTACTTCCCTCGCATGCAAGGTACTCGGACGCAAATCGATGAGATAGGCACACCTGTGAGGGCATGGCCTAGGCTCGATACTTCAGACCAAGTCAGATGCTCCACACAAGGTCGGAACACCGACAAGTCCCTACACAGTCACGTACGATAGAAACACCAATACTTCATATGTCCCAGGTGGTAGTTGAGGCAGCCACAAATTGGGTTTTTGGCTATATTCCTTAGGGGTCATGCCTCACTTTGTTTGGAATATACCTCAATACAATGTGGGTTTTGTAAACCCCAAATAATGATGTTCATTACGAATTTTATTTTAGGTCAAAGTGCAATTAAGAGTTCCCATGTTTTATTTTTTGACTTTTACTTTTTTTTATTATTTTCAATATTAAACACCTAATGGTATTTTTTATTTTCTTTAATTCGTATGTGATCCAAAAAAAGAGGTAGATAATTGCAAAGCAATGCAAGCAGATACAAGGATGGAAATCTACCGTCATATCAAATTATGCATGCAAAGATATAAGAATTACAATGCTTCCCAGCTCTCTCCATGTAGGATGCAAAACAAGAATTTTTAAATCTAATCTATATGTCGGTGCACACGAGAAAATCACCCTACATAGAAATTGCTATTATTGAGAAGAACCAAATGCTAAATACAAGAAGAGAAACCTAGAGTCTGATCTTGGAGGCTTCTCGATGGCCACCACAATGGGTCGTGCAAGCATTATATGGAGACCTCTCACGGTACACGGATTCAAGTCAATTATTCAATAATTAATTTTATCTAAGACCAAAAGCAGAATATAAAAGAACATGCAAGATATTAGGGGTTTGGCCTTAGATTATCGAGCATGCAATCGTACAAAACTAAGGGCTCGTTACACAAAACAAACAAAAATAAGGCAGGAAACTCAAAATGCGGAAAACAAAGAAAATAACGATGATAAAATACTGAAAACTCCAGTGAATCCCCAAGTGAACAAACACTTGAAAGTTTGGTCCGAGTGTCCAAGTCCTATTGTATTGTTACAAATTAAAAGTGCAAAAATAAATGTCTCTCTCTTACAAAATAAAAAGGAGAAGCTACGCTAAATTTCCCTCTCTCTCTCTCTCTCTCTCTTGATCTCTCCTCTTAGTCAACAAGCAGAATGACCATGTCTTCTTAACTCGAGTGCTCCGACCACCTAGGCGGTCATCGTCGTCTCGAAGTACCTTGCAAGAAAAATATAAGAACAAATATTAGCACAATAAACAATTCTATCAAATAAAAGAGAAAATAAACAAAAAATAATGAACTAAAATGGACCCAAAAATCTATCCTATGTGTTTCTCCCTGGCAACAATGACATTTGTTTAATCGTCTTCTGTGAGGGTCTAAAATAATATCCTCACAGAGGGCAGAGATGTATTGTCATGGAGGTGACCTCTCACAAAAAGTCAACTAAGACAACAATAAACCCACACAATGTAAAGATTAAGCAATGCAAGCAAGTGTGAATCAAAATTTACAATAACCCTGTAATAAAATGTGTATAGTGACAAGTATAGTTGGGTGTCGAACAATGGAAGAACGGGGGATGAACACCAAATATCGACTAAAAAGATAATGAATGTTTTTGGGATGTTTTAGTTTTTTAAAATTTTCATGGTTTTTTAATTGTTTAATTTTTGAACATTATTTATATTTTTTTTCTAATTTTCTAATTTTTATTTTTTAAAATTTTTCTGATTTTAATTTTTATAATAACTATTATTACTAATATAAGTAAATATAGTATACTGAGGATACATGATTTTATATTTATGGATATAGCTATAAATACTAAAAAATCACTACATAAAATGGTTTTTTTTCTATTTTTTTATATTTCAAACTATTTTTGGTAGTTTTCTTATACTTTTTACTGATTATATTATATTTTTAAATGAATTAATAAGTCAAAACAGTGACTAAAATAAATAGGCTGAATTGTTTTGGAAATTAAAAATATCTAAAAGCCTCCAAATTTTCTAGAACAAAGTTTAATACATAATAAAGACAATAAACAAAATTTAAGAATAGAAATAAATATTTATGGTTTTTGTAGTGTTTTTATCATTTTTATAAGTATTTTAAATCTTTAAATTTTTAGTCTTTTTTCTTTTGTTATTTTTTGGTATTTTTGGTCTATAGATGAAAAATATGGTAACAAAAAATATACTTTTTTGGATTTTTTTCAAAACATTTTTACTTTTTTTGTATTTTTCTATAATAGACAAGGTAAAATAGCTCTGTTTTTTATTTTTAGTAAATAACAAAA
Organism: Ottelia alismoides; assembly: GCA_037367405.1. NCBI lineage: Eukaryota > Viridiplantae > Streptophyta > Magnoliopsida > Alismatales > Hydrocharitaceae > Ottelia > Ottelia alismoides. The sequence continues at coordinate 237,948 of JAZKJV010004754.1, forward strand.
TAGGATAAATACCTTAATAAAATTATACGTAGTAGAATAATATATGAGGTATTTGTCCTAATTTTCTACAAAATTTTTGGGGTACAAGAGCTATTTTTAACAAAAATAAAATACAAAAAAAGGAAATATAGTCAGGAAGGGGTATTTATGTAAATATTTAAATTCCCGGTACCATTTTCAAACACCCTTGAGAAGTTTAGGACTCAACATGTAAAATTCCCATATATTTAATTAATTATGTGTTGGCAGGGGTATTTGTGTAATTAATGAAAAGCGATAGGCCACAGATGCAATTTAACCAAAACAATATAACAATAATTCCATAATTTAGAGTACTAAAAGAAAATACAATATATGCAAGAGTCCCCCTACAAAATTCCCAAACCCCACACGTACACGTACGTGAGGTGATGTGGCGTGGGACCAAAGCGTGAATAGCAGCAAGCTTAGGGCCAAAAATATAAATATTACACAAATTTTTGAACTGCAAATGAATGTTTCTAGATTAAATAATAAATAACAAAAGTATGGGACGAAAGAACTAAAATACCCTTACTTGGCATTGGGCAACGGTCTAGATCTTCTCACTAAACTACAAGTTGACTACCCAACTCCTGATGACGGTTCCCCGATGTACGATGTAGATGAGATCTAAGGCTTCATCAAACGGCGGAGACGATCCACAATCCGATGGTAGCGATGCATCTAGATTGTGGTACGTGATTGGATGGTTGAGAGGTCACCTAGATGAACAATGAAGAACATTTGCCCAAGCAAGCTTCAAATTGATGGGTCAAGGGCCTCCGCCCTCCTTCGCTGCAAAATGGTTTGAATCGCTCTTGGGTCGATTCGCATCCGATGGAGGTGTCAAAATCCTCCAGGTATCATTGATGGAGCCTTGGAGATGCCGAGAACCTAGGGGTATCTACCTGCATTAAATACCCCTGAAAGGCTCCGAAGGCTTCTAGTTGCAGAAATGGGTGGAGGTAAAGTGGGGCGCACCTTACCGGCGATGAACCTGACAGGGAAAGCGAATCTTCATATCTAGTAAGGATCCGGGTGAATAGAAGGGCCTCTAGCGTAAAGGGATGGTCGAGGAAGAAGATGTAGGTTTTGACGAAGGCAGAGCGAGTCTATATTAGCGAGGATAGAGGACGGAGCTGGGGCTCCAATGATCAATGTTTTTGGATTTTGTTTAATTAAAAGAGGAATTCAACGAAACAAAATGTAGAGTTATGTTGTTGCCAACACTATGAATCGAAAATGTGGAAGAAAAAGAAAGTTACCTCCCTGGGCGGCTGGTCAGAATGCTCACGGTGGAGGAGCTCCGGCGACGCTGGTATCAACCTCAGATCAACACCAAAACCACATCCTGAAACATGGAGTACCCTCCTACTATCAACAAGAGGTTCAATCGAAGCCTAGGGTTAGGTTTTTGCGGTTGAAGAGGGATCAAGAATGAGAAGAAAGTAGAGGAGATACTTTATACTAATGGGGGTTTGAATCGAGGGAGGCATTCGATGTAAAGGTTCCTCGATCGAGGAATAATGTTGGCGTATTGGAGCTTTGATCGAGGAACAAGGCTGCTGAAAGAATCGATCCAAATGGATGAAAGGAACAACCGGTAAAAATCGAGGGAGTAGGGGTCAAACGAGGTTCTGATGTGCACTAGGGCCTAGGTCAGAGAGTTGACCCGCAGTCGACGAGAGAATGTCCCCCATTGGTCAAGCTGGACCATTAGGAGACAAAATAGTAAAATTATTTATTAAATCATTTAAAAATAATAAAAGGTTTTATTAATTTTTCATTAAAACATAAAAATATTTATCATTTTATGCAGCATTTTATGGTGATTTTTATTTTTTTTACACCTTATTTTATTATAGGTCCCTTTTTATGTACATTTATAGATATATTTACCTATGTAATGTGTATTTTATTTTGTATTTTATATTTTATTATTTTTTTATAAATATTTTATTACTTATAACATATTGAAATATACTTAAATATATTTTTATTGTATTTTTCTGAATTCATTTATACACTTAAATAAATTTATGCATTTATTATATAGGTATATATATGCAATTCATCTATGTATTTTATACACTTATTTTTTTTATAACTTTTTAATGGTTTTATTTTTATTCTACTTATGTACATATAACATAAATAATATTTACGAAGTTTAAGAAATAAAAAATCATGAAAATTATAAAGTATAAATAAATTGAGTATTTTATTAAGGTCTACTATAAAGTAGGGGTCCAAAACCTAAATTTTGCATTTTAAATCCAAATTAAATGAAACCACCTTCAATAATAAGATAATAAAAAGTTATATGCAACTAAAGGTGATTTTTATAAATTTTGTGTTCATATGGAGAAGATATGGGTCTATGAAGTTTGGAAACAATATGCCTTATTTTTAAATGAAAAAACAATTAGTATTTTTCTATGCATTTCTATCTACAACTTTCATGTACAACATTTATTAATTTGATGTATAAATAATAATGATAAAATAGGTCCTGAAATTCAATTATTTGGCAAAATAAATTAGGGTTTTTATTGTATTTTTGGCCCTTATCTCCCCCTACTTTATTTCTTGTCTACCCAGTCATCATGATGGCTAGGTCTCGGGGTTTAGGGTCATTCTCTACCTTTTGTATTTCATTCCTTTCTCTTTTCATTTCTTTATTCTTTTATTTTGGCTTTAAATACAGTATTATATACAAGATTTACACAATAAAAATAGATGTTATTTTCTGCAAAATAATGATATTACATGCATTTGGCTAGGATTTAAAGGATAAATTGTAAGAATTAAAGTGATGAAATAGAGATTCATCAGTACCCTTGTGTAGTGTTATTATTGTTTTTTGCATATTTCCTTCACCTTTCCAATTTGACTTTATTTTCCGAACATCGTCTTTATTTTTTTGTTTCTTTTTATATATTTTTCGATCATGTTGCTCGATTTTCTTATACATCCTAATATATAGTATTACATCTATTAAATTTCACAAATCAACTATATAGTATATTGTCTTGCAAAATATATTCTTCACTTTTTGAAAAAAAAAATATTTTCTTTTCCTTTTTGTTTTCCACTTTATTAAAATAGTATACTATACTATATGCCACCTACTATATACTATCACAATTTCTCTCAAAATTAATCATTTTTAAAAATCAAAAAAAAATATTGAAAAATTAAAAGCTAAATAGAAATTGCAAAAAGATAAAAACTACAAAAACAATACTTTAATTACAAAAATATTCAATCTCAAATTCAGAGTATACTCTCAGCCTTCTTGTGTTCAACTTAGGGACACTAACCTGGTTAATCATTAGTGAGGAAAAAATAGAAGAGAGTGATATTTCCTATTATTCATCTTCTATATTTCATTTCTCTCTTCTATTTTATATTTTGTTTGATAACGCACTTATTTTCTTTGGTTACTACCACCAGCACATTTTAGCCATAAAGGAAAGAGCTCTCATCAAAATGGCACCATTGTTGGGGAGTTCTTAGATATATTCAAATTTTCCAACTTTTCTCGCCACAAGTGCTCATTCTCATAAAAATGGCATCGTTGTCGGGGAAATGTTAGTCATATTCGGATTTACGAGATATTTTTGTTATTTTTTATTCGTGTTTTTCTCAGCTTTATCCTTTTTGTTTGATCAATTTTTGTACATTGCTTAATTATTGTTGATTAGTTAATAATAATTGGAGATAAAATAAGATAATCCTTATTGAATTAGGACTTTCTCTAAGCCCTTAATTTAAAAAATTCAAGTGACTACTACACACATTTTGGAGATGTGGTGTATGTATAAAAGGAGGACAAGGCTTTCTCGTTTGCAACACAATTTTGGAAAGTAATAGTCCTTTGAAATTTCATGCCCCTTGAGATATAGAAGATTCTTGAGAGTCTCCATCTCTCATACGCCTCTTCTTGTAGCTCTGGTCGATGTCCTAGTTCGTGGGAAACAATGTGGATTCATCTCCGCACCCATGAGAGAGACTTCTTCATATCAGACTTTATTCAGGAGGCTTCTTTTTTTAGAACTCATGCTTCAAGAGGTAACCATAATATACATCTTTTTTTCATTGTTAATATCAGAAATTATTTTGGAAATTGTTTCCTTAGAATTTCTAAAATATGATCACATAAATTGTTGTGTACCCACAAGAGAGACTTCTTCATATCGGACTTGATTCAGGAGACTTCTTCGTTTAGAAACTCATCTTTCGAGAAGTAACCCTAATATACATCTTTTTTTCATTGTTATTATCAGAAATTATTTTGAAAATTATTTCCTTAGAAATTCTAATATCCGATCGCATAAATTATTGTGCTACATTTTCTAGTTCATACGATGAACTAAGACTGTTTTGGCAAAAAGTTCGCTAAATATTATGCGTTTATGTGATGTGTAGTGAATAAACTTTTTATTTACTTCCTTGGGGTCAAAGTTGGGGACTGTGGTGAATGTGAGTGTGGTCAAAGGATCTGGCAAGGGGGCTCTCTCCTCACAAACTTACTCGGCTTTGTGTCTCCTGGGTTCTTTTTGGATTTTTAAAATTTTATCATTTTTTTGAAGTTTAGGTGATCACAAGCTCTCATAGGCATCCTCAATTGAATCCATGAAATCCGATGGTGAAGCATCAATGTGGCACTTTGAGGTCTTCTATCCTCTAATTCTTTTGCTCCATTAATCCAGTCTTGTATTGAAGAGTAGTACCCTTAAGAGGTGATTTTAACAGCTCATTCTCAGGTGATTGAGATGGTGGGCAATGTGATGGTGATGGTGGTAGGTAAAAATCTGAGGCCTAATACTACGTCCGAGGCGGATGTGTACAAAAAGAAAATTTAGGAGCAAAGTCCTCTGGGTAAAATGGAGGTGGACCGGCTGGAGGATATGAGGGATCCACAAAGTCCAGATAAAAATCACTCCGGTCAGCCATCTCTGAAACAAAAGGCAGCGATCGCGAGAGTATGAAGGAAAAGTCAAGATATGCAAGAAAAGGGCACAAATGCACACAATGATGACTGTGAAAGTTTAGTCTTCTTATCTTGTCCAATTTATAGAGTTAGGTGAATTTTCAAAAAGTTTTACAAAGACATAGGTAGGCCTGGGACTGGGGCACTAATCCTTAATGTGAAGTATCAAATATAAATTGCAAATGCAGTGAGGAGGTTACTCTCCCCAAGACAAGGATTTTTCTTTTTGATTTTAGGGTCGATTAGAGTTAGTAGACCTAATTTCATTGGTTATCACTTTCTAGGATTTTAAAAAAATGCACGGATCCTAATAGGGTATCAATTCCTTTAGTATCCTAGGTGGTTAAAATCAGAGAAAGAATCAGAAAAGCAATACGAGTAGAAAGAAATGATGCATGCTGAGATAGAGATGCTCACGTTGCCTCTAGCTCTCTTTGTGCAGGATGCTAAGTAGAATAAAAACCTACTCTATATGCAATGCAAGCCGATGAAAATGCCCTAGTTGTTATTTGTGTGAAGCACCATATGCTAATTATATAGATAAGGAACCTTGGCTTCGGTCTTCGAGACAACCTCGGTGCCCGCCACAATGGGTCATGCATGCGATATATGGTTCCTCTCTTGGTGTGCGGTCTCAAGTCTAAATAATCAACAATTCAATTTGACTAGATCCAAAAGCGAACTATAGGAACATGCAATTTTAATTAGCACTTTGGACCTTAATTTATCAAGCAAGCAAGTCCTACACTAGGGCTCAATCACACAAAGCAAATAAAAGAAAGGCAAAAAACTCAAAACCTCATGATATAAAATAAAAAAGAAATGCAGAAAATAGGGAAAAAAGCTGACAAGTCCCCAAATTGAATAATCACGAGGGCAATAGATCTCGGGAAGCGTCGAAGTGTCCTGAGAGTCAAAGTTATTACAATTAAATATCTCTCTCTGACTTAAATTACAAGATAAAATAAAATGATATAAAATACAAAAGGCATTGTCTTCAAAACTCCTCCAAGTCTTCCTTTATCTCTCTCTCCTGTCGGCTTGTGCTGAAAAGCCGACTTCGCTTCACATGGGTGTATAAGTCTCCTAGGAGAGCCTCCCTCGATTTGGTGGTCCCTCGCAATGAAGTCAAACAAGCGAGAGGGTTAGACAACTCATAAGTAATTTCAAATAAAATGACAAATAAATAAAGGGACAGATAGATAAGAAGAAACAAATAAATACAATCTATAAGGTGTTGCTATCTGGCAACGTCGCCATTTGAAATCTTGGTTTTACGGGGTTATTATCAACTCACAAGGCGGACAATTAGTCGTCAAAGCGATCTCTCACGAAACCTGAATAAGTCAATAATTAACCTGCAATATATATAACAATGACAATAAAAATAAATGTGGAGGTAAAACTAATTATAACTCTACAAAATTTGTGTATAGATGTAAGTATGTAGAGTGTCAAACATAGGGAGTAGACGCGATAGATTGGGAGATTAAATCCAAATTTTGTCCTTCTCTTTTTTTATTTAAGATCTTTATATGTAGATTTTTGATTATTTATATTTTTATGGATTTATATTTTTGTATTTTTAAATTTTTTTTTATATTTTTAATTTTCTTTTTCTTTTTTCTGATTTTTTATTTCCATTTTCTTTTTTAATATATAATATAAGAATAGATATAATTATATAGAGGTATATATAATATAGAGTAATATAATTATAAATACAACTAAAAATAACCAAAAATTCTAGAATAATATGTTTAGTATTTTTATCCTTTTCTACTATATTTTTATTTTTTAGGGGACTTTTTACTAAATTTTAGGTATTTTTCAAATTAGAAAAAGTCAAAAATTGTGACTTTTTAAATAGGCTAAATTGATTTGAGGTTTTAAAAATAGTAAAAAGGGTCAAAATTCCTCGAAATTAATTTTTATAAATAATATAAATAAAATTTAACAATAGATTAAAAATGTTTTTGGATTTTTACAGAACTTTTTTATAATTTAATAGGGATTTTGAGCCTTTTAATTTTAAATCATTTTCTTTTTCCATTTTTTAGGGATTTTTGGTCTGGAGATGTAAATTAAAATAATAAATAAATGCTATTTTTTGGAATTTTTAAATACAATTTTACATCTTTTTTTGAATTTTTAATTCAAACAAGGACTAAACGTGCCATTTTTATTTTTGTATAAATAGGAAAAATGCTTATAATGCAAAAGTAAAATTACGGTGTGAAATAGTATACAATAAGACACTTAATCCTATTTTTGCATATTTTTTAGAGCATAAATGTATTTATAAAGATCAAAGAACAAGCACAAAATTTGTTGAACTGATAAGGGTATAATTACGATTAAAATATGTTCGAGGTCTATTCTGTAAAATACCCCAAAGTTGTCTACTGAAATTCAAATTTTAAATACTAAAACAAATTACGAAAAGTCACGAGGGCATTTCTGTGAAATGCCCAACTCACGTGGGAAGACACATGAGCTAAGCTAGACTGGACTCGAATGCAAATAGATGAAAGTTGGAGTCCTTTTTCCAAATTCTATAAAAAAAATATTAAACATTTTGAATAATTTACAAGGCTAAACAAAAAGCACAAAATTTAGGGGGGAAGGATCTGTAAATTCCCCCCAATATGTGTGTCATGGGACGATTCTAATAAGTTCACTTGCCACACGTTGTCTACTGAGCGCACGACGACACTTCGAGCTGGACGTCCAAGATTATATCATGGAAGAGGATCCTACGGTGTTATCTTCATATTTGACAGTTCGTGCTCTCTATGGAGGATGCATTTCATCGGATGGTGTTGTGGGGGCTAGGAAGAAAAGTGGAAGAACTCATTGTAGGCGAGTTTGGAATCGACGTCACTTGTGTCTCCGGCCATCTGGAAGCCTTTTTATGGGCTCTACTCGTTCCTACAACCTTTGCATGTCTCCCAGATGCTTCAAAAAGGTCCATAGATCAAGGAACGTGTCCTAGGTCTGTTCTTGACAAAAATGGCCCTCAGATAGGACTTTTTAGATCCTGGCACCTACGTGGTTAGTTCAAGCACAAAAAGGTGAAAGGTCCTAGGGGCTAGAGAGGCGAAATGAGTGAAAGATGTTGCAGGAGAACATCTCCAGCGAGATGGCAGAAGGGAGATGTTTATCTCCAGATTCACGAAGGATCTGGGTGAATGAAGCAGTGTTGGGTGAAGAGTAGCAGCAAGGGAAGATGGTGAGGTGGTTGCGGTGGTCGGAGTACACTGGTAAGAGATCGAGAGCTAAGGTGAAGCTAACTCGACTTAACTATTCAAAAACTGCAATCAAATCATAAAAGAAATTGTAGAATCTACGCACAAGAACTAAGTCTACCTAAGAAATAAGGAAACTAACCTCCAGTTGGCCTGAGCGAATGAGATGTACCTCGATGGCAAGTTAAAGGTGAAGGATCGAGGGGCAGATGTCGTCAAGGAATCGGCCTAAAAAATGCAAGCCTCGAGCTAAAAAATCGAAGAAAATCGAGGTCCAACGAGGTCTGACAAGGCTACAACTTGGGTCAGAGAAGTTGACCCAAGTCAATGGATGACGGGTCCTGATTTGGCCACGTCACCCTCAAAAAGACAAACCAACAAAATAAATCGATAATTGTAGTAAATAAAACAAATATGATTTTATTAATTTTTGATTGAAACATGAAAAATATTTATTATTTTATATAGTATTTAATCTGATTTTTAGTTATATTTATGGATTAATATATTGTAGGTTATTTTTTAAGGGTTCATTTATAGGTATATTTACCCATGTTATGTGTATTTTATTTTTATTTTGTATTTTAAATTTTATTAATTTTTATACACAATTCACATATTTATAATTTATTTTTATGCTCACAAATATATTTTTTATTGTATTTTACTGGTATTGTATGTACACTTAAATAAATATGGGTATTAATTACATAGGTATGTATAGGTAATTCATCTATGTATTTTTATATACTATTTTATTTTATTGTATCTTTTGGTTTTTTTTATTCTATATATGTACGTTAGTTATAAATAATATTTACAAAATTGTAAAATATAAAATTATAAAAAATACAAAGAATAAATAAAATGAATATTTTATTCAAGTATATAGTACAATAGGGTTACAAAACCTAACTTTTTCATCTTAACTCCAAATTAAATGAAACCTTTCATTAAACAACTAATAAAAAGTTATATAGAATTAAAGTGATTTTGTTGCTTTATGAGTTCATATGGAGAAGATATGGGTCTGGGAAGTTTGTATTTTGGAATTTTATTATTAGCATAGAATGTACAATTTGTATTAATTTTGTATAATATAAATTTCATATTTTTCAATATATTTTTATCTACAGCTTTCATGTTTAAAGTTTCTTTATTTGAGATATGAATAATAAATAATAAAATACGTCTATTTTATTCCTTGTCGACCCAGCCATCATGATGCCTAGGTCTCGGGGTATAGGGTCATAAAATACCTTTAGAATTTTATTTCTTTGTCCTTTTCTTTATTCATTTATTTTGGCTTCAAACAATATATTTTATACAATATTTATACAATAAATAATGAATGTTAATTTATGCAAAATAATGATATATACATGCATTTAATTATGGTTTAAAGTCCAAAAGAAAGAATAAAGGTTATGAAATGGGCATTCATCATCCCCCTATAATAACGTTTGCTAGTCCCTAGCAAACAGTTATGCCTATAAGTGTAGAAAAGAAAAATAAGAAAATAAAATGAAAGAACTTGGATTGATTTTGATTCTTAGAATTGTCTTCATAAAATCGAAGTTTGGAGCTCAATCAGACCTTTGGAAGTTAAGTTTGGTCGGAACCTTATTGGGAATCGGATTTAAAAGACAACAGCCTCTAAGAACCACAAAACTCTGCTCAAGTCTCCTTAATAGCTAGGTCAGAATAAGTCCACCCATCCGCAAATCCTTATGACTACGAATCTATCTTGGAAAGTGTGTGATATGTAGCTCTCCTCGTATGAAGAGGTAAAAGTCAATCTTCTCCAACATGGTGACCCTAATTCCCTAATCCAACTCTTCCTCGAGAAGTTGGGTATTCCCCTCTAAGTTCAACTACAATCGACTCAAGAAGAGGAGGTGGAGAGAAGAATGGACGGTAGCCAGTGTAGCTACCTATCCTAGGATGCTGGATTAGTTTAGTCAAGTCATCTGCCTGCAAGCTCACATACATATGACTTTGAAGCTCGAGCTTTCCTATAGACTATACAAATATATACATGCTTCGACAAGAATTGATTTTTCTTTGGTGCTCGCCCGTCTTTTCTTTTTGGAGTTTTTGATTTTTCTTTTTTATTGAATACTTTATAGAACATCATTTACATATGAACTTTTTCCTCTTGAGCCAGTAGAATATCACTCTTTTGAAGCATTATTGCAACCCATAACTTCTGTCTTTAGACCTCTTCGTTACTGGATCAGGTTGGGGTAAATGGCCACAAATGTGTGACTTTCGATGTTTCCATTGGCTTGTGTCTCATGCCAACAAATCCAGTCCTCTACCACTTCAACTGAGGTAAGCGAAGTGTAAGGTGCTGGTGTACAAGCTAGATCATTATAAGCAAGAGTTGTGCGTGTGTTCCAAAATACTCTTCTTAGGTAGTCAAGATGACATTGAACTAAGTCTCGTGGTCTCAATGAATTAAGTCTATCTGACCTGAAGTATCTCAATTCCAGTTCCTATAAGGCTCCTGTGATTAAGTAGATTAAGGTCCAACCAAGCTCCAATCTATGGATTTTACTTAGACTAGTTCAATTATCAATTTCAATCTGAAAAACACAAATGCTATGTAAATTGAAAGAAAAATATTTTTGTGATGCAATTATCTGATTTGAACTTTTTATGGATTTTTGAAAATGTTTTGCAAATTTTTATACAATTTTTGAAAAGATTTTGCAACTACTTTTGGTATCTTTAACTTTTCAAAATTTTTTAGGGATTTTCAAAGCAAAATGCTTTTTAGAATAAAGGGAATATGTCCAGTCATTAACATGGAAGTGTGTCTTGTTATTTACAAGAGTTGAGATTTAAGAATTTACAGGTTTATATATAAAGGGTTTGTAAAAGATCTTTATTTTCTGGAATTATGTACATAGTTCTCAAAATAATTTGAATTAAAAAATCATAAACATTTTGAAAACGTTATTTTTGCAAAATAATTTTTACATACATTTACAAAATTTGAAATTTTTTTGCAATTTTTTTTAATCAGTATATATAGATTTTTCAAACTATTATTGCAAACATTTTTCAAACCATTTGCAAATAGATTTTTCAAAACATTTTATTTCAAATAAAGATGAAATTCTTACAAACAATAATTTTTTACAAAGATTGAAAATATTTAACTAAACATTTTCCAAATAGTTTTCAAAATAATTTTCAAACTATTTTTATGATATTTTGCAAAAAATGTTTTTAACCTGATTTAGTAATCACTATATACAAAGAATTTTAATGTGCTTATTACTTTTGATTAATTAGTCATTTTATTTAAAATACGAAAGTAGGAGTTTTGGCTAAAGTGTATACAATGTTAATATGACCCCCCATACTTAGCTTGAGCTATGTCCTCATAGATAGATCAAAGAGAGAAAGAGAAGACATAACTAATACTAAGTATAGAACAATTAATACGACAATGACTAAAGAATAAATGAATGAGAAGTTGACCGCCCCCCCATACGTAGGATGAAATAATCGTAAGTATAGTAGATTGTACATAAGGCAGGGAGGGTCAAGGGTGGGAATAAATATATCACAACTCAGTCAATCTCCCGCTATACTTAGGTAAGATATCCCTAAGTATAGATAGAAATATCAACTGGAGAGGAGACAGTTGAGAGGACTAAAAAACCAATAAATAGAAAAGAGAATGCATGAGAAGAATGTACACATCACTCCCCCTATTCTTAGGGTTGAGGAGCCCTAAGTATAAGCAACAAAAGAGTGACGAAACGGAATGAAGAATGAACACTCGGCTCGTCCACCACCATACTTAGGACAAAGTACGTCCTAAGAAAGGCAAACACATGGAATGGGTGTAAGAGAAAAATGATAGATGGAAGGAAGAAAATGAAAGTGGATATACAAAGAGATGGATATAAGATTATCGAGAAGGTAGAATGTGTACCTTCTTGCGTGACTGCTGAGGAATGGATTTGACAAGGTGCATGTCGATATCGGGGTCATCAGCAGACACAAACCAACCAGGGTTGACCTCATGAAGGTCCTCAAAAATCCCAGATTGAAAAGGCACGAACTTGTCAGTGGAAGTAGTGTGGTTAGGTACGGCCTGGGAAGTCTCAAATAGGTCAACGCAGAAAGGCCCGACTTCATTTATGAAAGTAGTAAGGTCAAATTTGGCATGTGCAGTCTCTCCTAAGTATGCCCTCCACGCTAAGGTGTCTATAGTGTAAATACCGTAGATGTCATCAATACATAACCACTCACAGGAAGGGGCAACTACAAGGTCTATGCTTTCCGAGTCTTCCTCTCTGAAGAGGAATTCTTGGGTCTCTTAATCATCCATACTAAAGCAAACCTCTCTAATAGCAACAGATAGGTCATAGTCCTCAGGGTCGGCTAACACGGGCACACTCTCATCAGATGTGGGTCTCTGGTCAGTGGTGGGTGTTGAAATCCTTTCAATCAAAATGATCTCATTGTCTGAACGAAAGCATATCTCTCCAAATCTATAATCAATAACAACTCTCATAGAGGCGAGGAAAGATCGTCCTAAGATGATTGGAGTACGCCACACAAAAGTGGAGATCTCCATGTGCAATACAACAAAATCAACAGTGAAGTTCATGCCCCGAACCTGAATGACGATGTTCTCTAGAATACCCTTCAGCCTCTTTATTGACCCATCAGAGAATTGATAAATCATTCTGGTTTTCTTAAGAGGCTCTAAGTGAATAGATTGTACCAGCAAGAATGGTATTAAATTGATCGAAGCACCGTTGTCAAGGAGAGTGTCATCACAAGAATAGTCAGAAATGTCACATTTAACAAGGAGTGTGCTAGTGTCCCCTTTCCTAGTATGTCGACGGTGAGTGATGGTGTGGGTAGTGGCCATGATCAGAATGTGTCGCTCGGGTCGGCTCCTTTGCTTTCTTTTCTTGGGTTTAGGTGTAGATAATTAGAGTGAAGTGGGGCTTCATCAATATCATGAATAACTACTACCACTCTGGTTCAGTCAACATTTTTTAAAGAAATTGGGTCTTCTGCATACAAGGAGAAGATCGGAATCATCATCTATACAATGACGACTAAGGTAATTTTGTACAATGTCATCCTTGGGGTCAAAGGAGGGAATTGTGGTGAATGTGAGTGTGGTTAAAGGATCTGGAAAGGGTGCCCTCTCCTCACAAACTGACTTGGTTATGTGTCTCCAGGGTTCTGTTTGGATTTTTAAATTTTTCTGATTTTTTTGTATTTTGGGTGATTGCAAGTTCTCATAGGCATCCTCAATTGAATCCATGAAATCAGATGGTGAAGCATCAATGGGGATCTTATTTAGGCTAGTGAGGTCATCTATCATCTGATTAATTTGCTCCATTAACCAAGTCATGTACTCAAGAGCAGTACCAATAAGTGGTGACTCCAACAGCTCAGTCTCGGGTGGGTGAGATGGTAGGCAATGTGATGGTGATGGTGGTGGCTAAAAATCCGAGGCTTGATAATATGACTAAGATGGATATATGCGAAAAGAAAAATAAGGAGCAAAGTCCTCCAGGTAAAATGGAGGTGGATTGGCTGGAGGTACGAGGGATCCGCAAAGTTTGGATAAAAATCACTCTAGTCAGCCTTCTTTGAAATAAATGGCAGGGATCGAGAGAGCACGAAGGTCTAGTCAAGATATGCAAGTAAAAGGCGCAAATGTGCATAGAAGATCATGTATGCACACAAACAAAAACAAATATACACAAACAAAACCCCTCGATTCACCTACTCAACACAATGATGACTGTAAAAGTTCGATCTTCTTATCTTGTTCAATTTAGAGTTAGGTGAATTTTCAAAAAAATTGTAAAACACGTAGGTAGGCTAGAGATTGGGGCACAAATCCTTGGTGTGTACGTATCAGATATAAAATGCAAATACAATGAGGGGGTTACTCTCCCCAACAAAAGGATTTTTCTTTTTGATTTTAGGGTCGAGTAGAGTTAGCAGACCCAATTTTATTGGTTTTTTATTATTTTTGTATATTTTTAAAATGCATGAATTCTAATGAGGAATCAATTCCTTTAGTATCCTAGGTGGTCAAAATCAAAGGGAGGGAGTCGGAAAAGCAATGTGAGCGGAAAGCAATGACGTATGCTTACATAGAGATGCTCACCTTGCCTCTAGCTCTCTCAGTGCAAGATGTTAAGTATAATTGAAACCTACTCTTTATGCAATGAAAAATGATGAAATCTACCTAGAATAGAATTTGCTAGTGTGAAGCTCCAAATGCAAATTATATAAATATGAAACTTAGGATCTGATTTTATGGTGCACACCACAACGGGTCCCACCACAATGGGTCCTGCAAGCATTGTATGGTGCCTCTCTTGATGCACATTCTCAATTATAAATAATCAACAATTCAATTTGACTAGATCTAAAAGCAAACTATTGTTACATGTTAATTTAATTAGGGCTTTGGACCTTAATCTATCGAGCAAGTGATGAATCCACGATTCATCATCTTAATATCTTGATCTTAGCAAAATCCCCAAGTAAAATCCCAAATAAATATCCATAAAATTCATAAATTAACAAAATACCTCTTGTAAATAAAACTCACTAATTACTGTATATAAGATTGTACAAAATAAATTAACAATAAAAAAAGCCGCAAAATCAAAGGAGTTTTATACTTGTAAATAGCCCAAAACTTCATGGATTTTTAATAATTTCATTTCAACTCCTTTTTGCCTAATTCTTTCTCTAACTTGTTCATAATAATGTATATAAAAATACAAAAATACAAAACAAATTTTACCTTAAATAAATGCTCCTAGATCCCAATGGGAAAAAGCCGTAAAGACCAACTTCCAAGCTAAATTCCCGCTCCGTATGAACTCCAAATTCACCAAACTCACTTTTAAAGTTCAAGTTAGAAAATTATCTATCCAACGGAAGTGGTTTCATTAAAATCGGAGCTCATTTGCAAAAGTTGGGTTTTGGGACCTACATGTACATTGTACATTATGTATATATTCATACTTTCTTCATTTTTTATTATATCTTTCTTAATTATTAAAAATACAAAAAAATCATACTTGTGTTGTATTTTAATTATACTATTTTATTGTATTTTTTTGTTGTAAATATCTTTTATTAAAAAGACAAAAAAATACATATTAGAAAAGTAAAAAAAAATGTACATGGTGTTTTGTCTTCTTTTGTAAATTCTCCACTATTTATCTTCTCTTTTTATTTTATTGTATTTAAAGTAGACAACTTTATTTATTTATTTATTTATTTATTATTTAATTTCCATTCTCTACAATAACCACCAATTCAACTCCATTATTCCACCATTTTTTCCCAACTTCCCATTCAACTCCATTAATAAATCAACCTCCCATTCAACCCCACCACTTTAATAACCTCTCATCCCATCTTCTTTATATACATGCCATTCTCCTCATTTTTGCCTTTGATCCATCTTTATGTGAGGAGAGCCTAGTTCCCTGAGTTGAATCGGTGACAGCGACGCAACCGCGGTCGAGCGACGACGGCCCTCTCTCCGGTGTGATCCGTTGGTTTTTTTTTGCCAACATCGCAGCCGCAACCGCGCGCTGCTCGAGCTCATCGTACGCCGGCGATTCGAGCGAAGACCGTGCTCACGAGAGCACTCCATAGGCGACCGTATCATCGTAGGTATATTTCGTTTCACTTTGATCATCTTGTGATTTTTTTTAACATATCATATAGCCATCATCACGTCTTTATTTGTTCCACATCGTCCACTTCATCACCATCATCATCATATCATTTTGTTCCCCATATATGTGTGTTTATATTTCCTGTTTAAAGAAAATTAAAAAAAATAAAAAAATTAAGATAAAAAAAGGTTCTTTCATTACCACCACCATCACACATTTTTTTTCTTTCTTTCATCATCACCACCACCATCTCTTTCTCATTTATTTTTTTTATCACTCTTCCTTCTCCATTTGCATACTTTTATAAACAAAACAAAAAAAAATAAAAAAATTTGAAACAAAAAAAAGTCTTTTATTACAGCAGCTTTTTTTTAAAAAAAAATCAAAAAAAAGTGACGGCAGCAGCAGTGGGAAGCCACCCACCGCCGCCGCCAACTGCCATCCGCCACCACTGTCAACCGCCGCCAGCCGGCGGCCTTCTCTCCAGGACCGCGCGGCCGTCTCCTCGCGCGCCGACCTCCAGCAGCGGCGGCTCGACCCCCCCCGCACCACCAACATCTCGCCACCGGCCATAGCCGACCTCCGCCGCGCGGCGCACGCAACCGCCGTGCGCGGTCGGATCTGCCGCCACCGCCGCGCCTCCCAGCGCGCCCTGCCGGGCCGCCGCGCGCAGCCAGCACCACCAGCCAAGCCGCGCGCCTGCGCCTCCTCTCCCACCGCCGCCGCCCAACCGCCGCACCTCCGCTTCCACCCTCTGCCCTCTGACGACGCACGCGGGCGCCCACCGCCGCTCGCCGCGCGGCTCTCGCCCACCACCATTTTGGGTTCTCCCCTGCGGCCTATCCCAAGGAAGAAGAAAGGTGCTTTTAATTCTTTTTTTTAATTGTAACAATTGTGGAAAGTTCTTATGTAGTTTTTATAATTACAAAGAGGTCCTTGTACATATCTTGTTGTAAATATTGTCTTTCTGTTTTGCAAAGACAACCCTGTGTTCATGCCTTAATTTGGACTTCGTTTTTGCATCATTTTGTGCAATAAAAAATGTTTATATGTTGAGCAACTTATCCTCTGTAATGTGAGTATTTATTTGTATTTTTATGGTAGTTGGGTAATTAATTAAAAATAGTTAACTGAAATATTGCATATTTTACCCACATAGTACTCCTAAATTAATATCTCACACATAGTTGCTCCAAAAATTCCATAAAAATTATATATGATGCCTTGATATGTGATGTAATTACTGTCCAAATTTCATCCAAAATGGAGTTGTCTTGTGCCTTAAATAAATTGTTGAGTGATTTTCGTATTTGATTTTTAATTAAATCCACATACATGCTTTTCACGAAATTTCAAGTCTCCTAAATTGCTCATCTAAATATCTACTTGAGATAAATCACACTCTGATTAATTTGATAACGTGGATTAATAAGGAATTAATTACTCACTGTCACTCTGTTTCCACTAAAAATACATAAAAAAATTCATATTTTGTCAGAAAATTCCAAAAAAATTACTGTAGTCTTCTTGCATCATGTTTTAGTTCCAGTAAATTTTTCATAATTTTTGCTTACTGTATGTGTGATAAATTGCGAAAAAAAACCTATAAAAAGTGTGCATTTTTCATTGTTGTGTTTTAAACCTAAAAAAATACAAAAAAATGTGTTTTGTGTTCATCTCTGAATTAGTATTCTAGGAAAAATATAATTTTGCTGAATTGAACTGATTTGACATTAAACTTAATTTGGCTAAGTTGTATGCTTTCTTAGTATATTAGTTCACTTGCATTGTGCATTTTGGCATCCTATTTGCATTAAAAAATATAAAAATACCGCATTGGATAATCTAGATCTAAATTTTCGAATTAAAACCCAAGTTGTTCCTTTGCCTCCCTGAGTTCGACCCCGGACTTGCCCGGGATATAAATTAAAGTCGAGACACTCTTCACGGAGATCTTCTCTCGGTTCTGACCGAATCGCTAAGTACACGTGCTACAACGAAGCCGAATTAATCAACGTATCTAGCGACCCGTCAGCAAGCAAGTCCTATACTAGAGCTCAATCACACAACAAATAAAAGAAAGGCGAAAAACTTAAAATATCATGAAATAAAATAAAAAGAAAGGCAAGAAAACTATGAAAAAGCTGGCAACGCCCCCATATGAACAATCACTCAGGCAGTGGAGCTCGTGAAGCATCAAAGTGACCGGAGAGTCTAAGTTATTACAATTAAATGTCTCTCTCACTTCAAATACACGATAAAATAAAATGAAATAAAAGACAAAAGGCATTGTCTTCAAAATTCCTCCAAGTCTTCCTTTGCTCTCTCCTGCTGGCTTTTGCTAAAAACTGACTTCACTTCATGTGGGTGTATAGGTCTCCTTGGAGAGCCTCCCTAGATCCGTGGTCCCTCGCAACAAAGTCAAACAAGGAAGAGGGTTAGACAGCTCAAAAGTAATTTCAAATAAAATGATAAATAAATAAAGAGACAAATATATAAGAAGAAACAAATAAATACAATCTATAAGGCATTGCTCCCTGGCAACGACGCCATTTGAAATCTTGAGTTGTGTGGGGGTCTTCTCAATCCACAAGGGGGGCCAACAGTGGTCGAAGCGACCGCTCATGAAATACGAATAATTCAACAATTAACCCACAATAGATATAGAAATGGAAACCAAATAAATGTGGAGTTAAAATTTATTATAACTCTACAAAATATTGTATAGAAGTAAGTATGTGGAGTGCCAAACGTAGGGAGCAATTGGGATAGGTTGGGAAATTAAGACCAAAATTTGTCCTTCTCTTTTGTCTATTTTATGATTTTTCGTGGGTTTTTAATTATTTACATTTTATGGATTTTAATTTAAATATTTTTTATTTATTTTTATTTTATATTTTTTTTCATTTTATATTTTCTGATTTTTAATATTCTTTTTCTTTTTAATATATAGAATAAGAATATATATAACTATATAGAAGTATATATAATATAGAGTATATATTTATAAATTTCAAATGGAAATGACCAAAAATTGTATAATAAAATTCTTTTGTATTTTTTTTCATTTTCTACTATTTTTATGAATTTTAGGGAAATTTTACTAATTGTTAGAAATTTTTAAAATCAGAAAAACTCAAAAACAATAAATTTTTAAATAGGCTAAATCGATTTGAGGATTAAATATAGCAAACATGATTAAAAATAGTAAAAAGGGTCAAATGATCGAGGTATATTTCCTATTGCACATCTTATAAATAAAATTCAGGAACATAAAGAAATATTTTGAGATTTTTACATAATTTTTTATAATTTTTATAAGGATTTTGGATCTTTTTAATTTTTAATAATTTCCTTTTCTATTTTAGGGATTTTTTATTTGAAGGCACAAAATATAATAATAAACCAACTCTTAATTTTTTGGAATTTTTAAAAATGATTTTAAAGTTTTTTGGAATTTTTAAACATGATTTTATAATTTTTTTGACTTTTTAATTCAAAAAGGGACAAAATGTACCATTTTGATTTTTTTTTATAAATATGAAAATTGATTAAAATGTAAAAATAAAAGTATGACGTGAAAGAGTATGCAATGAGACATTTACTCATATTTCTGTATATTTTTTAGAATATGGATTACATTTACAAAAATTAAAGAACAAGCATAAAAATTGTTGAACAAGCAAGGGTATAATCGTAATTAAATTTAAGTCCAAGGTATATTCTAATAATACCCAAAAGTTTTCAACTAAATTAAAAATTTTAAATACTAGAAGAAAATTACAAAAAGTCACGATGGCCTTTCTTCAAAATGCCCAGCTCACGTGGGAAGACTCGTGAGGTGAGATGGATTTGACTCGAATGCAAATAGATGAAAGCTAGACATCCTTTTTGCAAATATTACAAAAAAATATTAAACATTCTAAATAATTTACAAGACTAAACAAAGAAGCACAAAAATCAGGGGGAAGGATCTGGAAATTAACCCCAATATGCGCAGCATAAGATGACTCTAGTGAGTTCACTTATCACGTGTCATCTTCTTAACACATGATGACGCTTCGAGCTGAACGTACAAGATTAGACCCTGGAAGGGGATCCTACGGTGTTGGCTCTTTAGATTTGATGGTTCCTGCTCATCTGGGAGGATGCACTTGATCGGACGGTGCTGAGGAGTCCAGGAAGAATAGTTGAAGAACTCACCATGGGCGAGTTTAGAATTGGTGTTGCGTGCATCTCCAACCAACTGGAAGCCTTTTGAAGGGCTCCACTCGTTCCTGCAACCTCCATGTGTCTCCTAGGTGCTTCAAAAAGGTCTAGAGCTCAAGGAGAAAACCTTAGAGGTCGATGAGTCCTATGTGCTTCAAAAATGGCCCTCAGATAGTGCTCTTTAGTCTTGGGACCTGCGTGGTTATCTCAAGCACAAAAAGAAGAAAGTTCCTAGGGCTAGCAGGGCGAAATGAATGGAAGGTGGTTGTAAGCGGACATCTCCAGCGAGGTGGCAGAGGGGAGATGTTGATCTCTAGATCCACGAAGGATATGTGGGTGAATGAAGTGGCATGGGATGAAAAGCAGCGGCAAGGGAAGATGGTGAGGTGGTTGCGGTGGTCAGAGAAAATAGGTACGATGAGAACAGTGGCTGGAGCTTGAGATCTCCGACGAAGCTAAATCGACCTAACTATGTTAAAACCACAATCATAAAAAAAGTGCAAAATTTAAATATGAGAAATAAGGCTACTTAAGAAACAAGGAAACTAACCTCTAGTTGGCCTGAGCCAACGAGATGTACCTCGATGGCAGTGGGCAGCCATAGATGATGGGAACCCCATCTACACTACTCCTCCTGTTGCAAAAAGGGTATGCGAGCATGTTATCATCTCGCTCAAGCCCAAGGATACGATTTGAGGGGAATATGAGGTGCAAAAGGAAACCAAAAGGTCAAGGAAGTAGGTGGAGGTCTTATGTACAGGGAGGAAGGAGACTAGGAAGAACGCTCGATGTCGTGATGCAAGGGTTGTGGAATTGATGGTGGGTTAAAGGTGGAGGATTGAGGGGCACATGTCATGAAGGAATCGACCTACAAAAATCGAAGAAATCGGGACCTATGATGTCTGACAGGGTTGCGACTTCGGTCAGAGAAGTTGACCCAAGTCAACAGGTGACGAGTCCAGATTGGGCCACATCACCCTCAAAAAAACAATCAAAAAATAAATCGAAAATGATTCAAAAAATTGAAAATGATTTCATTATTTTTGGACTAAAAAATAAAAAATATTCATTATTTTATATAGTATTCAATCTGATTTTTATTTATATTTATGGATTAATTTATTGTAGGTTATTTTTTAAGGGTTCATTTATAGGTATATTTACCAATGTTATGTGTATTTTATTTTTATTTTCTATTGTAAATTTTATTATTTGTATACATAATTTATATATTTATAAATTATTTTTATACTTACAAATATATTTTTATTGTATTTTACTGATATATTATGTACACTTAAATAAATATGGGTATTAAGTATAGGTAATTCATCTATGTATTTTTATATACTATATTTTATTGTGTTTTTTATGGTTTTATTTTATTCCAAATGTGTACATAAGTTAGAAATAATATTTACACAATTATAAAAGTATAAAATTGTAAAAAAATATAAAGAATAAATAAAATGAATATTTTATTCCTGTATATAGTACAATATTGGTCCAAAACCTAACTTTTGCATTTTAACTCCAAATTAAATGAAACTACCTTAATTAAATAGCTAGTAAAAGGCTATATACAATTAAAGTGATTTTGGTGCAATATGAATTCATATGGAGAAGATATGGGTCTGGGAATTTGGGATTTTGGAATTTATTCTGAGTATATAATGTACAATTTGTATTATTTTTGTGTAAAGTAAATTTATATTTTTCTATATATTTTTATTTACAACTTTCATGTACAAAGTTTCTTTATTTGACGTATAAATAATAAAGAAGAAAATGGATCCCAAAAACGTATTACTGAATAAATAAAATTAGGGTTTTTATTGTATTTTTCACACGTATCTCCCTCTACTTTATTCCTTGTCGACCCAGTCATCATGATGCCTAGGTCTGGGGTTTAGGGTCATAAAATACCCTTGGCATTTTATTTCTTTTTCTTTCTTTTCTTTATTCTTTTATATTGGCTTTAAATATTATATTTTATACAATTTTTATACAGTAAGTAATGAATGTTAATTTATGCAAAATAATGATATATACATGCATTTAACAAGTATTTAAAGGCCAAAATGAAATAATAAAGGTGATGAAATGGAGATTCATCACCTGCATCGGATACCCCTGGAAGTTTCCATAGGCTTCATGTAGTAGGATTGGATGTAGGTGAAGTGGGGTGGAGCTCATTAGCGATGAGGCAGAGAGGGCGAGCGAATCTCCAGATCCAGCAAGGATCTGGGTAAATGGAGGGCCATGGAGCATAAAGGGATGGTCGAGGAGGAAGATGAAGGTGTCGACAAAGGCAGAGCGGGTCTATATCAACGAGGAAAAAGGCCAGAGCTCGGGGCTCTAGCGATAAATATTTTTTTTGGATTTTATTTAAATCAAAATGGAATTGACAAAACAAAATGCAAAGTTACACTACTGCCAACACTATGAATTGAAAATGCGGAAGAAAAAGAAAGTTACCTGCCTTGAAGGTTGGTCGGATGACTCGCAGTGGAGGAGCTCCGGCGACGCTGGGATCGACCTTAGATCAACACCCAAACCACCCCCCGAAGTGTGGAGTAATCTCCTACTGTTATTAAGAGGTTCGATCAAAGCATAGGGTTAGGTTTTTACATTGCAAGAGGGATCAAGAAGGAGATGAAGGCATAGGAGATACTTTCTACTGGTGGGGGTTTGAATCGAGGGAGGCGTTCGATGTAGAGGTTCCTCGATTGAGGAATCATGGTAGTGCGTAGGGGCTTTGATCGAGGGACAAGGTTATGCAAAGAATCGATCCAAATGGATGAAAGGAGCAACGGGAAAAATCGAGGGAGTTGGGGTCAAATGAGGTTCGGATGTGCACTAGGGCCAAGGTTAGAGAGTTGACCCGCGGTCTACGAGAGAACATCCCCAATTGGTCGAGCTGGACCACTAAGAGACAAAACAGTTTAATTAATCTTTATTAAATCATTTATAAAATAAACATTTTTATTAAATTTTTCTTAAAAGATAAAAAAAATATTTATTATTTTATGTAGTATTTTATGGTGATTTTTATTTATTTTTACACCTTAATTTATTATAGGTTACTTTTTACATGTACATTTATAAATATATTTATCTATTTAATGTGTATTTTATTTTTAAATTTATTTTGTATTTGTTATTTTATATTATTATTTTATGTATTTATAACTTATTTAAATACACTTAATATATTTTATTGTATTTTTCTGAAGTCATTTATACATTAAATAAAAATATGTATTTATTATATAGGTATATATAGGTAATTCATCTATGTATTTTATACACTTAATTATTTTAACAATTTTTAATGGTTTTATTTTATTTAGTTATATAGAAATAGTATAAAAATATTTACAAAATTAAAAAAATAAAAAATCATGAAAAATATAAAGAATAAATAAAATGAATATTTTATTCAGGTATACTATACAATAAGGGTCCAAAACCAAACTTTTGCATCTTAAATTCAAATTAAATGAAACCCACCGTCAGTAAATAGATAATAAAAATTTAAATACAATTGAAGTTTATTTTTATAAATTTTGAATTCATATGGAGAAGATACATGTCTGTGAAGTTTGGATTTTGTATTTTTATTTTGAGTGTAGTTGATACAATATGCCTTATTTTTATATGAGATAAATTTATATTTTTCTATACATTTTTATCTAAAAATTTTATGTGTACAGTTTATTGATTTTATTTATAAATAATAAAGAATAAAATAGGTCCTAAAATTGACTTATTTGGCAAAATAAATTGGGGTTTTATTGTATTTTTTGTCCTTGTCTCCCCCTGCTTTATTCCTTAGTGACCCAGTCAGCATGATGGTTAGGTATCGGTGTTTTGGGTCATTCACTACCTTTGGTATTTCATTCCTTTTTCTTTTCTTTATTCTTTTAAGTTGGCATTAAATACAATATTATATACAATATTTACGCAATAAATAAAAGGTGTTATTTTCCACAAAATAATGTTATTTACATGCATTTAGCTAGGGTTTAAAGGCCAAAATGAAAGTATAAAGGTGATGAAATAGAGATTCGTCACTACCCTTGCGTAGTGTTATTACTTTTTCGTGGATTTTCTTCGCTTTTCCGATTTGATTTTACTTTTCGAACATCGTCTTTATTTTTTAGTTTCTTTTTGTTTCTTTTTCGAGCACGTTGATCAGTTTTCTTATGCGTCCTACTATATAGTATCGCATCTATTCAACTGCACATATCTAACATGTAGCATATTGTCTTGCAAAATATATTCTTCACTTTTTGAAAAAAATATAAAAAATCATCTTCTTTCCATTGTATTTAAATAGTATACTACACTATATACTACCTACTATATAGTACCACCTTTTTCCCTCTAAATTAGTCACATTTTTATAAAATCAAATAAAAATTATAAAATAAAAATTTGCAAAATTAAAAGCCAGATAAAAGTTGCAAAAAGATAGAAACTACAAAAATAAGACTTTTCAAAGAAGCAATACAAATCACAAAAAATATTCAAATCTCAAATATAAAGTATACGCTTTGCCTTCTTGTGTTCGATTCAGGGACACTTACCTAGATAATCATTAGTGAGAAAAAATAAAAGAGAGAGATATTTCCTTTTATTCATCTTCTATATTTCATCTCTATCTCTTATATTTTATATTTTTGTATGATAGCGCTATTCTTTTTTGTGGTTGCTACAACTGACACAATTTAACCACAAAGGGAAGAGCTCTCATCAAAATAGTGTCATTACCGAGGACTTGTTAGAGATCTTCAGATTTTCTGAAATTTCTTCCGACAAATGCTCATTTTCATCAAAATGACACCGTTGTCGGGGAGGTGTTAGTCATATTTGGATTTTCTAATTATTTTGGTGATTTTTATTTCTTGTTGTTTTTCTACATTTCCTTTTTTTGTTTGATCGATTTTTGTACGTTGCTTATTTATTGTTAATTAGTTAATATTATTGGAGATAAAAATGATATAATACTTATTGAATTAGGACTTTCTCTAAGACCTTAATTTAAAATTTAGGGGATTACAAGAAACATGTTGGAGATGTGGTGTGAGAATAAAAGTAGGGCAAGGACCTCTCTTTTGCAACACAATTTTGGAGAGCAATAGTCCTCAGAAATTTCATGCCCCTTTAGATATATAAGAGTCTTGAGAGTCTCCGTCTCTCAAACACATCTTCCTATTGCTCCGGTGTTGACACATTTTCTTCGAGGGATCGGAAATTTATGATAAGAAGGTTGTTGCTATCCCCAAAAATCCCTCGATAAACAATTTTTTTTATTTTGTATACTTATTAACCTATATAGCGGACATGGTCGAACTCAAGGAGGCTACAAATCCCGAGGGTTATTCAATTAATCAAAAATCAATTAAGAGAAAAACATGAATCTCAAATGATAACTATCATTGGTTTTTGTGATTTATTATCTTTTATAATTTTTTTATTTTTTTTATTTATATTTTTTTGTATTTTTTGATTTTCAAATTTTTAGTGATTTTGATTTTTGCAAATATTTTTTTATAACGAACAATATGCACAAACACAAGAAATACGTACACCAACTCCTTTTGTATTTTTCAATTATATCAGAAATGCTCAGAAAAAAATGCAGAGAAAATGTTTTTGGGTTTTGAAAGTTTTGAAATGTTTTTGGGAATTTTTTATAGAATTTTCGATGTTATTATATTTATTTATAAATCAAACCGTGGCAAAATACGAAATTGTGCATAGCCTGGAGTAATTTACAACTTAAAAATATTTTAAGTGCCCAAAACTTCTAGCAATTATTTGATAGACAAAATAGAAGCAATTATCTACAAACAGAAACTAAAATCGCTATTTTTGGATTTTTGTAGAATTTTATGTGATTTTTATAAGATTATTAGTATTTTTCAATTTTTGGGGTTTTATAAATATTAATGCATGAAAATTGAATAGTAATTGAAAGACATTGAAATAAAACTACTCTAATTTTTTAGAATTTTTAAACATTTTTTTTTAATTTTTATGAATTTTCAAATTTCAGGGAAATAAAATGACACTGTTTTTTTATTTTTTTAATAATAATAAATGAAATTAAAATGCAATGAAAAATTTATGCTAGGAAGATAATCACATAAGGAGCATAACATAATTTTTGCAAAGTTTTAGATCACAAATAACATTTATTTCAATAAAAAATTCATTCAAATTAAAGAGTCTAAGAAATAGGGACTGAAATGCAAATAAGTTTTGTTTTTTCATAAATTAATTAACAAAAATAAACTGTAGAGAGAATTTTACAATTTACCCACGAAATGCATGTAGAGCACGTGACTTGAGGAGCGGAGCAAGGGCATTTTTGGAATTTCAGAATTCTTCAGGGGCGCAAATGTAATTTACCCCAAGTTGTGCTCTAAACTGACGGGGGCCTTTTTGTGAATTGGAGAACTCCGGGGTAGAAGCTAAAATTTTCTCAATTTTTTTATTCAAAAGCTAGGGTTCTCTCGTATTCTTCGTTCTTCAAGCCAAGGGGCATGGGTCGCCGCCCCTTGTTATTCTCCAATGCTAAAGGGGAACGGTGGCCGACGGATGTTGGTCGAGAGGAGCGAGGCGCGGGCTTGCACGTCAAGGAGCTTGTTCATGGGGTCGTCAACGCAATATACGGTAGAGAGGGCGGCCCCTCACGCAGGGCGCATGGGCGGTCGGTGCGCAGGCGATGGCGGGAGGGCCGCGACGATGCTGGAGAGCACGGGAGGTTACAGGGCCTCCCCTCAACTGAGACATGACCGAGGGTGACGAAGGGCGATGGCAGCGGAGGGTCTAGGAGACTGCTGGAGCGCGGGCCTGGAGCGGGTGGCTGGCGGGTGTGCGAACGCTGCCAGGCACAACCGCAGAGGGAGGCCGATGCACAGGGGGGTCGTGCGTGCTGGGAGCGGGCAGCGCGCGTAGGGCAGTGTGCGCGTGGTTTCTTGGGGAAGAAGGCTGGCGATCTGGGTGGAGGAATACGCCTGGAGGGCGCTGCACAAGCGGGGCAACACCGCTTGTCGCGAAGGCGAGGTGGAGCGGGAGCCTCTCACAGATCTGCTCTATTTTTTTAAATGTAATCAGTAATAAAAGACTTTTTTTTTTTTTTGTAAATCTGAAATAGAGCAATTGAAAGCAGAAAAAAATGTTTTTTATTTTATATTTTATATTATTTTTTTAGATTATCCTACAAAACAAATATTAGAGAGAACAAGAAAACAAATAATTTTTTTTGTATTATTATTATTTTTATTTACAAAATAGAAAAATGAATGAGGATCCAGTGGAAATGAAAGGATCGAATCCGATTCTCTGACCACCGTGCGTGGTTGGAGTTGATAGATCGTGGTAGATAGAAATTGAATGCAGAGAGATCAAGAACGTGAGATGAGAAATCTAGTCGAAGTGGATCAATTCGTGATGAAATTATTTTTTTTCTAGAGAAACAAAATACGATAGAATTAAAATGTGAATTCAAACTATGATTATCCTAAGATAAAAATGAGAAAAATGATGGATCTCACCTTTGGAGCGGAAATGGACCGTGATCGCCTCGACGAAGGCCGACTCGCTGTCATCGGACGGCTCAGAGGCTAGGCACTTTTCTCGACAAAATTTTCTCTCAGAGATTTGGCTCCTCTCTCTAAAGATTGATCAAGTTGGAATGCGGGAGAAGGAGCCATATAAATAGAAGAGGTAGAGATGAAATTTGAATTTTTGAATTTTTGATCAAGAGATAAGAGAGATGAAAATTAGAATGAGATAAAGATAAAGAGAGATAAAATTATTTACAAAATTATCTATTTTTTTTAATTTTCGTCACTTTATTTATTTGAATTAAAAAATGTTTTTTTTTTATTTTTTTATGGTGGTTAATAAAAAATAGCAACTATATGCATATATTATATACATATATGACATTATATACAAGGGTAAATGAGGAAATTAGCTTTTTTAAAATTTTGTTTATATTTCTTTATTTTTATTTAAATTTTAAATAATTAGTAAAAATAATTTACAAATATATACAAATACAATATTTACGAAATACATGGGAAAATTGCACAAACCACCCCAGAAAATCAACTTTTTACTCGTAACTCCAAAAAATATGAAATCACAACCATTTTAAAGATAATTTAATTTAGAATCCAATGGAAGTGAGATTGGTTCAATTTAAGTTCATATGAAGCCAGAATTGGTCTTTCAATTAGTGCTTAGTGGCTTTTTCCAAGTATGGTTACTTTTATTCTGTAGATGATTTAATTGTGCAATTATTATTATTAATTAGAACATATTTTTATTTAAAACATTGATTTTGAAAGTTTTTTGATTTGAGGTCAATTAAGGCACAAATAAATTAGTGTCAGTTTTATACAAATATACACAAAATAAGTGAGAAGTGTTTACAACAACACACACATTTTTTTTCGATTTTATGCTTAAGGACCCTGTCTCCCCCTACTTTATTCCTGGTCGAGCAGGTCAAGTCTTGACCTTCTCTCGGGGTTCGGGTCAGCCTATATACAATCTTTCTTTTTTTATTTTCTTTTCTTTATTTTTCCTTTCTTTCTTTATTTGTTTATTTTAGGTTAAAATTAGTAAGAAGTGTACAATATTTACACACAGATGCAAGTTAGTAGGAATATGGAGTTAGTGTTATGTGCAGGTGTTTTATAAGGGATTTTAAGCTAAAATAAATGAATAAAGATGACGAATCACACATTCATCATCTGGTTGTCGTTCTAGTTCATGGGAAGCAACACGGATTCATCTTCGCACGCATGAGGGAGACTTATGTAGATCGGACTTGATTCAGGAGGCTTCTTCATTTAGAAACTCATGCTTCCATAGGTAACCCTAATCTATCTATTTTATTCATTGTGAGTATCAGAAATTATTTTGGAACTATGTTTCCTTAGATATTCTAATTTTCGAATGCACAAATTGTTGTGCTACATTTTCTAGTTCATACAATGAACTAAGATTCTTTTGGCAAAAGGTTTGCTAATTTTTTTGTGTTTCTGTTATGCATTGTAAAACATTTTTTAATTAATTTCCTTCACTTAGCACCCCTTCTGCACACCTTGATGATATTGGGGTGTCCACTCCTTCAAACGATTGAAGCAATAGTTTATTACTGCACCAAAAATATCATCTTTCGCTCAAATGGAGATAAGATTTCCATTGAAACGATACAAGTGCCAAAACTCGCAGAATCTTTATCATATGAGAGTTAGTAGATGCAGAGAGAAATAAGAGACTGTGATTTTCTTACAGGGATAGGAGACACTACCTTATTCTTGAATGACATTGAAACACATGAGCTCCTCTCGAAGGAGGAACCCCTGGAAGGAACAATCGAATTCCTTGTTGTCCTTGAAGATGAGGTATTTGTTGATATACTAGATGAAAATGATGAACTAAATAATTATAATCCATCCATGTTGGAGCAAGATGCATTTCTTGAAGATCTTGTAGAAGTCTTGCATTCAGAGCTAAAATTACTCATGGTGGACAACATACCACAAAGAGAGATTACACTAGTTATACTTGTTGAAGTTTCCACAAAGTTGACTCCAACCTTCCTAAATCTGAAACCATTACCATCATAAATGAAGTATGCATTCCTTGCATGTGAGGAGACTATGTTCCCGGTCACTATCAATTCTCAATTGATCGCGGATCAAGAATCTCGCTTGCTCGAGTTCTAGAGAGAAATCATAAGGCAATAGGCTGGAAAAGTTTGAATCTTCATGGGATAAACCATTCATTATTCTCACATCACATCTATATGGAAGATGAGTGATGAATCTCCATTTCATCACCTTTAATCTATCATTTTGGCCTTAAAAACCTTAGCTAATACATGTAAATACCTTTGTACAAATTAATATTCTTTGTTTGTTGTATAATTACTGTATAAAATATTGTTTATAATTCCAAAATTATAGAATGAGAAAAGAAAAGAAAAATAATAAAATGCCAAAGGTATTTTATGACCCTAAACCCCGAGATTAAGTCAAGAAATGATTTGGTCGACAAGGAAGAAAGTAGAGAGAGATAAGGGCCAAAAATCATCAATAAATCCCAGTTATTTATTCATTATTTATCTATTTTTGGGACCAATTTTATTTTCTACTTTTTATGCCTCAAATAAAGAAACTTTGTATAATGAAGGTTGTAGATAATAATATAGGAAAATACAAAATTGATTTCCTACAAAACAATATACAATGTACTTTTTATACTTTAAATAAGATTCCAAAATCCCAACTTCCCAGACCCAAATCTCTCAAATAAAAAGTAAAAATATATTAAAATCACTATATAACTTTTAGTAAGCTATTTAATGAATGTGGTTTCATATTTTTTGAAGTTAAGTGTAAAAGATAGCTTTTGGGACCTATTGTATAATATACCCGAATAAAATATTCATTTTAATTATTCTTTATTATTTTTATAATTTATATTTTTATTATTTTGTAAATAATACTTCTAATATATGTACATATTGAAACTATAATAAAACCTTAAATAAAACATTCAAATAAAATATGTATATATAATACTTAGATGAAATAGTATACTTATACCTATATATTTAATATACCAATTTATTTTAGTGTACATAATACATACAAAAAATAAAATAAAAAACTCAACGCTTAGCTCGACCAAGATGCGTTTTTGAAAGACCTGGGAGTCTAAGTCTGGATGATACTAGGCTATTTCGTTGAGAGTGTCTCAGGAACCATTCTTGGGAATGCCAAAACCGGTACTTCAACCTGTTGTTTCTGTGGTAGCATTGACATCTAACAACTGGAGAATGGAATGAAATAAAGCTTCGGATGATGAATGGTCTGCTAGCACAAGTTTTTTTAGACCCTAAAACATGGACGGAACAAAAGATTCTATATCCATCGGGGCAAAACAATAATGCAGTGCAATGCTAAAAACCAAGAAATATCCAAAAGAAATCTACACCAAAAATCCAAAAAAAACTTTGAGCTTCAAAAAAGGCTTGCCTCTTGGTGAAGACTTAATTACACCAGTCGAGCTTCATAAGGAAATTTGATTACACTAGTCAATTTCCACTTCTTTACTCTTTCTTCTAGCTTCTCCCCACTTTGTTGTGCACTAGCATGTACATGCACTATAATAAAATATTCATCTCCCTGAGGATGAGTTACCATAGAAGGAGACAGTTGGATAGTTCAGCTACTGGTCTGGGAAGAGCTAACACAATTCACACACAATATACATGTCATTTTAAGGTTACAAAAGTATACATATGAAAGAATGGTTCTGACTAGGTTGTGAGTTGAACTGGACAGAGAAGCATAGAACCTAGAGGATGTTGAGTCATAAGTCCTAACTTAAACATGGTTCCGATAACATCAATAATCCAAATTTCTTAATTGAGATACAAACTTAATTTTGTAAGGATAATTTAAAAATTAAGATCATTCTATCTTCTTTATTTTTCTTTTCTATATTTTCTTTTTGCATCACTTATTCTCCTAATAAGTGCTTGCTAGGGAATAACAAAGCTAAGTATTGGGGGTGTGACGAATACCCATCCATTCACCTTTGTTCCTTTACTTTGTCTTTAAATTCTTAGATAAATGCATGTAAATATAGCTCACTTGTACAAATTAACACTCTGACCTTTTCCTCTAAATAGTGCATTAATACTAGTATTTAAATACAAAATAAATGAATAAAGAAAAGAAAAGAAAAATGAAGAAATTATTGCAGATATTGACTGGCCATAAGCCCTAAGACTAAGTCAATAGTGACTTGGTCGACAAGAAATAAACTAGCGGGAGATAAGGGCATACGATACAGACAAAATAACGCTGTCATCTAGAAACCTTAGGTGAGTTGTACACTGTGTATAGCTAAAACTTACACTAATTTATACACATTCATATACACTTCAAGTAAAAATATTTTCAACACCAAACATGTCCATAAAAGTACATTAAAAAGGATAAAATTAATTGCACATAAAAAAAGGTACAATGTGGCATAAACACACAAATGAAAAAGCCACAAATCAAACTTCACAGATCCGTATCTTCTCTATGTGAACTCAAAGTTGACCAAACTCACTTTAATACTTTAAATTAAATTATCTATTTAATGAAGGTGGTCTCATTTATTTTAGAGTTAAGATGCAAAAGTTAGCTTTTGGGTCTCCATTGTACTTTATACCTATATATTATAATCAATATATTTATTCTTTATATTTTTAGCTCGTTATATTTTTATATATTTGTAAATATTACAGAAAGTACATTTCAATAATAATAGGAATAAAATCAGGTTTCAAGTCAAACATTATCTTAAAAATTGTATGGATGACGTGAAGGTTCTAGTTAGTCACATTGAATTGACTCATGAACTCAGTCTAATAGAACATAAATATTTAAGTCATAATATCCTGAAGCATCTCAATTCCAGTCCTTAACAAGTTCCTCTAAAATTAGGTGGATTAAAGGTCTAGACCAAGCTCCAATCTTAGAATTTTATTCAAACTTGTTCAATTGTTAAAACCATTTAGAAAAATGTTGATGCAATGCAAGAAAATATTTGTGAAGATATTTTTTAGTTTTGAAGTTTTTATGGGGTTTTCGAACAATTTTGCATTTTTTTACGAAATTTGTGAAAAGATTTTCCAAAATTTTAGGTATTTTTTATTTTTGCCAATTTTTATAGAATCTTTGAAAAAGAAAAAGAAACAGAGTTAGTGTGTTAGTGCATATTTCATGAGTATATTCTTTACAATTAATTTGTTATATACCCTTACTCAATGAATTAGCCACATTTATTAAAAATATGAAAGTACGTGTTATGGCTAAAATATATACATCCTATGTACGACCCCCCTATACTTAACTTGAACTATGTCCTCATATTGATCAAGGAAAAAAAGGAAGATATAACTCGTGCTGAGTAAATGAAAAGTCTAATACAAATAACTCAAAGAAAGAATGGGAGTCTGTTGTCCCCCCTGTACATAGGATT
The DNA here is from genome assembly GCA_037367405.1 of Ottelia alismoides. NCBI lineage: Eukaryota > Viridiplantae > Streptophyta > Magnoliopsida > Alismatales > Hydrocharitaceae > Ottelia > Ottelia alismoides. The sequence continues at coordinate 271,199 of JAZKJV010004754.1, forward strand.
AACTAATCCTATGTATAGAAGACTGTACACAAAGTGGGTATGACCGATGGTTATAATGTATGAAATCATTGAGTAGGCATGTTTCCCCCTATACTTAGGTTAAAATATCCCTAAGTATAGACATAATATCAACAAGTCAGGAGACAAGCGAGGGATCAAAAGAATGAACACCGGAGTCAGTCATCCCCACTATACCTAGGATGAAGTATAATATATGTATAGTGATGATAAAAGGGATGACCGAACACACAGAAGAATAGAAAACAAGAAAAAGAAATGAAAAGATGTTTTAGGTCTTTTCTAGTGTTCTGATCCATCTGCATCTGGTGGCTCTTCTTAGTAGATGACCTGAATTGAATCTATAATATATTGGAAGGTGTCGTGCTCAAGATATGGTTTTAACAGTTGTACGTTGATTACATTAGGTTGAGCATCAGTTGGCAATCTTTATATTATAATATTACCATTATTGCTTACATTTTTTATGGTGAATGATCCCGACCATTTGCTCTTAAATTTGCTTGGAAATAATTTTAACTTTACGTCAGACAACCACCTACTGGTTCGGCTCAAAGGTCTTTCGTCTGATATGCTTTTCATGCCATCGCTTTACTTCTTCCTTTTACATTAAACTATTCTCGTACATAGAGTCTCTGAATTCTAACAGGCAGTTCGAGTTCAAATTTCTATTTTCTTGTCTTTTTCTCTATCTAGATTGCACACATTGATTGCCCACAAGGATTTATGAATTAATTCTATGGGCAAATGTCACGACTTGCCGTAGACAAGGAAATAGGGAGACATGCCAAGAGGAGACTTGTACGTTGTTCAGTAAATCCAGAGAATCAGGTTAAGAAACTATGACTAGTTCTTGCGATCGGGATATATATGTTTCTGCAGAATTGTTTTGATCTCCCTTTTTGAACACTCATCCAATCCATTAGTGTGCGGGTGGTATGGAGATGCGACACTGTGTTCTGTGTCGTACTCATTGGTCATTTTCTTGACCTCTTTGTTTATGAAGTGTCTTCCCTCATATGATATAATTATTTTTGAAATCCCAAACCGCACAATGATATTTTCTTTGAGGTACTGACAGATGGTGCGACTGTCGACACCACAAGCGGGGATAGCCTCACCCCATCGACTGACATAATCAATAGCCAAGAAGATGTGCTCATAGCCCTGACTATTCAAAAATAGGCCCATAAAATTGATCCCCAATGCATCAAAGACATATGAAATCTGAATATGCTTGAGCGGCATGGTGTCTCGAGAACTGATTGTGCCATCCATCTTCTAGCAGTCAATACATATTTTGATGTATTCTGTAGCATCATTGAAATGATTCGGCCACTAGAGGACACTTTGAATAACTTTGGCTGATGTTCTCTTTCCAGAATGGTGTCCACTAGATTCTAACTTATGACAGTGGTTCATGACATTTATGTGCTCCTCCTCAGGAATGCATCTTTTCTAGATGTAATATGTACCTTCACAGAATAGATATGGATACTCCCACTCGTAGAAGTGTATATCGACATAAACCTGTCCACTTTAAGCTTTGGCCAATCTTGACGAACTTCCTTGGACACAATGTAATTAACGATATTGGTGTACCAGGGGAGCAAGGTGACTGACAATATAGCTTCATCTGGTAAGGTCTCTGTGATTGGAATCGGGTCTTGCTTAGGAGTCTCAATTTCTGTTAATCTAGAAAAGTGATCTGCCACCACATTTTTTACTCGTAGTTTATATCGTATCTCAAGGTCAAACTCTCGGAGTATAAGGATCCAGCAGTGTAAGTGTGACTTGGCGTCCTTCTTGATCTGTAAGTACTGGATGGCAGAATGATCGATAAGCAATCGCATTAGAATCGAGATGGTGTAACCTGAATTTTTCTAGTGCAAAAACAACATCAACTAGTTCATTTTTGTCACTATGTAATTCCTCTGGGCCTCATCCAAAGTTCTGCTAGCGCAATGAATAGCGAATGAACATCATCCCATTTCTATCTCAACACAACAGCCCTAATGGCATAATCTGAGGCATTTGTCATTACCTCAAATGGAAGAGACCAATTAAGTGGTTGTAGGACAAGAGCCTAGGTGATTGCTTCTTTCAATCGGTAGAAGGTTTGGAGCACTCTATCATCTACAATGAATTCCATGGCCTTGCCTAGAAGTTCTATCTACGGTCAGGCAATCTTGCTAATTTTTTTGATAAATCTTCGGTAGAAACCGACAAGCCCCCAAAATGAACGAACTTGTTTCAATGAAGAAGGTGGCTCAAATGTGGCTCAAATTTAGAGATAACTTCTACCTTGGCTAGGTCGACCTCCATGCCTTTCTTGGAGACGACATGACACAACACAATTACTTCAGTCACCATAAAATGATTATTCTCCAACGAGAGCACCCAATTGACTTCATAGAATCTTTGAAGTACTCAGTCTAGATAGTTCAGTAATTTATTGAAGTTATCATTATATGCCGAAAAATCATCAATGAAGACCTCAAGAAAACAACCCACCATGTCGATAAAAACGGCCCGCATACATCTCTGAAATATAGCAGGGGTGTTACACAATTCGAACGACATACATATGAATATGTACGTCCCAAATGGACTGGTGAAGGTCGTATTCTCTTGATCTTCAGGAGCTATAGCAACTTGATTGTATTCAGAATACCCATTTAAGAAACAGAAATACTCCTTTGTCACTTGTCTTTCAACGATCTGATCAATGAAAGGCTTAGAAAAGTAATCTTTCTTGGTTGTTAGGTTAAGACGTATGTAATCCACAGAGACTCACCAAGAAGTAGGTACTCTAGTTGGAATCTCCTCTCCCTTGTCTCTCGTCATGTAATTGACTTATCCATTTGTAATTGAAGATGGGATAGATAAATCGTGCATCGCACCACTTCGTGATTTCTTTCATCATGACCACCAAGAGGTTTGGGTTCAGCTGATGTTGAAACTAACGGTAAGGCATGTAGTCATTGTTGAATGTGAAAATCGAGGTGTCTAAAATGAGCCTCACAAGATGAGGACTCAGTCGCTATGACGACTCGTCAACAATTGCATCCAATCAACAATCAACCCACACAATGAATATATCAAGCAAAATAGTGTGAATCAAAATTTATTATACCCTACTAAATATGTATAGTGACAAGCAAGTAGGGGTCGAACACATAAAACAAAGGTGTAGAGCAAGAGAAGGCAATCGATTTCAAAAATTTATCCTTTCTATCACTGAGCCAAGTGTGATTTTGTTTTTGTGGTTTTTTTATTTTTTTTTATTTATGTTTATATTTTTATATTTTTTAAATTTTATATTTTTAGATTTCTTTATATATTTATATTTTTAATATGTTTTACTTTTAAACATATAATATCGAATATATAAGACTATATATACAATAAGAGATAATACAGTTATAAAAACTAATAAAAATGCTTAAAATACATGAAATAAAATATTTTTGGATTTTAAATATTTTTCTTCTATTTTTGTGATTTTTAATGACTTTTGCTAGTTTTTATATATTTTTAAAGTAGAAAATACCTCAAAATAAGGATTTAATAAATACCTGAAATTGAAATGAAGATTAAAAATAGCAAAATAGGTCCAAAATTCATCAAATTATTTTTAATAGGTGGGTAATAATATAAAAAAATATAAAAAAATAATATTTTTGGAATTTTTGCAGAGCTTATTTAGATTTTATAAGTGTTTTTCGGGTTTTTCAATTTTTAAGAGTTTCTTTTTTCTATTTTCATGGATTTTTGGTCTAAAGGCTCTAAATATTAACAAGCAAAATATATGTTTTTGAGAATTTTTTGAAGCATTTTTTTATTTTTTTGGTATTTTATATTGCAAACATGGAAGATTTGGGCTATTTTTTATTTTTATAAATAGTAAAAATGCCTAAAATTAAAACACAAAAATGTGGCGTGAATCTTTGACATATCATGCATCGGATCCTATTTTTGAGGATTTTTCGGAACAACTTGATAATTTTAATAAATGAGAGACTACAAAAAGAAACTACAACCTAGAAAGAGTGTGCGAGTAATTAAAATAAAATCCAGGGTCAAAACACAAATTGTCCAAAATTTTACAACTGAATATTCAAAATTCTGACTAAATAGCAATAAACTAAACCCACAAGGGTTGAAGTTCAAAATCTCCACTTTTGTCGGCTGATGTGGACGAGGACCACAATGTGAACAAAATAAACGCATGTAATGCAAATATTACAAAAATTATACATACCAGAGGAAAGTTTTTAAACTAAATAATAAATCCCAAAAGGCATTGGGCAAGGTTTGTAAAATACCCAACTAGGCGCTGGAAGAACGACTGATCTCGCCTCACTTGCCACGTGTCTTCTCCTCATGCAGTGATGACACTTCACGATGGATGGCTAGGATTACATCCCAGCCCTTAATCGGAAGGATGAGACGAGGTGCATTGAACATCTCCTAAGCGATCTGGAGCGGGATGAGGATCCAACAACGGACGGGTAAGGAGGACGAACAACCGAAGAACATGACCGAGCTGATCTTTAATCTTTAAAATCTCCATGCCTGGAGCTCCTTCTTCATATACGATGGTTCCACGAGCATCCTGAGGACCTCCCATGCGTCGTGGATGTCATATAATGCCCTGGGGGGGCTCAGGTGAAGTCGGACGACCATGTGCACCTGGATGTTCCTCCTTGGTTCGATACACTCTAGGGAGAGGGCCTTACTCCTTGTAGCCTGCAGGTACTGGTTAAGGGGCAAAAATGAAGCCAAGGGAGGCTTCAGGTAGAGGAATGGGCGGAGGATGCGTCATGGTGAAATCCTCCAGTGATCGGCAAATAAGGAGGATTTGTTCTCCAAACATTTGCAAGATCTGGGTGGTTGGAGGAGTTGGGGCGAAGGTTTGTGGAAGGTATAGGAGAGGGATGCGATTGTGAAGGTGGAGGATGAGCGCCGTGGTCTAAAACATAAGGTGGAGCTAGATCACCACCGATCGATGAAATTGGGAAAACTAGAAATCTCGAGACTAATTATGAAATAAAAGCCTACACCAAGCTGCTAATATCATAGAGAATTAAAATGATGGAAGGAAATAGAGTTTACTAGCGAGAAACGACATGGAGTTGGAACTATGGAAAGCTGTCGGTAGACTCGGATCACTTCGATTGGACGCCCCCCCTGCTCACCATTGACAAGTGGATCTCGTCCCTACTGTCACCAGGAGCAAGGTTCAACACTTAAACTTAGGGTTCAATGGGTGGAAGAATGATCAAATTCGATAGTTGAACGAAGTCGAAGTTTTATACCGGTGGTGACAAGGGCTAAGAATCGAGGAAGAGTAGACAATTCAGTGATGCACTCCATGAGGAATCACATCCGCTTGAATCGGCAAGGATTGAGGTTCAAAAGTGCAGAAGGAATCAAACCAAGTCGATGCTCGTATCGACTTGGAAAAAAGAGAGAAGATGCGGTCAAAACCTAAGTTGTCAGAGATAGCTGGATGTCACATAGACCAACCAGAAAAAATATGGCTAGAAATTATTTAGAAAATCGATAATAATTAATAAATGATTTTATTAATTTTAAATTATAAAAGTAGAAAAATGTTTATTATTTTCTATAGTATTTTATGCTTGTGAACCATAGACATGTGCAGAGAATGGTTGTAGTAGAAATGAAAATGCTAAGATGGATGTGTGGACATACACGTAAAGATCGGATTCGGAATGATGCAATCAGATAGAAAGTTGGTGTATCTCCGATCGAGGATAAGATGCGAGAAAACTGCTTAAGATGGTTTGGTCATTTGCAAGAAGGTCAACCGATGCACCGGTTAGGAGATGCGAGTGTTGGGATGTTGAGCCGGCTAAGAGAGGGCGAGGACGGCCCAAGATGTGTTGGAAAGAGACTATACGAAGGGATCTTAGTTTTTTGGATATAAATCCGAGATTGACCCAAGATAGATCTGAATGGAGGCGAAGAATCCATGTAGCCGACCCTACTTAATTGTGGGAAAAGGCTTTATTGTTGTTGTTGATTTTCTATAGTATTTTATCATTGTTTTTATTTATTTTTTTGAGGTGTTTTGTTATACGTTAATTTTTAGGCTCTATTTATAGGTATATTTACCTATATTTTGAATCTTTTATTTTTTTATGTATCTTTGATTTTATTATTTTATTCCCTTATCTTATATTTACAACATATTTGTATATACTTAAAATTTCATTAAAATAAATAATGTATTAAAATATATAGATAAATTATACCTATATAATATGTGTATATATTTATTTAAGTGAATAAATAAAATCAAAAAAATAAATTAAAATTATGTAAATAGGTATTTAAATATATTATAAGTATATAAATTATGTACATAAAATAATAAAATATAGGGATTTTATCACTTGTGCCCCTCCGAGATATCGCAATTTCAGTTATGCCCCTATCTTTTTAGTAATATCAGTTGTGCCCCTCAAAACTTTCTCCGTCATCAGTTGTGCACTTCCGTCAGGTTGACTATCAATGAATTGACTTAACCATGGTTTTTTCAAACCTTGGTGTGGTTAAGAGGGGTATTATGGTCAAAATAAAATCAAATGAGAAGGAGGGTTGGGGAGGAGGTGCGGGGCTGTGGAGGAGGTGCGGGCTGGCGGCAGGGGCTGGGGGAAGTGCGTGGCTGCGGGAGGTCAGGGGGTTGACGATGGTTGCGCGGTTGCACGGTTGTGCGGTGCAGAGCAGGGGAGGTGGCGGTGCGGGGCAAGGGGGAGGGGGAGCAGGGGGAGGTCTGGGCGAAGGGAGGTTCGAGCGGAGGGAGGCGAGGGCAGGGGCGGGGGGAGGTCTGGGCGGAGGGAGGCGAGGGCACAGGGGGCGGAGGGGCGGTCTGGGCAGAGGGAGGTTGGGGCAGAGGGAGGTGAGGGCAGGGGGCGGGGGAAGGTCTGGGCGGAGGGAGGTTGGGGCGGAGGGAGGTGAGGGCAGGGGGCGGGGGGAGGTCTGGGCGGAAGGAGGCAAGGGTGGAGGGAGGCGAGGGCATGGGGGCGGGGGAGGTCTGGGCGAGGGAGGTGAGGGCAGGGGGGCGGGGGAGGTCTGGGCGGAGGGAGGTTGGGGTGGAGGGAGGTGAGGGCAGGGGGGCGGGGGGAGGTCTGGGCGGAGGGAGGCGAGGGTGGAGGGAGGCGAGGGCAGGGGGGCGGGGGAGGTCTGGGCGGAGGGAGGCGAGGGTGGAGGGAGGCGAGGGCAGGGGGGCGGGGGAGGTCTGGGCGGAGGGAGGCGAGGGCGGAGGGGCGAGGGCACAGGGGGCGGAGGGGCAGTCGGGGCGGCCTGGAGGCTGGGGCGGAGGGGCGGCAGGGGGCGGTGTCGGGAGGGGAGACGAGGGTGGAGGGGCCGTAGGGGATGGGGGAGGTCGGGGCTGCCTGGAGGCTGGGGCGGAGGGGCGGCGTCGGGGGAGGGGGAGCTCGGGGCGGAGCTGGGCGGCACGTGGCAGGGGCGGCGTCGGGGAGGGGAGGGAGCTCGGGGCGGAGCTGGGCGGCACGTGGCAGGGGCGGGGCGAGGAGAGAGGAGGAGGAGGAGAGAAGGAGGAAGAGGATGGGCAAGAGGAGGAAGAAGAAGAGGATGAGGAAGAATGTTAAAATGACCTCCTAACCTTTTTTTTTAAAGTAATTCCGCCTATGTCCTAAAAGTTAACGGCCGTTTGCACTGTGATGGACGGTCACTAACCCGAGGGGCACAAGTGATAAATTAGCAAGTTTTGAGGGGCACAACTGATATTGCCAAAAAGATAGGGGCATAACTGAAATTGCGATATCTCGGAGGGGCACAAGTGATAAAATCCCTAAAATATAAAATACAAAATAAAAATAAAATACATTTAATATAGGTAATAATACCTTTAAAATTTTACACATAATAAATGAGTCGATACAAATAAATAAAAATAACCTAAATATAGTACATAAAATAAGAAACCACTTTCCATGCTTTTAGAAAAATCAATAAAATCATTTTCTATTTCATTTTCCTTTTATATTTGTATTTCTTTTAGTCTTGTAGTGGCTAGCATGGCTTAATTGGGTTGTAGCCTTGGTTGACCCATCGATCAACTAAGGTACCTACCCCCCCATCCCTATTAAAATGTTGACCCTGCTCCTCAATTTGCCCCACTCGATACTTGCAATTTTTTGAGCTTGATTCCTTCATGTGATTTGCTCCTCGATCCATGCTCTTTCACTCCCTTATGACCCCTCGTTCGAGGAAAACATTGATTCGAGTGTAACCCTAACCGAAGTTCCAACTTATTTAAGCTCCTCCTTCACCATTTTTGAATTTTAATCTATTTTACCCAACTCCATCCCATGTTTTTCTCATTTGTAGCATCCCAGTGACTGTGGGAGCATCTCCTAGAATTCAGGTGTGGAGGAGAAGCTAGAGGAATGATATCTAGGGCTCATCAGAGTTGCTCTGTCGTGACATCTTTAGCCCCCTGAGTCCTAGGTCTGACCTGCCCTTTTCTTGCTCTTTTTGAGTCTTAGGAATAATAGTAGGTTAGACTAGTCTGTTATTTCAGTTAATTTCATTGACTTCACTCTAAAAACCAAAAATGAAGTTTATCAGAGCTCTAGGATCCGGCCTCTGTTCACCGTCAAACGACCATTTTCCGACTCGCCTGACCACCTCCAAATCTTAGTTACATCGTGTTCTATCTCCCTGGCCCATTTCCATCCCTGATCTTGCAAAGATCAGGGAGATCGATGCTCCTACTCTACCACTCACCGGAGTCACGCTGCCTCGACTCATCTCCCCTCGATTTATCCCCAAAAAGCCATCAGACCTTCCGTTTTTCCGGCACAAAGCTAACCCTCGAGGTTCGAAAGCTTGAAGACCCATTTTTGTTCGGATTTTGTCCAAAAGAAGGTCTCTAGGTGCCCATTCTTCCTCAAGCTTCCAGGACCTGGTCTATGGGTTTTAGACAATCTTGAAGGCACCAGTCGTTGTGGAACCATCCAAGGAAGATTTTAAGCCACTTGGAAGAGCTATAGACCCACAAGATCGCAAGGGAGGTCGGATTGAAGCTCGAAGCAGTAGAGTCCTTCTGTTGTTCTTCCAACACCTCCCAAACCGTCCGATCAAGAACACACGTCTAGGTACACATCATTCGTTTGATTGGATACCCCTCAATCATCATATCTCGCAGCAGGATCTAATCCAGGCCCTCCATCGTGAACCTTCATCCACCATTCTACGTGCACCATGAGGGTAAGTGAGTGCATCTCCACCGTCTACCAGTGCACGAGGGGTATTTTACATCTTAAAACCTATGCATTTTTGTATTTACTTTGTCATATTTAAATTGGTATCTGTACTATAAAATGTTCGATAGTATTTGCACTTGAGCCCTCGAGTTTTTGTTGAATTATGTTTTAGTCCATTCCACATTACCTCACATGCCTGTGCACATGAGGGGATGTGAATTTTTCATGGACCCCCTCTAGGCCATATGTTTTTATTTAGTCCTTATTTTTTAGAATCAAGTGTAAACTTTCTGGTGAAATTTTCACTTTTGCCCCTGGAGATTATTTTTATTGCACAATTATCCCTATCAGTTTTTATTAATTATTATATACGTGGTATATTTTCATTGGGATCCCTATACTTCACTTATTTGTTATTTTTAGGTCCATAAACTTCCCATAAATCATGAAAAGGTCCTACCAGCAATATTTTTTTATGTATTCTCTTTATTCAAAATAGCATTTTTGCTCAAAAATATCTAGGAAAATTCCTATAAATACCTTAAGACTATATTTATTTCATATATTTTCTCAGGGCATTTGGATCTTTTTCCTATTTTTTAAAAATTAAAAATATTTTTATTTATTCCTTATTTGACTAAAAAATCAAAAAATTATGAAAATCCCTTCAAAAATTCTAAAAAATATTAGCGATAGTTTATTACAATATTTTATCAATAGACTAAAATAACAAAAAAAATCAAAATAAAACATTAGGAATTGCAAAACCCAAAACAATTTAGAAAATTTGTAAAAATTACCTAAAACCCCATAAAAGCGATGTTTATCGCATTTTTTCCTTATTATATATTCTACTTCTTAAAGATTGTTATGAGAATTTTGAAACGCATTATATATTTTTAAATCTCAAAACAAATTGGCTTATTTAATATCATGTTATGTTACCATTTCAATTCATTTAAAATCTATAAAAAAATCTCAAAAAATATCCAAAATAATTGAAAATAGATAAAAATTTATGAAACCCAAAAATAGTTTATTTTTGATTTTTGACTTCATTTCATATATTAAACAATCCAAAAACATCTTTTGTCATCTCTCTTTATTTTTGTGTGTGTATATATTATATAATGATATATCTTCCATCTTAAAATCAAAATAAAATTTTGCAAAATTAAAAATAAAAAATATAAAAAAAACAAAAACATTTAGAACCAAAAGTACCCTAAAAACCCTAAAATTATCTATTCATTTTGTTGCTCTACCTCGTTCACCTTTGTGGTTCGACTCCTACTGCTTGCGTACTATGCACATTTTTTGTAGGGTACTAAATTTTAGCTCTCCTAGATTTATTGCTTAATTGTTGTTGTGGGTTAATTGTTGATAGACACATTTGAATTAGGTGTTGAGAGCCGAGAGAGGCATCGATACATCGATTGCCAGATCCGACTTGTCGGACACCACAATCCCTCCAAGATCAGATGTTAGACACCTCATCTTTAGTGTTCTTCAATCATGTACCCCATATCATTAAAAACCTACACCGACTTGTAATGAGCTTGAGATGAGTACATCATCTTTCATATCTGGAAATCATTTAATAACTAATAATACATGTCAGATGTGTAACCATGTGTGAATTAGAATAGCATTGTCTATGTGTGTTTTGCATTGCATGCATTGTACCATAAGAGTACCAATACACTTTACATGTTTACCCTTACATTAGTGATTAGTGTTGATCTTGTTTCTGGACAATTGATGATAATGGTACATTCATGTGGACCCATCAGACATAGATGAGCAGTTGTCACAACAATAGCGGTCGAGATAAGACTAAGCTCCCGCATATACATTAGCACCAAATATGTTGACCATAGAGTTTTGAGTAGTTCACAAGCGCTTCCATTATATTTTTGTTTTCTTTGAGAGGCAATGTAGTGATATAATTTGAAAGCTTTTGCGATACATTCTATAGTTATATTTGTGTATGTCAATTTTTTGACATGTATTGATATGAATATGATTAATGAGAATGTTGTATATTCCAACTCATGTTACATTGTTTCTCTTGTTACTGTAAATTTCTAATGTTAATCTATAATGAATGAAATAGTTTGTTGAGTATCAGATATCGTAGACGGGTAAGATTGTATATCCAATACGCTCGTCTTGTTAGTCTAAGTGGCTGGAGTGGCATGGCAACACATTTTCCATATTAAATTCTGTGTGTATATATATGTGGCTGTTTGTTTCTTGTGTTTGCTTGCTCGTTTTGCTCGGTATAATTAAATCTTTGTTATCCACCTAGTGACGCACTCCCCTAACCTTTGTTGTTCCCGGTAGAGAGAAGAGATACAATTTATGACGTGTTTCTATTTGTAGTAAATAGGAAAGTTTGGAAAGAAATTTTCCATTGGATTGGCCGAGAATTCCTTAACTATGAGGAAATCATGGGGGTGACAAGGCGACGTGGCCCCCTCCCTCTCCCCGCAATCCCTTCTTGATAAATATGAAACACTCCAAGAGGACAGTTCTCTTATTTTTTATAAAAAGGATCATATATTACTCAAAAGTATAGATCAATTGGTCTTCCCCGTGATAAATAGATAATAATAAAAGGCTAGGGCTTCTTTTGGGAGCAGACAAGGAAAGAAAATATATAAAAAGTAGATTAGTGTTATAACTATCGTGGCAGAGTTCCATAATGACATAACAAGGGTTAGTGTACCCAACAAACCCGCCAAAGAGTTGAAATTAATTAGTTATTAATCACAAGTTTAATTCGATTCGATGACCAAAGTTAAACGGTGATATATAGCTCGGAAACACAACAACAACAACAAAGCTTTTTCGTGACATTTAAGTAGGGTCGGTTGTGTGGATGTTTTGCCTCCATTCAGATCTATTTTTGGTTATTCTTGTGCTTAAATCCAAAAAACTATGATCCATTCGGATAGTCTCCTTCCAACTTTTCTTGTGTCACCCTCACTCACTCTTAATCGACTCACACATCCTAAATCTCGTACCTTCTAACCAGTGCATGAATCGGCCTTCTTCGTAAATGGACAAACCATCTTAAACGGTTTTCTCTCGTCTTATCCTCTATCAGAGCTATGCCAACTTTCCTTCTTATCGTAATATTCCAAATCCGATCTTTTCATGTATGACCACACATCTCCTTTAGCGTTTACATTCTGCTACTGCCATTCTATGCATATGTCTATGGTTCACAAGCGAGTATTCTAATCCATTGAGCATAGAAGACCAACATTACCTGGGACGAAGTGATGAATCCGTGATTCATCGCCTTTATTCTTTCATTTTGGCTAAAATCTTTGGTAAAATACATGTAAATATCCACTAATTCCATTTAATTAACATTCTAACCATTAATATTAATATTATATAATTAACACTTAAATTATCCAAAATAAAAGGATAAAGAGAAAAAGAAAAATAAATAAAAATAAATAAAAAAAATAAAAGGATGTATATAGAAAATATACAAACTAATCCTAACCCCGAGACCAGGTCAATATTGACCGGATCGATAAAATAAATAAGTAGGGGAGATAAAGATCATAATTTATAAAAATTTCCAGAAAATAAAGACCAAAAATATAAATTACCCAATTTTCACCTTATAAATATTTCACCTATTTTATTTATCATTAAAACCACTTCAAATCAAAACACTCGTTTTACAAAAGTTTCTCATAAAAATATATATTATTTTATAAAAATATTAGAAAAATATTTCGGCACAAAAATAAAATAATCACATTGAACCGGAAAAGCCGTAAAAACCGACTTCCGAGGTTCATATCTATTTATAGAAAACTTCAAAATGACCAAACTCACTTTTAAAATCCATTTTGTACATAATACTATTTATTAAAAATATCAGAAAAATATTCGGATAAAACCAGTGAGTTTCGGCTTTTTGGACCAGTTGTATATGTGTATTATATGTAGAAACTTCCGGGATTTTTCAGTAAATAACCGTAAACCGTATTAACTTAATTCTTTTTCCTAAAATCATCTAAAATTGTATATAAAAATATAAAAATAAAAATAACTTAAAACACCAATAAAATCCAGAGGCCCGAAGCCGCTATTTTTTTCGTCCAGGCATCATAACTCTGCCGTATGAACTCCGAATTGAGCAAACTCGGTCCCTAAAATTATAGTTTTCAATGATCTACAAAATGACACTAGTTTCGCTAAAATCGAAGTTAATGCGAAAAACGCGGTTTTCGGGGCATGTATTGACATATTGTACAATAAGCCGTAACTTATTATTATTACTTAATACATTAATACTTTATTTATTTATTTCTTTTAATAAATAATATTTCATTTATTTATTTATTTATTTAGTTAATTAATTTATTAATTTATTTAATTACTTAATTATATACATAATTATATAATTAATTACTTCAATTACTTTATTAACCATATTTATTATTTATTTATTTATTTAATTACAAATTTATTATACAAATAATTAATTTATTTAAATTATTAATTATTTACTTAAATTTATTAATTTTATTTTATTTCTTTTCCCTTTCTCTCTCTTCTTTTTCGCTCTCTCTACCTTTCCCGCTCTTCACCAAGCCGACGTCTTCTTCCTCCCATCTTCTTCCTCTTCCGCCTCCGTCCAACCAACTCAATCGCCCCAACGGCCGGCCGTTCTTCCAACGCCCCCGCTCCCGTCACCACCTGCGGTGACGCCATCCTCCTCCTTCTATAAAAGTCTGTCGACCCCTCTATTTCCAATTCATCCGCCATTTTGAGCTTCGTCCTCTCCGGTGAGCTCCGAGGAATTGCGAGAAGGTGACAGGTTCGTCGTTCATCGTCGCAGCGAGGAGAAAGAGAGAGCTCTGGTGAGATCGCGACTGGCGTCAAGGAGCTTCTCCGTCGTACGCATAGCCTCCGCGACGCTGCGCGTCGAGGCTACAACTCTTGGAGCTTTTGCTCCAGGTCCACAGGCACATCCTTCAGTCAAGTCCAGGTTAGGCCTTCATCCCATCTTCTCTCTTTTCTCTCTTCATCTAAACCTGTAACGACCCAGGATCCGAACGGCCTAACGGAAGCATTTAAATACATCTTTTAATTATTTTCCACGTCGGCCCCGGGTGTTACTTGATCATATACATTGCACAATTCTCAAACAAGTCACATGAAAAGTCAGCTTATTATTATAAAAAAAGATAACTATTACATGTAAGTGTTGTCCCTTAGATATAATGTAGTTCCAACAAAAGGGGTCCTTGTGCAAAAAGATCTTCTAGGTTAAGCTTTCCTTTCTGGCACGCTTCTCCTCCTACTTTTACTCCTCTGCAGTGTTTGTGGCAGGGCAACCACAGGAGCGTACAAAATGCTCGTAAGCAACATGCTTAATATGGTATAAATAGGAGACAGAGAATTTATCAAATGCTTGCAATGACGATAAATTGACTAATGAAAACATGTCAGAATATTATTAAATTTTATCAGATGTATCATTGAAAATCCATGAGCAACATATTAATCATAATATTCCTTTCAATCATTTTTCATGACAGTATTAAAAAAATGTTGGCAATAATTCTGACTTCGTTAGTACTTGATAATAGCAATTAGTCAATAGTATAAATAACTATCAAATCATTAGTTAACCACTGGCACATGTGGTCCATATCAATCAATCAAAGGTGACATCAGCTGATACATTTGCTCACTTAGGTTCCTTCGAACCCTGACACCCCCGGTAACTGTTGCCCTCTTTGGCTAATACGCCTGTCAGGACCCGACCATATGGACTCTAGAGGTGGCTCCCGCTTTAAATCGCGTAGCACTTAGCTTCATTGGTCGTTAATGGTTCCCGCAGACCCGACACAGGGACTTTAGAGGCGGCTCCCGCTTGTGCGTAGCACTTAGCTCCAAGTGTCGTTACGGTGCCATTATATTTAATCAATTACAAACAAATCTTGGAAATCTTGCGATGTTATTTATTCAATTATCACAGTAATATTAAATCTGATATTATTTTGACATAATTGTTTTAATACAGAATTCATCATACAAAATGCAATCTTAATAAATTTCAAATAAATTAAAATCTTAATGTACAGAACGATGATAAAATAACTAAAAAGTAATTAAAATGTGCAACCAGATGCCCTTCAAAAGGTGAAGTATAGAGGAATGCAAATATCTATTTTGGCAGCCTGACCCTATATTTATTTGATAAAATGAGCCAATAGGAGAGTCATACTATATTTGTTTGATAAAAGGCAGATTGGTAAAAATAACCATGCTATAATTATTTTGATCACAGGACAAAATGGTAACAAAAACCATACCTAATTATGTTGTATGTTGATTCCTTCTCTCTCTTCTTTCTCTCTCTCTCTTTATCTCTCTTCCCCTTCTCTCTCTTCCCTCTCTCTATTCACGCCTCTCTCTCTCCTTTTTCTCTCACTTGCGCGCCCCTCTCTCGTATACTCTGCCTCTCTCGGACTTTTCCGAATGGAGAGTCCCTCCCACTTGCTATTTATAGCAAGGAGAGGCGGTCTTGCCCTCTCCTCCTTTCCTCTACGCGCACGACACATATGCCCCACTTTTCCCCTTTTGCAGCCACGCCCTCCACCACTTCTAGCGGGGCCACGCACGCCTCTTCTTTTGCGTGGTACCCACGGTACCTCTACCGACCCATATTGCCGACCCATAATATTACAATCTACCCTACTTAAAAAGAATTTCGTCCCGAAATTCATAAGTCAAAAGGCTTACCAAAGAGTTCAGGATACTTGGCTTTCATCTCTTCTTCAATCTCCCAAGTAGCCTCTTCACGCTTGTGATGTTTCCATAAGACCTTCACCATAGATATTGTGCGTCGTCTCAGCTTGTTCTCCTTTCGATCAATGATCTTGATAGGTTTCTCTTCATAGGATAAGTCAACTTCTACCTCAGGAATTTCATATTCAATTACATGTGAAGGATCGGTTATATATTTCCTTAGCATGGAGACATGGAAAACATTATGCAGGTTCTTGAACTGAGAAGAAAGATCAACCTGATAAGCAACTTCTCCAATCTTCTTGGTGATTACAAATGGTCCTATGTATCTAGGGTTTAACTTTTCTCTTTTCCCAAATCGAACAACTCCACGCATAGGAGAGACTTTTATAAAAATTTTATCACCTATCTCAAAACTCAGCTCTCTTCTTCTATTATATGCATAGCTCTTTTGCCTGTTTTGAGCTGCTAACAATCTCCTTTTTATAATATCAATTTTCTCAACAGTGTCTAGTACTAGCTCAGGTCCAAGTATTTCTTTTCTCCAACATCACTCCAACATAAAGGAGAGAGGCATGGTCTACCGTACAATGCTTCATAGGGGGCCATCCCAATGCTATTGTGGTAACTATTATTATAAGCAAATTCGACCAAAGGTAGATGGAAGTCCCAATTTCCTGCAAAATCTAATGCACATGCTCGAAGCATATCCTCTAACGTTTGGATGGTCCTCTCTGACTGTCCATCTGTTTGTGGATGAAAAGATGTGCTGAACTTCAAATTTGTTCCCAATGCATCATTCAAACTTTTCCAAAATCTTGATGTGAACCGTGTATCTCGATCAGAGACAATTGACACAGGTACTCCATGCAGTTTTACTATTTCATGTATATATAGCTTAGCTAGACTCTCTGTGGACTGGCCAAGTCGTATAGGTAGGAAATGTGATGTTTTAGTCAGACGATCAACAATTACCCAAATAGTATCATACTTAAAACCCTTTGTAACTGGCAATCCTACTATAAAGTCCATTGTAATGTGTTCCCATTTCCATTGTGGTAGGTCTAATGGTTTCAGCTTCCCATCTGGTCTCTGGTGCTCGATCTTTACAAGCTGACAAATAGGGCATTTGGCTACAAATTCTGCAATTTCGAGCTTCATTTTTCTCCACCAAAAATTTCTTTTCAAATCTCTATACATTTTTGTACTTCCTGGATGAATGGAATACATGGAACTGTGTGCTTCTTCTAAATATCTTTCTTAATATTTTCGTTATTAGGGACCCATATGCGATTCTTGAATCGTAAGCCTCCATCAAAAGCAATAGAGAGCTCACTATTGGGTTTCTTTGAGGATTCAATCATCTGAGGTAACTCAGGATCATCTTTCTGTGCTGCTAATATTCTTTCAACTAAAGCAGATTGAATTTGTAATCCGGCAATAAAAATAGTATGATCTTGATCCTTAAAAGGTCTCCATTCAACTAAATCCTCCATGAGTTTCCATTGAAGTCTCATGCTGGCGCATTGAGATTCCCATTTCCTGCTAAGTGCATCCGCTATCTTATTAATCTTCCCTGGGTGGTACTCTAATGAAAAGTCATAATCTTTCAATAATTCAAGCCATCTACGCCGCCTCATGTTCAAGTCTTTTTGCGAGAACAAATTTTTAAGACTCTTGTGATCAGTCATTACTTGAAATTTCTCCTCATATAGGTAATGTCTCCATAATTTCAAGGCAAAGACTACTGCTGCTAGGTCTAAATCATGTGTAGGATAATTACGTTCATGTGTCTTCAGTTGTCTAGAGGCATAGGCAACAACCCTACCATGCTGCATAAGGACTGCACCGAGTCCTGACCCTGAGGCGTCAGTGTGCACTGAAAACCCTCCCGTTCCTGATGGAAGTGTCAATATAGGAGCTGAAGTCAACATGTTCTTCAGTTTCTGGAAGCTCTCCTCACATTGTGGACTCCAAAGGAATTTGGTATCTTTCCTTATCAGCTTGGTTAATGGTAAAGCTATTTTTGAGAAGTCTTGAATAAATCGTCTATAATAACCAGCCAATCCCAAGAAGCTACCTACTTCAGTGATAGTCTTTGGTTGATTCCAGTTTAAGACCGCCTCAACTTTAGATGGATCAACAGATATGCCATTCTTAGAAATAATATGTCCAAGAAACATCACTTTATCTAGCCAAAATTCACATTTTGAAAATTTAGCATAAAGTTTGTGATGCTTTAATGTCTCTAACACTCTCCTCAAGTGTTCTTTATGCTGACTCTTATTTTCTGAGTAAATAAGAATATCATCCACAAAAACTATCACAAATTTATCCAAGAATTCCCGAAATATTCTATTCATGAGGCTCATAAAAGCTGCAGGTGCATTAGTCAATCCAAATGGTATTACTCGAAATTCATAACGCCCATATCTAGATCTGAAGGCAGTTTTTGGAATATCATCTGTTTTAATCCTCAGTTGGTGATAACCTGACCTCAAATCAATTTTTGAAAAGATTGTAGCTTTCTGCAATTGATCAAATAGGTCATCTATGCGGGGTAAAGGATACTTGTTTTTGATAGTAATCTGGTTCAGTGCCCTATAGTCAATACATAGTCTAAGAGTCCCATCCTTCTTTTTGACAAATAATACTGGTGCACCCCAAGGAGAAATGCTGGGCTGGATGAAGCCCTTCTCTAATAGCTCTTCTATTTGCTTCTTAAGTTCTGCTAACTCTGTTGGAGTCATACGATAGGGTGGTTTTGAAATAGGAGATGCTCCTGGAATAATATCAATAGTAAAATCCACTTCTCTAGGTGGAGGTAAACCAGGAAGATCTTCTGAAAATACTTCTGGGTATTCCTTAACCACAGGTAGACTCTCTATAGACATGGGCTGGGCATCAGTCTTTACTATGCTGGCAAGAAAACCCACACATCCTTTTGATATCAACTGACATGCTTTCATTGAAGAGATAATTACTTTCTGTGTATTTCTCTTAAAACCTCTAATTTGAAACTCAGGCTCACCAGGCCTACATAATATGACCTTCTTTTCCCTACAAAGAACATTTGTAAAGTTCTCGTACAACCAATCCATTCCTAGAATGACATCATAATCGGTCATATTAAGCAGAACTAGGTTTGCTTCTAACTTTCTAGTTTCAATCTCTATAGGAACATTATGCAGAAAGAATTCTGCTTTCCCCTGTTCACCCAATGGTGATGCAACAAACAAAATGAATGGCATTTCTATAGTGGGTAATTCAAGCTGTCTAGCAAATCTATTAGATATAAATGAATGCGAAGCACCTGGATCATAAAGAACTTTTGCAAGAATGTCTGAAATCAAAAGTGTACCTTCTATAACTTGGTTTGGATCCTCTGCCTGCCCAGTCATCATGGAGTATACTCGTCCCATAATTTTCTTCTTGGGTTCTGCTGTCTTTCCCTTATCATCAGAGGCTTTCATCATAGGGCAGTTACGAATGAAATGTTCCATCTGCCCGCATTTAAGACAAGCTCCAGTCAGCTTATAACATTTCCCATAATGCCTTCTTCCACAGTGGGAACAATTAGGAGAGCCTGATTTTTCAGTGGGTCTAGATCCTTCCTCCTCCCTACTAGGAAATCCTATTTTCATCTTTTTGCTTGAGCCTTGAGAAGTCCCACTTCCAATCATCTTTCCAGATCTCTTTTGCTGATTTAGGGTCATCTGATATTCTTCATTTATCACTGTGGCTGCATTCACTGCCTTGACTAAGGTCTCTGGCATACTGGCTAGAACTTTTGATCTTAAGCCTGTCTTTATTCCCATAATATATTTCTTTGCCCGTTCCCACTCAGTAGCACAAATCCCTTTGTCATATTTTTCTAGACTATAATATTTAGCTGTATAAGCATCTAGAGTCAAATCATTTTGTTGCAATTCAATGAACTCATGTCTCTTCTTTAACCTTTCACTTAATGGAATAAAGTGCTCGGTAAAGTGATTCACAAACTTACTCCAAGGTATTTTTGGTTCATTCTCAAAATGAACACCTTTACAAGTCTCCCACCAGTCTTTAGCCTCAGCTCGCAATCTAAACATAGCAAAAGTAACCTTTTTCTCGTCTGGACAATCTAATGCACTAAAAGTCAGCTCTATCTCCTTAAGCCAGTGTTCAGCTTTCTCAGGTGGTTCTCCATTATATATGGGCGGATCAAGCTCGAGAAATTTTCTTAAAGTCACGCCTTCTCCTTTTGTTTGTTCCTGCATCTTAAAAAATTGTTCTCTTTCTTTTTGCATCCATCGTCCCATTTCCGCCATAAATTGGCTTGTTGATATTGTGAAGGCTCAGGCTCACTATCCCTGGGAATAAGTTCCCCTTCCATCTAAAAAAAATCTAGGTTTAGTCCTTAATAGCTAAGTCACAAAATCCTAGGTGTGGTTAAGTGAAATTATGCTCTGATACCACCTGTAACGACCCAGGATCAGAACGGCCCAACGGAAGCATTTAAATACATCTTTTAATTATTTTCCACGTCGGCCCCGGGTGTTACTTGATCATATACATTGCACAATTCTCAAACAAGTCACATGAAAAGTCAACTTATTATTATAACAAAAGATAACTATTACATGTAAGTGTTGTCCCTTAGATATAATGTAGTTCCAACAAAAGGGGTCCTTGTGCAAAAAGATCTTCTAGGTTAAGCTTTCCTTTCTGGCACGCTTCTCCTCCTACTTTTACTCCTCTGCAGTGTCTGTGGCAGGGCAACCACAGGAGCGTACAAAATGCTCGTAAGCAACATGCTTAATATGGTATAAATAGGAGACAGAGAATTTATCAAATGCTTGCAATGACGATAAATTGACTAATGAAAACATGTCAGAATATTATTAAATTTTATCAGATGTATCATTGAAAATCCATGAGCAACATATTAATCATAATATTCTTTGCAATCATTTTTCATGACAGTATTAAAAAAATGTTGGCAGTAATTCTGACTTCGTTGGTACTTGACAATAGCAATTAGTCAATAGTATAAATAACTATCAAATCATTAGTTAACCACTGGCACATGTGGTCCATATCAATCAATCAAAGGTGACATCAGCTGATACATTTGCTCACTTAGGTTCCTTCGAACCCTGACATCCCCGGTAGGTGTTGCCCTCTTTGGCCAATACGCCTGTCAGGACCCGACCATATGGACTCTAGAGGTGGCTCCCGCTTTAAATCGCGTAGCACTTAGCTCCATTGGTCGTTAATGGTTCCCGCAAACCCGACACAGGGACTCTAGAGGTGGCTCCCGCTTGTGCGTAGCACTTATCTCCAAGTGTCGTTACGGTGCCATTATATTTAATCAATTACAAACAAATCTTGGAAATCTTGCGATGTTATTTATTCAATTATCACAGCAATATTAAATCCGATATTATTTTGACATAATTGTTTTAATACAGAATTCATCATACAAAATGCAATCTTAATAAATTTCAAATAAATTAAAATCTTAATGTACAGAACGATGATAAAATAACTAAAAAGTAATTAAAATGTGCAACCAGATGCCCTTCAAAAGGTGAAGTATAGAGGAATGCAAATATCTATTTTGGCAGCCTGACCCTATATTTATTTGATAAAATGAGCCAATAGGAGAGTCATACTATATTTGTTTGATAAAAGGCAGATTGGTAAAAATAACCATGCTATAATTATTTTGATCACAGGACAAAATGGTAACAAAAACCATACCTAATTATGTTGTATGTTGATTCCTTCTCTCTCTTCTTTCTCTCTCTCTATCTCTCTTCCCCTTCTCTCTCTTCCCTCTCTCTATTCACGCCTTTCTCTCTCTCTCCTTTTTCTCTCACTTGCGCCCCTCTCTCGTATACTCTGCCTCTCTCGGACTTTTCCGAATGGAGAGTCCCTCCCACTTGCTATTTATAGCAAGGAGAGGCGGTCTTGCCCTCTCCTCCTTTCCTCTACGCGCACGACACATATGCCCCACTTTTCCCCCTTTTGCAGCCACGCCCTCCACCACTTCTAGCGGGGCCACGCACGCCTCTTCTTTTGCGTGGTCCCCACAGTACCTCTACCGACCCATATGACCCATAATATTACAAAATCCCTCAGTTCGACTTCATTTTCCCTAGAAATCACAACCAAAATCATTTTCTCTCGACTTGATTTCATCTCACCCGATCACTTCCATTTCTCCACCTTCTATTCATCTCTGATCATCTCAGAATTAATCGCTCTGAGGTCTTATACTAATCCTTTATTCCGTAGAGGATCATTCATTCATTTCGTCCTTATTTCTTCAACTTCTGCTCGGGGATCTCCCCTCGAGCCGAGCTTTTCATTTGCAGGCAGTCCGAGGAAGGAATCCATCTGGTTCAATCAAAGCATCATGCTCTCGGATCAGATCAGCCGTCATCATCGTCATTATTGCAATCCCTGGGGACAACAAACAACAGGAATGCATCTCGAGTTCCGGTTTCATGTGCAGCTCGAAGCCTCCGGGAGTAGATGACGAAATATCATTCCACCGACCTCGTCGATGCATCATTTTCCACCTGAGGCCGATTTTGTCAACGCTTCAAAATCCATCTGAAGCATAATGCATGATTAGCTTCAATTAAGAACATATCTGATTTTAACTGAGTTACACAACATCCCACCGCAACCTGGAGTCGTTTGTAATCGGTGCTTAGAGCCGAGAGGCACCGCCGCATCCGGTTGCCTGGAGTAGCGATACCCCCGCCTGGAATTTTGACGAAACCGCTTGGAGCCGAGCATCATCAGAACCAATCATAGCCGAGCATTCTCCGCCTCCGATCGAGAATAGCATAGTGCAAATCAACGCTACACCTGCAGATTCGAATCCTCACGGCCGATATACCCGAGAACTATTTGAGATCCAAGCACCTGTGAGCTTAATCAATCATCGAAGAAAGACGAACCTGGAGAGCATCTAATCAGAAAATTCATAGCAGCATTCTCCTACATTGGGCTAGAACAGGAGTTCGTCCCAGACTGCACGACAACCATAGTATCTAATTTGATCGTACGATCCGACGCTAAGAAACATGTCGGCACCAGGACGAACTCACCTCATCCACCGCTCAAGTTGATCTCATGTGCTTCACACGTGATGTCGGATATTTTGGGTATTTTATAGGATTTGCCCCGACATTTTTGTGATTAACATACCGATCCCACCCTACAGCAGTCATGTGTTAGAGCACATGATATCTCGGAGAATTTGCGGACAGCACCTTGCAGTTCTGCATTTTTACACGTACACACCCTTCTATTTCCAGTGTATTACATATACCCCTCTATTGTATAGATAACTACCTATACATATTATATACTTAACAAATAAAAATACACACATAAAAATACACAAAAATACTATATTTTACATTTTACACAGTATTAAATACGTTTTAAAACAAAACAAAAATTAAATATTAAAATCAATAAAAAATATAAAAATTCACGAATACTTCTAAAAATCATAACTAACTCAAGAAAAATCCTCTAAAAACGCACAATATATCGTTTCGAAGGTAATTTCATCTACTTTCTACAGAAAATATAATAAAAATATTTTCACATTATTTACAATCTTGAAAGCCACAAAAACGCCACAGTTTTCAATAAAAATAGGTCTTTCTCTCTAAAAATTAACCAAAACTCAAAAAAATCTAAAAAACCTTGTGCAAATCTCTAAAAATAGTAAAAACATTAAAAATATAAAAAGTACAAAATAAAATTCAAATAAAAACTAAAACATTTTCAAAAATAATAAAAAATACAAAATACATAGAAAATACAAAAAAAATATAAAATTCATAAAATTCAAATAAAAATCCCTAAAAATCCCTAAAATAAAATAAAAATTAGGACACCCTTAGCCTAAATTTTTCTACCGATTTTCCCTAGCTTAATACAGTTTGCATCCCTGAGTTCGACACTCCCATACGAATCCACTATACACATTTGTTTAGGAGTATAAATAAAATTAAAAAGATTAATTAACCTAATCTTTTCTGGTAAACTCACCTGGTCGATACGACGACCGAAATTTATCTCTGACTCTTTTATAGGTTCAGAAGACAAGTGATCAGGTGGTGTTTCCAGATGGCGCCGTTGCCGGGGAGGCAGCGCTAGGAGGATCGCGAAGACCTTAGGATTAGACTTTATTTTCGCGGTCTTACTTTTGCTAACCTAACAGTTTTTTGTTTCTGATTTGTGCAACACAGCTCGAGCCGCGCAGATCAGAACCGCGAAACAGAGTAGTTTAGAATTTTTGTGAATTCTTGTAAAATATATATAT
Source organism: Ottelia alismoides (assembly GCA_037367405.1). Lineage (NCBI taxonomy): Eukaryota > Viridiplantae > Streptophyta > Magnoliopsida > Alismatales > Hydrocharitaceae > Ottelia > Ottelia alismoides. The sequence goes on from JAZKJV010004754.1 coordinate 295,610, forward strand.
ATATATATATATATATATATATAAAGTGTTGTAGAAAGGGGCCTCGTAAAGGCATCCCGACTTGTATCCTTCTCGGGGTCTGTTTCACCAGGGTTGTACTCTTGGGGGAGCAGGGCACCCACCACGGCTTTTTTTATCATGATTTTCTCGACGGTTTTCCGCGGCGTTTCCGAGTTAGGTACTTGTTAGGTGTTTTACGGCTTTTTCCCTTCTCTAAGCATCGTAGCTTAGCCTAGTTTAGATGCTTGCTTAGGATTCGACACCTAGGTGCTTGTATCTAGGGCCAATCCCGAAAAAATACGTTAGACGATTTTTCTCTGAAATTATAAAAAAAAAGCGAAAATCGAAAATTAAAACAGGGACTGCTAACTTTATCTGACTCTAAAATAAACGTAAGGACTCACTTGTTTTGGGAGAGCAATCCCCGAAAAATTGAATCATCGATCTCATCTCCAGATCAGCGAGAGAGAGATGACCCATAAGGTAGAGCCAGAGTCCGGGCTTATATCGAATTACTACTTAGTTCACACCTTGATTCACCTTATCTTCAGTGGGTGCTCTCGGGTAGCTGGAAACGGTCCGAGTTCACTTAGCAGAGTGGAAGGTTTAGAGGACACTGCGTAAGGCTCCGTCCTCAAGTAACACGGGTAGCCGGAAACGGTCCGTACTTACTTCCATACTGGTTGAGACTAGGTGAGTTCTGGTGAGAACTCCGGACAGTACATTATTGAAGTCTCGGGCACCTATCTAATCTCGTTAATCTGAGAGAACGTTGTTTGCCAATCAACCATAAAATAGAAAAGATAAACGACCGATCTCTTACGGTCATCACCAGGGTTGCATTGGTGAACTCGGGGTTTGTCTTATGTTTGATTACGGTGTGAGTCTAATCTTCTAGATCTGATCAACAAATAATCTTTCAAGATGATGGGAAGGCGATCGCTCCGTTCGACTCTGAACGATCCACTCTCTCGCGAGCCAACCCGTTCATCTAAATTGGTTCGGGATGACTCTCGTCCCAAACCGAAATCCACTCGAACTGTTCCTTCCAGGCATGACTCTCACCCTGGAAGTTCGTCGTCGATTTCTTCTCCTATCCATTCTCTATCATCATCACCTCCAGATAATCATCAACAGCTACACATTGATTTGGCGAAGCCTGATTTGAATTCTTTTTCCTTTCCAGACGACATGGCTGGCAAAGGACCGCAGACTACTTCCATTGTCATCGATCAGGCTGCGATCAACGGCGATCTACTTACTTCCCTTGAGGCAATACAGAATCAGATTAGGGAGCAAGGTAGAATGATGAATGATGTCAGATCTGAGCTGACTCAGCTTTGCGTGCAGCGTAACCAGCTTGCAGCTTAGAATCCAGGACCTGAGGATCAGGAACCATGAGATGACACAAAGAGACCTCCAGAGGACCCAAACCGCACGATGCAGCAGCTCTACAACCCTGGAGCTACTACGACTCATCGATGGATCCGTCTCCCAGTCATCCGTGGGAACTTCTAGTTCCAACCTCAGACAATCCAACTGCTGCCCAAGTTTCATGGGCTATCTACTGAGGAGCCGCACTTGCACCTTCAGGAGTTCGAGCTGATCTATAGCACGGTACATGATGCGGAAGTGAACGAGGACACGATCAAATTGATCGCGTTTCCTTTCTCCCTTGTTGATCGAGCAGCCTACTGGATGAAACATCTAGGGAGATATTTTTCGACCTGGGAGGAGCTGAGAACCGCATATCTGAACAAATATTACCCTCTCGGTCGAACGAATGTTGCTAGAGCCATGATAAGTAATTTCACCATGATCGGGAACGAGTAGTTCCACGAGGCATGGGATCGTTTTAGAGAGCTCATTGATCAGTGTCCCCACCACGACCTTTCGAAGCTGACTCCTGTATAGAGCTTCTTCGGTGGGCTGACACCAGAATTACTTGGACTGGTGAATGCCGCATGCGGTGGTTCGTACTTTTCGATGCACGAAGATCGAGTATGCGCCATTTACGAGAAAATGGCAGAAAACTACACCACGATGTCTCAGACCCGAGCATACAATTAGGCGAAGCCACCAACTTACCACCAGCATTCCCGAGTGGCACAAATAGAAGGCAATCTATCTTCTGTCGTTTCTATTCCTCTCGAATCTCCATCAGCTGATATGGGGATTATTTGCCAGAAGTTGGATCGTATGGAGATAATTGAAAAGAAGTGCTAGAACTTAGACAAGCCAACAAGATTGATGAGCTTGAACGATGCCTAAGTGATCTGAAGACACAGATTGTGTGCCTTCAAGAACTACTCACAGATTCTAACCGATCTTCGAGATCACAGGCTGACTCAGGTAGTTGAGACCGAGGCATATTTCCTAGACCTCCAGTTCAGCACATTTACCATGTGCATTCTGAGCCTACTCATCATCCCTCGATGTACCCGCAACTCCAGCAAACACCATCGTTTGACACCCAGATGGTGGTGTATCAGAGGGATCAACCTTTGGCATCGATGCCCCCAGCATACTCTGAGATGCCTGAACCATTGACCGAGGTCAATGGGATTTGGTACGATTGACCACAGCAACAAGGGATCCGTCGTGATCACCCCAGTTTCCATTGGTCTACAGGAGGTGCCTCTTCCCAGCAGCAACCGCATGCACCAATGAGGCACAATAGAGAGCAGCAACAGCATTACGGTCCTCGTCAATATCAGCAGCAACCTCAGTGGAGGCAGAGCACTTACCAGCCTCAGCAGCAGCAACAATATCCTCCACAACAGCAGCCAGTTCTGCAGCAGCCTCAATATCACCGAGGCGACTCATCTGGGTCTCATGGACCTTTCCATGATAACCCAGCTTTAGAGTATCTCGCTAACCTAATCATTAATCAACAGGCTTCTTTTGGGCGAGTAATGGATGAGTTCAAAACCCATGTCACTGATCTCGTCAAGGAGAAGTCCGCCTTGCCTTCCCAGATTGAGCCCAACCCGAACAACCTGAAGTGAAAGTCTGAGCAGGTAGATTTGACAGGGCCCACCCTCCAATCACAGGTATTCTCCGATGACTATCTTTATTGTGATGACGCTGACTTCATCTCTCTTAGGAGCGGTAGGACTCCAGTAGGCGGAGACTCTACTAGGCTCGAGGACGATGCCTCAAATCACGCAAGCGAGCCTGTAGACGAAATCGATGGTGGTGCTGAACTCGCAACCTTTGACGGTGAAGATGGTGGTGCTGAAGCCACCACGACTGGAGAGCAGCCAGAGCCGAATGCCGATGTAGCTGCTTTACCGTTTTTCATTTCTAGTGATGATGAGAGAAAATCACAAAAAAATGTACAAAAGAGAAGAAACCGAAAAAGAAATAAAAAGATTGTTGATCAAGATCTATCACTTCCTGATACTTCACAGAAAGCAAGTCCCCGTTCTCCAAAAACATCTGCTTCTTCTTCTTCTGATCCTCCGATTGTACAGACTAACCCGGAGGATGTACAGATTCCTTTTCCCAAAGCACTCTGCTTAGGAAAAGGCGCTAAAAAAGAAAATCCCAAAAAGATTTAGATGAATGATCTGACGAAGGAGATGCTCGAAAAGTTTACAATCCAACTTACTCTTTCGGAAGCCTTGGCTCACATCCCTTTTCTGCAGAAAGGTCTTAAAGAACGAACCACCGTCCGCAGAAAGAAGAGGCAGTGCAATCATTGCTCTGAGATCCATGTGCTGACCAAGGATACATGTTATGCCATTCAGAATCGACTCCCGGCCAAGAGATCAGACACTGGAGCACCGTATGTCAGATGCGAGATCCTCGATCAGACTTTCGATCGGACTCTATTAGATAGCGGATCCTCGATTAATCTCCTTCCATTTTCCTTACTCGACAAGTTCGAGTTCGGGCCTCTTCGACCAAGCCGAACGGTCTTGCAGTTTGCTGATAGATCAGTCAAGAGGCCTAAGGGTTTAATCGAAGATGTTATCGTCACCATTCAGGGTTTGCAATTCCCCGTGGACTTCGTCGTGTTGGACATGGCGGTCCCTGATTGTGTGACCGATACCCCGATCATACTAGGGTGACCTTTTCTGGCTACAGCAAAGGTTGTTTCCGACTATGGTACCGGGAAGGTGTATTTTCGCATCCAGGGCAGAACTATACATATAGAGACGATCCAAGATCAGAACTCCAGATCAACTGAATCAGAACGAGCATCTGACGATGAGCCCGATAGTCATCAGGATTATGACTTCATACAAACTGATGATGAGGCCATCTGGGCCGAACCGAGTACCCAATCTTTCATTCCACCTTCAGTTGAAGCCAAGATTCAGATATCTGAGGATGGGAGATTAGAGAGCACAATCCTAGAACAGAACATCGAGAATATTGACAGAGATGATTCAGATACTTTTTCAGATCATTCATACATCCTATATCCCTCCGAGTCTGAAGTGAACCATCAGAGCTGTCAGTCATCCGCAGATCATTCCGATTCCGATGATGCTGATTGGTAGTGTTTCGCCGAATTCTTATCACTTCAGACTGCATCTACAGAGCCTACAACCAACCTGGAGACCGAATTGAACCATAATATCCAACCATCTCCAGATCTTCCTGAGCTAAAGCAAGCAGAGTTCATGCACATCGATCTAGCAGCCTACACACATGCTCTAATCAAACCCGCCCTCCCTGCTCCTTCTCCCCCTAAACTCAAACCGTTACCTCAGAACATGAAATACCGATTCCTTGCGGGTGAATCGAAAATGTTTCCGGTCATCATCTCTTCTAATCTAACCGAAGATCAAGAATCCTGTCTGATGGCGATTCTTGAAAAGAACCGCAAGGCAATCGGATGGTCAGTAGCCGATCTTCATGGGATTAGTCCGGCTCTCTGATCCCACCACATCTTTCTCGAAGATGACGCCAAGCCATCTCGTGACTTTCAGCGTAGGCTGAACCCGAATCTTCGAGAAGTGGTTATGAAGGAAATATCCAAAAGGTGGAGCACCGATTATATCTATCCCATCTCCGACTCGAAATGGGTTAGTTCTTTGCATGTGGTACCCAAGAAGACGGGTACCACTATAGTGATCAACGAGGACGGAGAAGAGATCGCTACCCGAGTACCGACTTCTTGGCGCGTCTGCGTGGACTACATACGCTTGAATCAGGCGACCAAGAAGAATCACTTCCCGCTACCGTTCATCGATCAGATCATCGAACGGCTAGCCGGGAAGAGCCATTATTGCTTTCTTGACGGGTACTCGGGATATAACCAAGTGGCCATTGCTCCAGAAGACCAAGAAAAGATAGCATTCACCTGTCTGTTCGGAATGTATGCTTTCAAACGGATGCCCTTTGGATTATGTAATGCTCCAGCTACATTCCAGAGGTGCATGCTTTCGATATTCACGGACATGGTGGGAGATATCTTGGAGGTCTTCATGGACGATTTCTCGGTCTATGGCGATGATTGTGATTCCTGCCTTTCGAGCCTAGACCGCGTGCTTCAGAGGTGCACGGAGGTTAACCTCGTGCTTTTTTGGGAGAAGAGTCATTTCATGATGACTCAGGGGACGGTCCTTGGTCACATCATCTCCAATGGGGGCAGGGTGGTGTACCCGGCCAAGGTGGATATCATAAAGAAGCTCAATCCACCGTCCAATCTGAAACAGCTACGGTCATTCCTCGGGCATGTCGGTTTCTACCGACGTTTCATACGAGACTTCAGAAAAATTGCCTGACCGTTGTCTGATCTTCTTGCGAAAGACACCGAGTTTATCGTCAATGATAAGTGTCTTTCAGCTTTCGAAACTCTCAAGAACATGGTTGTAGATGCTCATGTCCTTCAGCCACCTGATTGGTCTCTCCCATTCAAGATCATGACGGACGCCTCCGATTTTGCCATTGGGGCTGTGTTGGGACAGAGGAGGGATGGCCTTCCATACGCTATACACTACTCTAGCAAGATTTTGTATTCCGCATAGCGGAATTACTCGATTACAGAGAAGAGATGCTAGCCGTAGTGTTTGCCTTAGACAAGTTTAGATCCCATATCTTAGGATCCAAGGTTACAATCTTCACTGATCACACCGCCATCAAGTACTTAATGGACAAGAAGGATTCGAAGACGCGTCTGACCAGATGGATCCTTCTACTCCAGGAGTTTGAAATCGTAATCAAGGATAAGCCTGGAGTCAAGAATGTGGTGGTGGATCACCTCTCCCGGTTAGAAACATCCGAGACTGCTGAGTTCGATACACCAATCATCGAGACCTTCCCCGATGAGGCGATTCTTGTCGTTGCCTCACTGCCATGGTATGCCGATATTGTGAACTTTCTTGTTGCTAAGAAAGTTCCACAAGGTTGGTCCAGACAGAGACTTGAGACTTTCCTCGCAAAAGCCAAGTCTTACCATTGGGAGGATCCGGTCCTTTATCATGAAGGAGCAGATTCGGTCTGGCGTCGATGTATTCCTGATGAGACGTCCGAACAACTAAGGTAAAGTATCTCACTAAGGTCGTTGTGACCTCAGTCACTCGGGACTCAGAGCTCAATCAAGAAAAATAATCAGACCACCAATCAGAGATAAAAAATCGATAAAAATCAAAATAGCGGTCTCGCTATGATATTAACCTGGTATAGCACCCAAGGTCGAACTTGAGTAGCACGAGTTGGCCTTGCGGCCTACGAAGTAGTCAAAAAACAAATAAAATAAAAATAAATAAATTTTTGGTGGTTTTTGTTTTTGTGATTTTTATATTTTTTACTGTTTTTAGTGAATTTTTGAGAATTTTCTGATTTTTAGGGAATTTTCTAAAAATAAAAGAAGGTAAAAAGACTACACTGCTGTCCAGCCAGGCTTCAAAGACCAATTAAAAATACTAAATGATCTTTTCAAGGCTGAAAGTATTTTTCATGCAAAGTATGAACAAAAAGGAAAATTCAGAAAAAGAAATTTTGAAATTTTGAATTTGCTATGATTTATTAGAATTTTTATGAGTTTTTCAAGGTTTTCTAGTTTTTATGGTTTTTATAAATCTAAAAATAGCCAAAACTTGTCAGAAAATCAAACACACAAAAACACACAAAATCTGAATTTTTTGTAATTTTTAAAGAGGTTTTTATATTTTTTTATGAATTTTAAATCTGAACAGGCAGAAAATGGAGGTTTTTGAATTTTTAAAAATACTAAAAGGGCTAAAAAATGTTCCCAAAAATTGGTGAAAATTTTACACAGTGGCAGGAGCCACATATCCAATTTTCACTCAATTTGGATAAAATTTGATATTTTATTTAAAACAAACAAGAGCCCATAGTGCACAGGGACCTGTTCGTAATAAAAATATCTTCTGGGGCCAAAAAGGAACAAAATCAGAAGTTTAGGGGGTCCTCGTGCAATTTCTCCAAGTTCCCCACGTGCACGACACGTGGGCTGACACTGAGGGACCCAAATGTAAAGAAACTCAAGTCCCCGGACTTATTAGCAACATGTGCTAAAAGTCTAGGGGCTAAGTTGTAAAAAGCCCAACAAATTCAACACATGTCGAATAACATCATTCACAGGGGCATAAGTGCAATTAACAAGAAATGTATTTCATTCATTAACACATCCAGACTACAGGCCCATATCATGCAAATTCACCAACATATCACGTGACGATGCACGGTCCAACATACACAGGGGTAGAAATGCAATTAAAATAAACAACCTGGTCCCTCTATGCAATTTTACCAAACTAAAAATAACTACAGAAAAAATTTACAAGACTAAAACGAAAATGTAAAACATGAGGGGGCCTAAGTGAAATTACCCCACTTATTATCCGAGGGCTGGGACGACGCCACGTGGCTGATCTGACGGCTGCTAGTGCGCTGCACCTCTCGAAGGGCCCTCGGCTATGATCGGATGGTGGAGAGGGAGCCACGTGGACGATCTGAAGCTCTAGAATCGAGGGCGCCTCTCCTCTGCAACGGATGGTCCTGATCAACTCCCCAAATGGATCAACAGTGTCGCCTGCTCCTCAAATGGACGACGTGGATCACAACTGGAGCGGCGAGAAGGATCGGACGACTCTGGAAGCTCCTGGAAGAACTTGGCTCCGGCGAAGTTCGCCGGAGCACCACGGCTGCGCTGGGCCTCCTCTGCTGCTACTAAGGTGCGGACTCGCTCCGCCTTGACGCTCCGCAGTTGACGAGCTCCTCCGATGACGCCGGGAGGCTTCGAGGAGCTCCGGCGACGAAGGCAGAGCTTTGGGCTCCTGTGCCTGAACGTGAAGACCCCCAGATGGGGCCCTTCTGACCTGAAAAGAAGCACAACAAGCTCCTGGGTCGAGGACAAAATGCCTCGACCCAGTTAGGGGTGGTGTGGTGGACGGATGAGGCGAGATGGTCGATCTCCGGCGAAGCGACGACGGTGAAGATCGAAGTCCCTACTCTGGGGTGAGTCAGGGGGTGTGAGTGGGTGCAGAAGGTGCGGAGAAGTCTCGTGGGTGTGAGGGTCAAGTCTGATGATCGAGAGGGTGACTGATATGGTCGGAATCGACGAATGACGGCGAATGGAAGAATTGGGCGAAACTGGAAATTCGAGAAAGCTAGGAAGAATCAAGCTTACCGGATGCGTGATGTCGACTGGGAATGAGCTCCTGGAGCTCCTGGTCTTTGCCTCGAGGGACATCGAGGCCCTAGGCTCGAGTGTTGCTCCTGGGCGGCGCACGGCGGTGAAACGTCGCCAGATCAGTGGCTGGGACACCTCCTCCTCATTGCAACACGACCTGCAGCTAGCTGTCACTCTAGGGAAGGTAGTGGAGATCCTGGGATGGGAAGGCGGAGACAAAGATGGTGTGAATTGTGCGGCGGAGCTCAGCCTATATAGTGTGAGGGGTCCGAGAAGAAAGGGTCAGGTCCGGCTTGGTGAAGCACATACCCCTAGGCAACGTGTCGGGCGAGGATCTCGGATGTATAGAGAGTGATTAGGAACCATGATTTAGAGAAATGGTGATCGGGTCAAGCGGGGATAAATGGGAGAAAACAGGTCCGACGCACAGATCCGCTGAGAAGAGGGTCCGCGGGGGGAGTTGACCGGGGGTCAACATCCCCTGTGGACCAATCAGATTATTCCATTCTGAAATCATTTAGAAATTCATTTAAAAATAGAAAATGACTTATTTTCGAAAAACTCAAAACATGAAAAATGTTTCTTTTATTTTAAGATATTTTTTTGTGATTTTTTTTATTTTTTTGAAATAAAAATTAGGTATTTACAAAATTTGCTTATTATATATAGGTGTATATACACTATACATTTTTTATTTTTGATTTTTAATTATTTATTTTTGTACATTTTATTCCAATTTTATATTTTATTTATTTATATAATACAGTTTGGAATAATTTGATATTTTTTTATTTTTATTAATTTTTTACAAGGGCTAAATAATTATATATATACAAGTATGTACTTGGTATATATACAATGAAGATTTTGATTTTTATTTTTACTTCTTTTTATTTTATTTTTGTTTTTGTGATTTTTATTTTATTTATTTACATTATGGAATAAGGAATATGTACAAATTTTTGTGGAATTTTATTGATTTATTTACATGGTGAAATAAATACATATGTGGTTTATATACACATGGCCTATGTACAATGATGAAAGGATTTTTAATTTTCTCATTTTTGTTTTAATTTTATATTTACAAATATTTACATATAAATACAAACCTATTTTTATTTTTATTTAGAGGAAAATATTTTTATTTATTTACAGATATATATGTACACACATGAGCTTCCTTATCTCTCTCTACTTGGGTTTTTATGCGGTCAGGCCCATTCTGAGCCCTCCCTTGGGATTAGGTCGCTCAATATTTATTCTAAATATCTCCCTCTTTTTCTTTTATTTCTTTATTCTTTTATTTATGCACAAAAACATGCTAAAAATGCATATTTACACAATGCATGCTATTTGACAATTATTGATATTTACAGATACATGTGTTTTGCATGGGTTTTGTAGCTAAAATAAAAGAATAAAGAGTGTTGAATGGGTATTCATCACCCCCCTATACTTAACTTTGCTAGTCCCTTAGCAAACACTTATTTGAAAAAGAAGTGAAAAAGAAAAAGAAAAAGAAAAAGAGGAGAAAATGCATGGATTAATGTTGAGTATTAAACTTGCCTTCATTAAATTGAGATATGGAGCTCGATCAGATCTTTGGATTATTAATGTGTCGGAACCTTATTTGGACTTAGGTTTAAAACTTTACAGCCTCTAAGATCCACTAATCTATAATCAAGACTCCTCAACAATCCAGATCAGAACAAGTCTACATAGACAAACCCTGAAGACTATGAATCCTTCCTTGTACAATGTATGTGATATAAGCTCTCCACCTCAGAAGTAGCAACTTGACAACCCTCCCCAACAAGGTAACTCTATGACCCTAGTCTGGCCACTCTTTCCTCGAGGAGCAGGGTATTCCCTTCTAAGTTCAAGTTCAACCGGCTCAAGAAGAGGGGGAAGAAGAGAATGGACCATGGCCAGTGTAGCCACGTATCCTTGGGAGCTCAACCAGTGTAGCTAAGCCTCCCTGCTGCAAGCTACATAAGATGGAACCATAAGTCTCAAGCTTTGCTTATTTGCACTATATACATACTCCGGTGGGATTATCATTTTCTATCAAACCCACCACTTTTTTGGAGTTATTTTCTTTTTGCATTTTTTTTCAAGTGCATCTGTACAACATATACAATGTGCAGCATATATACATAAGGAGTTTTTCCTCTTGAGCCAGTAGACTATCCCTCTTTTGAAGCATTATTGCAACCCACAACTCCTGTCATTAGTCATCATGGCAACCAGACCAAGTTGAGATGCACTTCCTTCACTAAAAGAGAAGAGAGGTTCCGCCTAGAAGTACTACCGTCATATTCTACCCCAAGTCAAGGAAGACTGCCTCCTCACCACCTCATCCGTAGAGAGCTCGGTGTAAAGTGCGGGTCCAAGTAAAGCCATTGTCTATATGAGTCATGTGTGTGTTGTTAAGTGCTCTACTTAGGCTCATTGAGAGACATGTGATCATAGCCTAGTGGACTCAAAGAATTAAGTCACCATGGACCTGAAAAGCCTTAACCCTAAGCCCTATAAGGTTCCTTTTAGAATTAGGTGGATTAAGATCTTAATCAAGCTCCATTTCCCAATTTAATTCCAGGCTAGTTTAAATGTCAACTATAATCCGGGAAAAACTATACATATATATACAAGTATGCTATTTACACAATATTTACACAAATGTAAAATTTTTGAAAAATGTTTTGGAACCATGGATGTATGCATGAAAGCAAGTTTTGCAAAATATTTACACAAATTTACGCAAGGTTTTAGCAAACTTTTAATTTTCAAAATATTTCGGAAAAATTCTATACTATATACATAATTTTGATATACACATATTTACACAATCTTTACAAAAAGTTTTTGAAAACATTTTTACAAAAATAATTTGTACAATAGCTATGTATGTGCAATAAAGAATGTTTATTTACAGGTAAAATTTTAATTTTTATGGATTTTTGGATTTTTAGCCATTTTTATTTATTTACACACTCACACAAAGTACGAGTTATGGCTAAAGTATATATGAAATATATACACACCCCCCTATACTTAGCTCGAACGATGTCCTCAAAGTCAAGAGCGATGAAGAAGACATAACGCGTGCTTAGTATAGGGGAGTGAAAAGGAAGGCTATATACAAACACGAATGAAAGAATAGAAAATCAAGAGGATCTCGGCTTTTCCCCCTATACTTAGGATCAAATAATCCTAAGTATAGCAGGTTGTACACAAAGGGAAAACCGAGTGAAGAATGTACAGGGTCTACCCACCCTATACTTAGGGTAAAATATCCCTAAGTATAGGCAACAAAAACATGGGTAAAATGAATCAATAGAAATACCCGAGAGTCCTACATCCCCCCTATACTTAGAGTAAAGTTCACCCTAATTATAGCATGATCAAAAGATTAGGAAAGGGATGCGGGACTTAAGAATGGAATGATATGGACAACTGGATCTATACAAGTCGGGAGAACAGTGATAATCAGGCGTGAGATGCAATAGATGTGAGTCAAGAGACCACATCTCACGCAAAGTGAATAGGGGCAACATCAACGACCCGCGACTCATGATCTAGAAATGGCTTGAGCCGCTGGCTGTTCACTCGAAAGGTATACTCAGAAGACAACTCAGATATATCAATACTCCCATTGTCGTGTACCTTTCTCACTAGATACGGTCCCTTCCATTTGCTCTGTAGCTTCCCTGTAAATAGACGGAGCCTAGCATCAAACAGCCATACTATCTGTCCGGGCTCAAAATGCTTGTGGCTGATATGAGAATCATGCCACTCCTTCACTCTCTCCTTGTACTGTAGGCTGTTTGAGAAGGCGGTATCACGAAGCTCCTCCAAGGCGGCTAACTCTGCCTCCTCTGATCTCCTACACTATCTGGATCCAAAAGTATATATGTGACTGCCCAAAGTGACCTATGTCTCAACTCAACAGGTAAATGGCACGGCTTGCCATAAACTAGGCGAAAGGGAGACGTGCCCAAAGGTGTCTTGAAAGACGTCCTATATGCCACAAGACCGAGTCCAAAAGCTGTGACCAATCCTTTCGATCAGGGCAGACGACTTTCTGCAATATAGTCTTGATCTCTCTGCTCGACACTTCGGCTAGACCATTCGTCTGAGGATGGTATGGAGTGGCAACTCGATGGTCTATGCCGAACTCGCTAGCAAGGGCCTTCACCTGGTCGTTGACGAAATGAGACCCCCCGTCAGATATCAATACTCGAGGTACCCCGAACCGTGAAATGATATACTTCCTCAAAAATCTGCAAACAGTTCTAGCATCTGCGTTTCGGGCGGGGATGGCCTCAACCCAACGACTAACATAATCCACGGCCAACAGAATGTACTCGAATCCCTGACTCTTAGGGAATGGACCCATGAAATCGATGCCCCATGTGTCAAAAACCTCACAGAAGTGAATGGGCTGCATCGGCATCATATCACGTTGTCCACAAGTGCCCATCCTCTGATAGTCAGTACACCTCTTCACGAACTCATCAGAGTCCTTGAAGAGGGTAGGCCATTATAGGCCGGATTGGAGCACTTTCTGTGCCGTTCTCCTCCCAGAGTGATGTCCTCCTGCCTCAAGCTTGTGGCAGTAAGTGAGGATGCTATGTACTCCTCCTGAGGAATGCACCTACGCCAGATGCTATCCCCTCCTTCATGGTAAAGGATGGGATCCTCCTAGTGGTAGGACTTGGCCTTCGCGAGGAAGGTCTCAAGTCTCTGCCTGGGCCAATCTTGTGGGACTTTCTTAGCAACAAGAAAGTTCACAATATCGGCATACCACGGGAGAGAGGCGATAGCAAGGATCGCCTCATCTGGGAAGGTTTCACATATAGGCTCAGTCTGCTTAGAATCCTCAAGATGCTCTAATCGGGAGAGATGATCCGCCACCACATTCTTGACTCCAGGCTTATCCTTAATCTCTATGTCAAACTTCTGGAAAAGAAGGATCCATCTGGTCAATCTGGCTTTGGCATCCTTCTTTGCCATGAGGTACCTGATGGTGGTATGATCAGTGTACAAGGTCACTCTAGATCCAATAATGTATGATCTGAACTTATCTAGGGCAAAGACTACGGCTAGCATCTCTTTCTCAGTGACTGTGTAGTTCCGTTGCGCGGAATCCAATGTGCGGTTAGCGTAGTGGATGGCAAATGGGACTCCATCCCTCCTCTTCCCAGCACGGCCCCTACGGCAAAATCGGAGGCATCCGTCATGATCTTGAATGGGAGAGACCAATCAAGCAGCTGGAGAACAAGAGCCTCAACAACACATCTCTTGAGAGTCTCAAAAGATGAAAGACACTTGTAATCGACAAGGAACTCGGTGTCTTTCATCAGCAGATCAGTCAACGGTCAGGAAATCCTACTGAAATCATGAATGAAGCGTCGGTAGAAACCGGCGTGCCCCAGAAAAGACCATAACTGCCGCAAGTTAGACGGCGGTGTGAGTTTTCTAATGATATCTACCTTGGCCGGATCAACCTCCATGCCTCTATTGGAGATGATATGGCCAAGCACCGTCCCTTGAGTCACCATGAAGTGACTCTTCTCCTAAGACAGCACAAGGTGAACCTCTATACATCGCTGAAGGACTCGGTCTAGGAAGTCAAGACAGGAGTCGAATCCATCACCGTAGACCGAGAAATCATCCATGAAGACCTCCATGCACTCCCCCCACCATGTCCGAAAAGATAGACAGCGTGCATATCTGAAAAGTCGCAGGAGCGTTGCATAGCCCAAATGGCATGCGTCGAAAGGCGTATGTGCCGAAGGGACAGGTAAAGGTAGTCTTGTCCTGGTCCTCAGGAGCGATGGCCACCTGGTTGTAGCCTAAGTACCCATCCGGAAAATAGTAATGGCTCTTCCTTGCCAGTCTTGCAATGATCTGATCTATAAAGGGCAAGGGAAAATGATCTATCTTGGTAGCCTGGTTGAGTCGTCTGTAATCCACGCAGACCCGCCAAGAAGTGGGTACCCGGGTAGCAATCTCCTCTCCAGACTCGCTGACTACAGTAGTGATGCCCGTCTTCTTGGGCACCACATGCAACGGACTGACCCCATTGGAGTCGGAGATGGGGTAGATAAAATCGGTGCTCCACCATTTTGATATCTCCTTCATGACAACCTCTCTCAGATTCGGGTTCAGCCGCCGCTGGAACTCACGCGATGGCTTCACCTCATCCTCGAGATAGATATGGTGGGAGCATAGGGCCGGACTTATCCCCTGGAGATTGGCTACGCTCCATCCTATCGCCTTGCGGTTCTTTTCAAGAACCCCCATCAGACGGGATTCCTGCTCTCCAGTCAAATCGGCGGAGATAATGACTGGGTACATCTCATGCTCACCCGCAAGGAACCTATACTTCAGCGATGCAGGAAGTGGCTTCAGTTCTGGACAACTGGGTGCTGGTGGATCTGGCATCTGAAAACTCTGAGTGAACGCTGCCAAATCCGCATGGGAGAACTGAAACTCTCGATCACACTCTGAACCTGGAGAAGGCTGCTCTACTGGACTGTCTCTACTTTGCTCCGGCATCTACCTCCTCCCTAGCTACAGGCTCAGTAGAAGTCAGATCTGGTATAAAATCCTCAAACTCTGCCCAGTCAAAATCTGACTCCGAGGGATCTGTATCATCCAAGGTGGCCTCAGTACCATCGTCATCACAAAACAAATCAGTCTCGCGGTCAAAAACCGGCTCTGCCGACTGAACGGTATCCTGGACCAGGAATGCGCTCTCCAAGCTCTCCTCTGCTGGCATCTCTGCATCAGCGAACTCTGAAGGTGAGAGGATGGCCTGTGCGACTGGATCTGCCCAAACTGCCTCATCATCTGTAATCACGAAGTCGCAGTCCTGGTGGATGTCTGGCCCTGCATCTGTCATCTGCTCTGTATCGGAAGTAGTCTCTGAGCATGTTGCGTCCTGGCTCTGATGTCCTCGACTGTCTCTATTTGTACACTTTCGTCCTCGACACGAAAGTATACCTTCCCGCTATCATGGTTGGTCACTGCCTTGGCTGTGGCCAAGAACGGGCGACCGAGAATGATGGGGGTATCGGTCACTGTCTCAGGGATCTCCATGTCCAACATTACGAAGTCCACGGGGAATTGCAGGCCCTGAATTGTGATGACAACGTCCCTCAGCAACCCCTTCGGCCTCTTGACAGATCGATCAGCAAACTGAAGGACTATCTTGCTCTGTCGAAGAGTACCCAACTCGAAGCGGTCGAGAAGGGCTGTCGGAAGTAGGTTGATCGATGAACCGCTGTCTAATAGAGTACGGTCAAACCTCAGCTCTCTGATATGGCATCTGACACACGAGGCTCCTGAGTCTGGCCTCTTGGCCGGCAGACGGTTCTGGATCGCGAAACAAGTAGCTGTAGTCAGCACATGGATCTCGGACTGGTGGTTCCTCCTCTTCCTCCAAACTATGGTCCTGTCTCTAAGTGAACGCTGGAGTAGAGGGATGTGATGCAAAGCCTCCTGAAGAGTCAGCTGAATGTGGAAACGGTCTATCTTCTGCTGGCTGAACTCTTCCTGCTGTCTCTTTTTTGGATTTTCAGTTTTCTTCCCCTTCCTCATGTGAAGAGCTCTAGGGAAGGGGATCACAGGGTCCTTATCAGATGAAGGACTAGGAGAGGGTCTAGACTGCTCGACGACAGGATCCACACATACATCAAGCACCACAGGTGGACCAGAAGAAAACAAACCCCTTCCTTTATTGCCAGAAGAGTTCTAACATACATGCACAGGAGGAAAAACTACAGGACTCTCAGAAGTGAAAATGGTGGCATCAGCACCACCCTCGGCTGGTAGACGTGCGGCATAAGTACCGCGCTCTGGCTCGGCAACATCGGTGGCCTCAGTACCAACTCCTCCATTTGGTGAAACGACGGCCTCAGTACCGCGGTGGGATAAGCATCCGCGGTGGCATCAGTACCACCGTCATCATCTCTAGCAGCGTCAGCACCGCTCTCCTCCTCGTCGGGCACTCTAGAAGTGTCCTCGGGGTGTCGCTCAGACGAGGTGCCGCCTGCTGGCATCCTACTGCTCCTAAGTGTGACAAAAATCAGTATCAAACAAATATGCAGACATATCTCCAAATGTATCACTAGGAGTGGCGTGCTCTGTGAAATCTACCTGCTCAGACTTCCTCTTGAGGTTGTTCGGATTGGCTCTATCTGGGCAGGGATGGAGGCCTTCCCTCTCACAATGTCCCGCATCTCCTAGCGGAACTCATCCATCTCCCGTCTGCATGTAGCCTGTAGCCTGCTGAATTCGGGTAAGGAGCGGGCTATGTCATCTAAGGCGGGTTTCTCCATAGGATGGGCCCATGAAAACCTACGGGTAGCCTTGCCTGGTAGTGAGGCTGCTGCTGCTGCGTGGGTGAAGGGTATGACTATGGATGATGCTGCTCTGAGGCTGATCACCCTCCAAGAATTCCCTGCTGATAGGGACGAGGACCAAACTGTTGTGACTGCTGCTGCTGCTGATACGCGGGGGCTGCTGCTGCTAGTGATCTCTCTGATGGCTGTACTGGCCACTCCTGACGGCTGCTGCTGGGAGCTGGAACCTTCGGCCGACCAACGGAATCCGGGATGGTCTCGTCGGATACCAAGATGGGGTCGGTCGTACCAAATCCCGTTAACATCCATCAACGCTCTGACTCGTAAAGGGCTGGCGGGAGTACTGCCAGAGGCTGATCCGACTGGTATACCACCATCTGCGTGTCTGGAGATGGCGGTGACTAGTAAGTGGGCTGCGGCTACTGGTACGGCTCCGCCTGTACAAGGTGAACATGTCTAGGATGCTGGTGGCTGGAGCGCTGGGACGAGCTGTTGTTGCTACTCGGATCGCCTCGTGCCTGAAGACGGGGCTGGGAAGCCATCTGTGCCTCCTAGAGACACATGAGCTGTGTCTTCAGGTCACTCAGAGTCTGTGCCATCTGCTCCATCTGCGTGATGCCCTGGCACTGCTTCTTCTCAATGATCTCCATCCGGTCCAGCTTCTCGCTGATGATGTCCATGTCTGCGGCTGTGGACTTGGCCTGTGCTGCTGCCGCTGACGAAGTGGATGGACCGACGTCGACCCGTGCGATCCTTTGGTACTGCACGGTCTGTGGCTGGGGTCGTTCCTGTGTGTAGAGTCGGGTCTGGGACATCATCATATAGTTCTCGGCTGATGAATCCATGATTCATTAACTTTTCTGTCGCATTTTGTCTTAAAACCCTTAACAAATACATGTAAATACTCACTAATTCTCATATTTTAACAAAACCCCACTCATGTGTAAATATTCACTTTTAACCACTAAATTCATGTAAATAAATAAAGAATCAGAAAAAGAAGAGAAAGGCATATGGAATATATGTATATATATGTAATATGACTTAAACTATAAATATAACTGTAAGATATATTTATAGCCTAACCCCCGAGACCAAGTCAGCATGAATTGGTCGACAAACCAAAAAGTAGGGGGAGATAAGGAAAGAAAACCAATAAAAATAATCTATCTCATGTATATACATTCTTCACTATTTATAAATAAATACAAAACTTCAGAGAATTTTAATTATTTCATCTTAACTTATTTTTCATCAAATCTTTCTCCTAATTATTCATAAAAATGTAAATAAAAATATAAAAATAAGTTAAAAATATTACCCTGTAAATATGCCAAGAAATCCAGCTTACAACTTGTCAAAATCTCAACTTCCGAACATCATAACTTCCTCATACGAACTCCAATTTCACTCTACTCACCTTTAAAGTTCATAAAATAATATTATCTAATTAATGAAGGTGGTTTCACTGAATTCGGAGTCCGTTTGCAAAAAGTCGGTTTTGGGACCAAAAGACAAAGGGGTTTCTGGCTATTTATTTTATGTAACACACCTTATTTATTATTTTCTTAATTTTATAATTTCTAAATTATTTCATGATCCTCTAGTTTCACTATAAATTATTTCATAATTTTTGGAGACTATTTATTATTTTTATAAAATCAAACAACCCAAAATACAAGTATATTTGACCTATAAAGACACTTCCTCTATTTATTAAAATATATAAATTAATTCATTAAAATCTATAAAAATTTGTATAAGTCTTATTTAATGCTCTAATAATTAAGAAAATATAAAATTAATTTTTACTTAATTATTTATTAAATTAAAAATACAAAACCTATTTATTAATACATATTTATTAATAAAATATTTATATTTGAAATAATATTTATTATTTATTAAAAGTAATTATACTATAATTTAGAAAATAAAATTATTTACATTTCTTGTATTTATACCTATTTAAAATAACGTCATCTTCTATTTTATATTTAATTTATAGCTTATTTATACTTCTGGGCCAACCAGGTGCTGACACGTGTCAGCACCTGGAGCCTTCTTCCTCAAGAAGGTCTGCCGACCTTCTGTTCCAACTGCCCGATTTCCACCATTTTTCCCGCTCGCCTCTCGAACCTTCTAGCCGATCTGAACCATCCATTCCCTACTCCTAACAACCCTCTACCTCGCCGACCCTCCGATTAACCTTGGAGCCCACGCCAATCATCTATATAAAGCCTCCAAGTCGCCATTAACAACCTATAATCTTCTTCCACCTTAAGCTTTTCAGCTCCAGGTTGTTCGACCACCCCAACTTCCTAGCCTTGTTCCCAACCACTCGAGCGGTGACAGCGCCGGAGGAGGAGCTCGCGAGGAAGAGGAGTCGAAGGAGAAGGGATCCAAGGTGTACAACCACCTTGCATCGCCGCCAAGCGCTGCATAGAGCTCCGGCGAGGTCGACCGTCGAGCAGCTTCTTCCAGGTCATACACCCGGATTTTCCATAGACCACTTCCTCCATTTCATGATTTTGTTTCTCGACAATAGAGCCACGATTAGCGTGGCTAACCGCGTTTTTAAGTAGACTAATCATCATTCTTTAACGCCACTTCAAAACCTCCCTTCGATTCGCATCCATTCGATTCAAATCGATTCACAAAATCGCCATCTTCATATGTTCTGGTTGTTTGGCTGAAGTTTATGTGATTTTTTCCTTAACTTTGGAGATCTATATCTAATAATCTCGGCCGATTCAATTTGAATCGAGCATAGTCATACATTCCTTGCAGATCCAGGTATCTCGCGAAGCAATTACATCGGAGTTTGGGCTTACGACATCATCGATCTTGGATCTTGAAGTCGGAGCTCCAGAACTGAACGAAGCCATCTCCGCCGAAACCCCCACCTTCGTAGAGCTTCCGCCGCCGCTCGGAGCGGCGCCACCGCCATCTCCACCGCGGGCGAGCTCGAGGGGTGGAGGAGCCACCCCTCTGGCCCCGCAGGCGAGCCCAAGATGCCGGAGGACAGCCGCCAAAAGTCGGAGAAGAAAGCGCCGCCACCAGAGCTCCAACTGACTCAAGAACGCCTCGACGCACAGTTTGCCGACACGTGTCAGAGCCAGAACCGTCCGATCGTGCCCGAAACGTTTTAATCGCGGCCGTTGAGTGCGAAACGGTGGAAATTTTGCTACATAAGCCCAGCCAAGTTCCAGAATTTCAACCCGCCTCATTTTGATAATCGTCTAAAAATCGAGCTTCGCGGCTTCTTAAAAGAAGAAGGTTGTCAGTTGTAGCAGAAACCGCGAAACAAATTCGATTCTTAAACCTATGAAACAAATTTACGGTTTCCTGTCGGAAAACCGTTTCACTAATATTGAACCAGGAAAGTGTTCCTGGGTCGAACTCAAGGAGGCAGAATATATTCCCTAATTTTTCTTCTTCGTAATCTTATTTTAATTCTTCTCTAAGTCAGAAGGCCTTTTTTAGTGGTTTTTATTTTTTTTAATTTTTATTTGATTTTATTCTTTTCAAATTTTTATTTAATTTTCAAAAAGGGATATTTTGCAAAAGATTTATGTATTATATAGTAGGTGGATAGAATATAGGTGATACTATATAGTAGAGGTGAACGAGGTTCGAGCCGCGTACTCGAACTGCACAAGAAAACAAATCAAAACGATGCGGTTTTCGAGAAAATCAAATCACGTTAAAAACTCGTCGAAAAGCCGCAAAAACTTTATACTATATAGCTAGGGTAGTTGTGTAACTACCCTCCAAGAATCGTCGGAATCCGAGGTCAAACGGACAAGATATAGCCCCTACAGCCCAGGGGCATAAGCGTAAAAAACTAATTAATATTTGTTCTCAAAAAGGTCCAAAAAGGACTGTTCTGCAAGAAAAATAACAAACTCTTACACTTAGGTCCCTACGGAGGGACCTAATTGTAATTATTAAAAGTCTGGAAGGCGGGTTGAAATTCTGGAACTTGGCTGGGCTTATGTAGCAAAATTTCCACCGTTTCGCACTCAACGGCCGCGATTAAAACGTTTCGGGCGCGATCGGACGGTTCTGGCTCTGACACGTGTCGGCAAACTGTGCGTCGAGGCGTTCTTGAGTCAGTTGGAGCTCTGGTGGCGGCGCTTTCTTCTCCGACTTTTGGCGGCTGTCCTCCGGCGTCTTGGGCTCGCATGCAGGGCCAGAGGGGTGGCTCCTCCACCCCTCGAGCTCGCCCGCGATGGAGATGGCGGTGGCGCCGCTCCGAGCGGCGGCGGAAGCTCTACGAAGGTAGGGGTTTCGGCGGAGATGGCTTCGTTCAGTTCTGGAGCTCCGACTTCAAGATCCAAGATCGATGATGTCGTAAGCCCAAACTCCGATGTAATTGCTTCGCGAGATACCTAGATCTGCAAGGAATGTATGACTATGCTCGATTCAAATTGAATCGGCCGAGATTATTAGATATAGATCTCCAAAGTTAAGGAAAAAATCACATAAACTTCAGCCAAACAACCAGAACGTATGAAGATGGCGATTTTGTGAATCGATTTGAATCGAATGGATGCGAATCGAAGGGAGGTTTTGAAGTGGCATTAAAGAATGATGATTAGTCTACTTAAAAACGCGGTTAGCCACGCTAATCGTGGCTCTATTGTCGAGAAACAAAATCATGAAATGGAGGAAGTGGTCTATGGAAAATCTGGGTGTATGACCTGGAAGAAGCTGCTCGACGGTCGACCTCGCCGGAGCTCTACGCAGCGCTTGGCGGCGATGCAAGGTGGTTGTACACCTTGGATCCCTTCTCCTTCGACTCCTCTTCCTCGCGAGCTCCTCCTCCGGCGCTGTCACCGCTCGAGTGGTTGGGAACAAGGCTAGGAAGTTGGGGTGGTCGAACAACCTGGAGCTGAAAAGCTTAAGGTGGAAGAAGATTATAGGTTGTTAATGGTGACTTGGAGGCTTTATATAGATGATTGGCGTGGGCTCCAAGGTTAATCGGAGGGTCGGCGAGGTAGAGGGTTGTTAGGAGTAGGGAATGGATGGTTCAGATCGGCTAGAAGGTTCGAGAGGCGAGCGGGAAAAATGGTGGAAATCAGGCAGTTGGAACAGAAGGTCGGCAGACCTTCTTGAGGAAGAAGGCTCCAGGTGCTGACACGTGTCAGCACCTGGTTGGCCCAGAAGTATAAATAAGCTATAAATTAAATATAAAATAGAAGATGACGTTATTTTAAATAGGTATAAATACAAGAAATGTAAATAAATTTATTTTCTAAATTATAGTATAATTACTTTTAATAAATAATAAATATTATTTCAAATATAAATATTTTATTAATAAATATGTATTAATAAATAGGTTTTGTATTTTTAATTTAATAAATAATTAAGTAAAAATTAATTTTATATTTTCTTAATTATTAGAGCATTAAATAAGACTTATACAAATTTTTATAGATTTTAATGAATTAATTTATATATTTTAATAAATAGAGGAAGTGTCTTTATAGGTCAAATATACCTGTATTTTGGGTTGTTTGATTTTATAAAAATAATAAATAGTCTCCAAAAATTATGAAATAATTTATAGTGAAACTAGAGGATCATGAAATAATTTAGAAATTATAAAATTAAGAAAATAATAAATAAGGTGTGTTACATAAAATAAATAGCCCAGAAACCCCTTTGTCTTTTGGTCCCAAAACCGACTTTTTGCAAACGGACTCCGAATTCAGTGAAACCACCTTCATTAATTAGATAATATTATTTTATGAACTTTAATGGTGAGTAGAGTGAAATTGGAGTTCGTATGAGGAAGTTATGATGTTCAGAAGTTGAGATTTTGACAAGTTGTAAGCTGGATTTCTTGGCATATTTACAGGGTAATATTTTTAACTTATTTTTATATTTTTATTTACATTTTTATGAATAATTAGGAGAAAGATTTGATGAAAAATAAGTTAAGATGAAATAATTAAAATTCTCTGAAGTTTTGTATTTATTTATAAATAGTGAAGAATGTATATACATGAGATAGATTATTTTTATTGGTTTTCTTTCCTTATCTCCCCCTACTTTTTGGTTTGTCGACCAATTCATGCTGACTTGGTCTCGGGGGTTAGGCTATAAATATATCTTACAGTTATATTTATAGTTTAAGTCATATTACATATATATATACATATATTCCATATGCCTTTCTCTTCTTTTTCTGATTCTTTATTTATTTACATGAATTTAGTGGTTAAAAGTGAATATTTACACATGAATGGGGTTTTGTTAAAATATGAGAATTAGTGAGTATTTACATGTATTTGTTAAGGGTTTTAAGACAAAATGCGACAGAAAAGTTAATGAATCATGGATTCATCAACCCCCTATACTTAAACTTTGCTAGTCCCTTAGCAAACACTTATTTTGAAAAAGTAAGTGGAAAAGAAAGAAAGTTAGAATGAATTTGTTTTCCTAAACCAATTCATGAGAACAGACAAAGGACAGAGCTCGATCGGGCCTGAAACAAGCATTTTGTCGGAACCTTAACTAGGATTAGGATTTCATCCTCAACAGTCTTCAAGTTCCATAATCCTTACTTGAGATCACTTCATCGGCTAGTTCAGACTCACTTATTCATATCGCAAACTCTATCATCCTTGAAGTCAACTTGTACAGTGTGTGAATTGATTTAGCTCTTCCTGCTTAGAGAACCGAAGAAACCGTCAATCCCGGCTATACACTCCTATGGCTTCCTCATCTTGCTACTCTTTCCTCGGGGAGGGAGGTATTCCCTTCTGAGTTCAGTTCTGCTATGTCCACAATCGAATATAGGGAGAAGTTAGAAGAATGAGAAAAGAAGTGGAGTGCGACCAGTGTAGACGCATCTCCTTGTGAAGCCCAACCGGTGTAGCTGAGTCTCCACTAAGATGTGCAGGCATATTTGGTGGAAGCTTTGACCAGTTTGGTCTATTTGGTGGCTTCTGCTTTGCTTTGACTTTGTAATTTGCTTGCACTGCATTCATCTTTTGTGCCTCGACGGTTATAGAATCTTTTTAATCCGTCCATTTTTTGAGGTCTTAGAAAAATTGTGTCAGCAGATCCTTCCCTCATCCGAAGCAACTATCGCAACCCCAATCTCTCCCGTCTTTAGACGTCAATGCCGCAAAGATAAGGATAAGAATGCACTACCAAGGTGTACTGTCCTTCGGAACTCCATGCGAGTTGAGCTAAGTGCAGAGTGCATGTGTTCAAGATTGGTTCACTGGTGAAGAGTTGTACAGATGACTCCAAGTGGTCTACTTAAGCTTAGATGACTTGATTTCCCGAATATGGTCTTACGGAAGCCAAAGATTTAAGTCACCAGACCTGAAGAGTCTAAATTCCAGTTCCTAATCAGGCTCCTTACAATGAGAGTTAAAGGCCGTAATCAAGCTCCATCCTTTAGACTAGACTCAGTTCTTAGTCCCGGAAATCAAACTTATTCTGAAAAATGCGAATGCAAATGCAACCATGTTTTTGTGAAGTATATTTTCTGGATTTTACTCATTTTTATGGATTTTAAGGATTTTGTATTTTTTACAAATTTTAGGACTTTATATTTTTTATGGGTTTTTATGATTTTTATAAACAAGATTTTATTCACAATTTTTACAAGATAAATTTTATTTAAGTTAAGTATCTAATGTATTTTACAAATTTTATCTACAGAGTATTGTACAAGGGTTGAATGGCTTTTATACAAATTTTAATAAATAGGGTTTTAAATAAGTATTATACATATTTTAAGTACAAAATTTAAATTACAAATTTTAATTACAAGTTTTAAGTGTATTTTACTTATTTACCAAAATTTTATAAATAAGAGAGTGTATTTTAAATTAACCCGTACCCACTTTTTATGGATTTTATAGATATAGAAAATACATAAAGTACGAGTTATGACCGAAAGTATATATACAATATATACGCACCCCCCTATACTTAGCTTGAGCTATGTCCTCATAGCATCAAAAGAGAAAAAGGAGGGCATAACTCGTGCTAAGTAAAAATGGGTGAAAAAGGGTATCGATGTCAAGTCAGTCAACCCCCCCTATACTTATGATCTGGTCATCGTAAGTATTATGGGAGAGCAAAAAACGGGATGACTGAATGAAAAGGATAAATAACGAATAATTCAAAAGGAAAGAATACGAAATCATCGAAATCACTCGGTCCCCCCTATACTTAGGATAAGGCATCCTAAGTATAAAAAGAATGTAGCCAAAAATTGGGGATCAGTGATTCTTGAAAAAGAATGGCTATACAAAAGAATTAGTACAAAAATAAAACGTAAATCAACGGGCAATCAGTCCCCCCTATACTTAGGATCTGGTATCCTAAGCATAGAAGACGAGGAAAAACGGGGACGATTGTGATCTATGAAGAATATACAAGTGTTGTGAATCTCCCGAATGGCTCAAAAGGATTTGTACAGGAAGAAGTAAAAGAATGATCATGATTCCTGTACAAAATAGATCACTTCAGTTCGGGCCAGATGATCAGTGGTCTCTACGAAGTGCTTCAGCATCTGCCCGTTAACTACGAACGGTTATCTGATTGCTCAACCAGGATCATACTGAATTGTCTGCTTCTTGTGTGCGTATTGATCTTTGGCTGCAAAAGTAGAGCCTTCTCTGTAAGTGAACTCTGTACACGGCATAGCTCTCTTTTCTGAAATATGCGTTGCTGGAGTCGGACTACAGAAGGTGTCTATATGTGTCAGCATTACACCATCCGACTCTCTACGCTGAATGGACTGTATGATCTGTGCAATGTATTTGATGGACTCTTGTGCTGTAATATGTGTTCTTTCAATCTGCGGCACAGAGATATCTATCGCAGGTGACTGCTCATCTGAATCTGATATGAAATCTGTTTCTGTATGTGAACAATCATCTGAAGAACTAGGTACCAAGTGATCTACCCTATCCTCGTGTAGGATATCTTGGGTATCAAAATAAACACTCTCAAGATCAGGAGATTGTGTCTCATCTATGTTCTGACAATCTTCCGCAAGACTAGTGTCCTCTGAAGTGAATGACAATACTGATCTAGGACTGCTACATTCTCTCTCCATCTCAATGTGTATCTCTCCGTTGTCTGTGCGGAATGATACTCTCCCAGCATCATAGTCAAAGAGTGCTCTTGCTGTCTGCAAAAAGGGTCTCCCGAGAATGATTGGAGCAAGGTGTAACTGAGTAGGGCATGTCATGTCTAGGACTGTAAAGTCCACGGGAAACTGCGAGCCCTGAACAGTCACGATAATGTTCCTTAACACACCTCTAGGTCTCTTTATAGATCGATCTGCAAACTGAAGAATCGCCCGTGATTTATAAAGAGGACCTAGCTTGAGCTTATCAAGCAAAGAGGACGGAAGTAAATTGATCGAGGAACCATTATCTAAGAGAGTTCGATGGAATGTAGTGTCTTCAATCTGACAATTGACATAGTGAGCTCCCAAATCTCTCTTCTTCTTGGGTACCTTGTTCCGAATTGCACATGAAGTTGCCTTGGTCAAAATATGCTTCTCAACTCTTGATCTCTTTTTCCTACGAGTAGTACATCTGTTCCTCAACTGATTCTTGAGTGTAGGAAAATGATCCAAGGCATCGTGGAGCGGGATTTTCAGAAAGATATGATCTTTGAGCAACTTTTCAAATTGTGGAGATTCAGGATTATTTTTGGTCTTTTTCTTTCCTTTTCCAAACAAAGCATCGGGAAAAGGAATAAAGTCAGGATTCAGAAAATCAGAACTTTTATTGAAATCATTGGAATCAGCTTGTACATCGAGAGTCTCAGAATTATTTACAAAACTCTCTAAGACAGGGGAAGAAATGTTTTTCTCTGGGGCTTCTGCCTGATCTGGCGTGATATCATCATCTGAGTCGCCAGTATCCATATCTGAACTGTTGGCATTGCTCCCGTCTCTTGATTGTACATCCTCATCCTCTTGCGGTTCCTCCTCCTCAGCATTCGGATCATGCTCGTGCTCCTCTGGTTCCCTCTCTTCTCCAGTAGGTGTTTGCGGTGATCTACCGCTCCTGAGACGAATGAAGTTAGACAAAAATTCAGGAAACGAGATCTTACCTGTAGTATCTACCTGATCTGGATGCCTCCTCTTGTTGTTCGGATTCATCTGAGGCTGGGCTGGGAGAGTGGTCTTCGGCACGGTTAACTCGTCCAGACGACGGTTAACCTGCTCCATTTCTGTCTTATGTGCAATTTGGAGCGTGCTGAGCATGTCCATGATCTGGTTGAGCGCCTGGGCCTGTGAAGAGATCTCTGGTTCGGTATGGTGGCCCTGGCTTGCTCCTCTCTCCTGCTTTGGCGTGAAGTGCTGAGATGTGGACGGCTGGGAGTAGCGCTGTGGTGTAGAGGAAGATTGCTGCGACTGCTGAAAAGAGTAGTTCGGTGAAAACTGAGCAGGGTGCTGATAAGTAGGCTGCGGTCTCTGATGGTAGACGTTCGGATGAGACTGCGGCGGCGTGAAATTCTGGCGGTGCTGGAATTTCGGACGTCCATGCTGCAGATGACCGTATGGCTGCTGCTGCTGATAATTCGGTATACTCGGCTGCTGAACTGGAGTATACCAAATCCCATTGATCTCGAAAGTGGCTTGCGGCTCCACCTCCATTGCTGCAGTGCTGATGACCTGGCCGACATTGGCATGAGACTGATCCTCATGCCAATCAATCTGCGGAATCTCGGGCTCGCTCTGAACATATTGTATCTGACGGGTGGGTGGAGCGGGTGCGATCCTCCGTGCTGGCTGTGAAGAAGTCTGATTCCGCTGGTACTGAAGTTGAAGATCAGAGACCTTCTTCGAAAGATCACTCAGCTGCTGAGGTAGAGATGAGAGTTTCTCCAACTCTCGCAGCGGCTGCAGATCCTGGACTTGCTTATGAATCACATCCACCAATGTTAATTTCTCACCAATGAAGCTCATGTTGGTGTTGGATTCAGAGTCTGCTATATTCGCCACCTTGTGATGCTCTCGGTGATGTGGTGGCTGCGGGGCTTTCTGATATGCCCGAGTAGAGTCTACAACTCTCGAGTTCTCAGCCATCCCTTCGAAGATGGCCCAGACTGACTCGGCATCCTTGTTTAAGTAACTGCCGCCACATGCGGCACTAACTAGCCCCTGAATTTCCGACTGGAGTCCTCCGAAAAAATTTTGTACTAGCACCTTCATTGGTATCTCATGATGCGGGCATCTCTCCGTCAGGTCCTTGAATCGATCCCATGCCTCATGGAATGATTCGTTCGATAATTGCGTGAAATTGGAGATCTGACTCCTCATCATGTTCGTCCTTCCTAGAGGGAAATACTTACGCAGGAAGGTGGACTTCAGGTCGTCCCAAGTGGAGATTTCTCTCCCTAGATGGCTTAGCCAATAAAGGGCTTTATCGGCTAAGGCAAAAGGAAAAGCCTTTAAGCGCACGGCTTCCTGTGTCACTCCTGGATAGCAGGCCGTTCCGCATATCATCTCGAACTGCTGTAAAAACGTGAACGGCTCCTCTGCGGCATTCCCATAGTACTTGGGAAGCAAAGAAATGAAGGACGGTCGGAGTTTGTATGGCCCTTGATTCGGCGGTAGCCGAATCCAATGATGGAGCGTTCGAGCGCCCGGGTCATACTCGTCCCGTAAAGTAGCGGGAACCGCAGGCGATAACTGGTTCCCGGCCCCTGCTCTGATTGCGGCTAATTCAGCCTGCAGCTCGGTCTGAACTCTAAACTGTTCTCGAATCTGTAGATTCATCTGCTGAAGTGTGTCGAGAATTCCTGTCGTGACATCTCCGTTCTGATCTGCTCTTCCCTCATGATGGTCCTCAGCTGCTGGCCTCTCATCTGCTGCCGATGCTTTCCCACGAGCCATCTGATCGTCTGCAAAATGAAAACTCTCGTAAGAACTCATCGAGAAATACTCAGGAGATTTGGATTCTGTATTGAGACATAGGTCTGCCTCAATGATCTGGCCAGGAGGCGAGGGAGTCTGGGTCTGACTCGCCTTGATATTGGATGGGACCAGCTCGAGAAGAGGGTCATCCCGAGCCTGTGAAGACATACGCTCGACGGTGGACGGTTGAAAGCTCACAGAGTCTGAGCCGAAAAGCCGTCGAGATGTCATCTTCGATGTCAAGAGAAGATTGGGAGAGCACGTGTATGATTCAAAAGAAGAAGGAATGCGAAAGCCGCGGAAAACTCACGCCCCGCAAACAAACACAAAGCAAACCCCGTTTTCACCAACTCAACCCTGATGAAGACCGTAAGAGTTCGGTCTTTTTATCTTTTCGGTTTTAGGGTTGTTTTAGCAATCGTTGCGGTTACGCGGGCTGAGCAAGCCAATAGGAGCCCGATAGTTTCTCCAAGACACTGGCCCGAATCCTTACGCGAGACCACTCGCACTCAGCCAGTATGGGAGTAAGTACGGACCATTTCCGGCTACCCGTGTTACTTGAGGACGGAGCCTTGCGCAGTGTCCTCTAAACCTCCCACTCTGCTAAGTAAACCCGGACCGTTTCCGGCTACCCGAGCTTACCCACTGAGGAACAACGATCAGGTGTATGGATCCAGTAGTATCCCGCAAGAAATACGGGGTTTTGTCTCTATCCTTAAGTGTCGGCTCTCAACTAGCATACTCTGAGAAATGTGCGGGGGTTACTCTCGGCCATCTCCTCGTATATGGCCCAGACCTGATCATGATCCTTGGCGAAATAGGACCCGCCACAAGAAGCATTCACCAGGCCCTGTAGCTCTGGTGTCAGCCCGCTGAAGAAGCTCTGAACTAGGTTCAGCTTCGAGATGTCATGGTGCGGGCATCTGTCTGTCAACTCTCTGAACCTCTCCCATGCCTCGTGGAATTGCTCATTGGGGAGCATGGAGAAGTTGCTGATCAGGGTCACAGCATTCGTCCGCTTGAGTGGGTAGTACTTGTTCAAGTACTCGGTGCAGAGCTGCTCCCAAGTGTAGACAAACTTCCCCAGATGTTTCAGCCAGGTGGCTTCTCTGTCTGGTAGTGAGAAGGGGAAGGCAAGCATGTGGATGGTATCCTGGTCCACCTGTATGTCGTGGACTGTGCTACAGATCATCAATAACTCCTGAAGGTGGAGATGGGGCTCCTCTGTGGCGAGCCCATGGAACCGGAAGAGAAGCTGCAAAGTGTTCGGGGGGAACTTGAAGTCCCCCATGATGGCTGGAAGAATGACCCAATGATGCGTCAAAGTCGATCCGGGGTTGTGTAACTCCCGCATCGGTCTCAGTGGCTCTGCGGCTGCTGCTGCAGCTGCTGCGGCATCATCAGGTATCCTCGGCCCATCTCCTGGCTCGCGCTGGTTGCGTGCAGCTCTCAACTGCTCCATCTCACACCTCTTCTCAATCATAAATGCTCCCTGATCCCTCAACTGCTGCTGAACTATCTCGAGGGAGGCGATCAGGGTGGAGTTGATCGCACCCTGGTCCATAATGAATGTCTGCTCATGCTGGGGACCTCTGGTGTGATCATCACTGCTGCCGACCATGGTCTCTGCAAAATCAAAAGACCCAAACTCAGATGTCGATAAATCATCTGCTGGTAGTCTCTCGTCTGGCACTGGTATCTCAGACTCAGAAGAAGGGGGGTTGAGGGGGAACAGGGTGGAGTCGAACTCAGGTTTGGAGAGTCGGTCTCGGCTCTCGCGAACCAACCTAGATGAGCGGGCAGAAGTGCTGGGAAGCGGTGCATCCAGAGGCTTCCTAAGAGACCTTCTGCCCATAATCTTGATCTGGCGAGTCGGGCGGATGAGATCTGGTAACAACAATGATCACAAGCAAACCCCTGATTCACCTACGCAACACGAGCTGAAGACCGTAAAGGTTTGGTCAAATATCTTGTCAATTTTATTAGGTGATCAAGTCAGATAACAGAGCGATTAACGTGACCTGTTAGGAATCCAATCCGCCAACCAGACTGTCCCGTATAAAAGACCGGTAGTCTGATCGGGGAACGGATATGGCTCTAGCCTAGTGTGTGGGTCACTCTCTCGCGCAAGCAAACCAGACAAGGAGGGGGTTGCTCTCCCCAAGACAAAATTTTCGGTGTGATGTCTTTTAGGGTCAATAGAGTTAGCAGTCCCAAATTTTATTGTTTTTCTTTTTAGGTATTTTTTAAACAAAAGCAAACGCCTAACGAATTTTTTGATTCTCTTAGTTATTTAAGTCCAAAAATCAGGGGGGAGAAGTCGAAAAAGCCGATGCGCGAGAAAATCAATGATGCATGCAGAGTACGACATGCGTATCTGACTCCAGCAGTCTACATGCAAGATGATCCGCGCAGAATTTAAAGACTGAAATAAAACTACCTAAATGATGCAGGCGGAAATCCGAGCCCTAAGCAAGCAGTTCTACTCGAAAGAACGTCTAGTCAACCACCAACCTTCAATCTAAGAGTCTGCTCTAGGCTCACCCCTCCTCCTCTCGACAAATCGAGTTCAGGAGCAGCGGTTGGTAGGGTGGGCTCGCGGCGCGTAGGCTCGAAGGTAGTGGATCGACTATTTTATTAGATTTTTATTCTTGGTCCGATTACCGATCTATAAGTACAGGCAGAATTATTAAGGTGTTTGGATCATATTTATTACATCACAGTCAAGCAAAAATCCTAAGGCTAGGGGCCGAAAACTGCGAGAAACCGAATAGGCAGAAAATAAATAAAAACCGCAAAGAAAATCACGTAAAAGCCAAGGGGTCCTCGGAGCACATCGGTGCTCTACGAAACAGACCCCGAGAGTCTAAGTCTGAAAGAGAGAGTCATATCCCTGTTTTATTACAACAATAATTCAAATATCTGAAAAGAAAACCTAATCTACTCTAAGTTAATCCTCCCACACTCGAATGCCTCCTCGCGCTCTCCTGTGGCTCCGTGCAGAAGGGAGCTACCTCCGATAGCCGCGGTTGCGTCGGCTCCTCGAAAATCGCCGCCTTGGTCCTCGAGCCCTCGCAAACAAGCAACAAAGTGTCAAACCGGATAAAATAAAGCAAATAAGCAAATAAAAGAAAACACGGTATATATGCAAAAATTGAAATAAAAATAAATAAGCAAAACAAACAAAAACAGAAGAAAATAAAATAAAGGAAAATGAAAACAAAAAAATGCAAGAAAAATAAAAAGCCGCGAAAAGCCGCGGATGAAGAAAAAGCCGCGGAAAGCCGCGAAAAAGAAAACAAAATAAAATGAAAATAAAATGGACTACTAAGCCGTGCTCCCCGGCAACAGCGCCATTCTGATGAGCCGCCCGAAAGACTAAGGTAAAGTATCTCACTAAGGTCGTTGCGACCTCAGTCACTCGGGACTCAGAGCTCAATCAAGAAAATTAATCAGACCACCAATCAGAGATAAAAATCAAAATAGCGGTCTCGCTATGATATTAACCTAGTAAAGCACCTAGGGTTGAACTTGAGGAGCACGAGTTGGCCTTGCCGCCTACGAAGTAGTCCAAAAACAAATAAAATAAAAACAAATAAGTTTTTGGTGGTTTTTAATATTTTTATAATTTTTTGGATTTTTAAATTATGAAGAAAACAATAAAAAGGCAAATATAAACAACTTCAAGCAATTATTTAATTACTCAAAATGCTCTAAAAATTCTAACAAAAATGTTTTTGTGATTTTTATACTTTTTACTATTTTTAGTGAATTTTTGAAAATTTTCTGATTTTTAGGGAATTTTCTAAAAAAAAAAGAAGGCAAAAAGACTACGTTGCTGTCCAGCCAGGCTTCAAAGACTAATTAAAAATACTAAATGGTCTTTTCAAGGCCTGGTAGTATTTTTCATGCATAGTATGAACAAAAAGGAAAATTCAGAAAAGAAATTTTGAATTTTCTAAGATTTATTGGAATTTTTATGAGTTTTTCAAGGTTTTTAGTTTTTATGGTTTTTATAAATCTAAAAATAACCAAAACTGGTCAGAAAATCAAACACACGAAAACACACAAAATTTGAATTTTTTGTAATTTTTAAAGAGGTTTTTATATTTTTTTATGAATTTTAAATCTGAATAGGCAGAAAAATGGAGGTTTTTGAATTTTTAAAAATACTTAAATGGCTAAAAAATGTTCCAAAAAATTGTGAAAATTCTACACAGTGGCAGGAGCTACGTTTCCAATTTTCACTCAATTTAGATAAAATTTGACATTTTATTTAAAACAAACAAGAGCCCACAGTGCATAGGGACCTGTTCGTAATAAAAATATCTTCTGGGGCCAAAAAGTAACAAAATCAGAAGTTCAGGGGGTCCTCATGCAATTTCTCCAAGTTCCCCACGCGCGCGACACATGGGCTGGCACTGAGGTACCCAAATGTAAAGAAACTCAAGTCCCTGGACTTATTAGCAACAGGTGCTAATAGTCAAGGGGCTAAGTTCTAAAAAGCCCAACAAATTCAACACATGTCGAATAACATCATTCACAGGGGCATAAGTGCAATTAACAAGAAATGTATTTCATTCATTAACACATCCAGACTACAAGCCCATATCATGCAAATTCACCAACATATCACGTGACGATGCACGTGTCCAACATACATAGGGGTAGAAATGCAGTTAAAATAAACAACCAGGTCCTCTATGCAATTTTACCAAACTAAAAATAACTACGGAAAGTATTTACAGGACAAACGAAAATGCAAAACAGGAGGGGGCCTAAGTGAAATTACCCCACTTATTATCCGAGGGCTGGGACGGCGCCACGTGGCTGATCTGACGGTTGCTAGTGCGCTGCACCTCTCGAAGGGCCCTCGGCTATGATCGGACGGTGGAGAGGGAGCCACGTGGACGATCTGACGCTCTAGAATCGAGGGCGCCTCTCCTCTACAACGGACGGTCTTGATCGACTCCCCAAATGGATCCACGGTGTCGGCTCCTCCTCAAATGGACGGCGTGGATCACAACTGGAGCGGCGAGAAGGATCGGACGGCTTTGGAAGCTCCTGGAAGAACTTGGCTCCAGCGAAGTTCGCTGGAGCACCATGGCTGCGCTGGGCCTCCTCTGCTGCTACTAAGGTGCGGACTCACTCCGTCTTGACGCTCTGCTGCTGACGAGCTCCTCCGATGACACCGGGAGGCTCTAAGGAGCTCCGGCGACGAAGGCGGAGCTGGGGCACCTGTGCCTGAACGTGAAGACCCCCAGATGGGGCCCTTCTGATCTGAAAAGCAGCACAACAAGCTCCTGGGTCGAGGGCAAAATGCCTCGACCCGGTTAGGGATGGTTGATGAATCCACATTTCATCACCTTTATTCTATCATTTTGGCCTCAAAAACCCTAGCAAATGCCTGTAAATAGCATTATTTCATGCATTTTAGCATTCATGCATATGTTTGTAAATATTGTATAAAATATGGTTTTTAAAGCTAAAAATATAGAATAAAGAAAAGAAAAGAAAAATAATATAATATTGTAAATATTTTATGACCCGAAACCCCGAGACCTAGGCATCTTGATGAATAGGTCGACAAGGAATAAAGTAGGGGAGATAAGGGCTAAATACAATGAATATTCCTTCATTCCTTATGTATTTTGGAACCTATTTTTGGTTCCACTTTTTATACCTCAAATAAAGAAACTTTGTATATGAAAGTTGTAGATAATTAAATAAAGAAAAATACAAAATTGATTTCATTCAAAAATAATGTACAGATAAAAAGTTATGGTCTGAGTAAAAATCCAGAATCCCAACTTCCCGGACTCGTATCTCACAAATGAAAACTTCAAATGCAGCAAACTCACCTTTAATTGTATATAGAACAAAATAAGCTATTTAATGGCGGTGGTTTCGCATTTGGCGGAGCTACGGTCTGAAGGTTGAGTTTTGGACCCTCATTATATACTTATACAGATTAAAATATTCATTTTATTATTTATTCATTATTTTCATATTTTTATATTTTTATAATTTTGTAAATATTACTTATAATACATTTGTATATTAAAATCAGAATAAAACACAAATGAAAGTCGAAATAAAAATACTTGTAAATAGAATTCATAGGCATAACACATGTATCTATACCTATAGTTTTAACACTTTTATTTTATTAAGTGCATAAAATACCTCAAAAAAATCAAATAAAAATATATTTAAGAGCCTAAAACTATTTTATAATTTTATAAAATAATAAACATAATTAAAGAAATTAAAATACACAAAATAAAAATCATTTAATAAAATATATAGGTATTGTACTTATAAGGGGTATAAAGGTAACTTATAATAATACACACATAAAAATAATTAAAAATCATAATAAAATAATTCATAAAATAATAAACATTTTTTATTTTATAACCACAATTAATTAATCCATTTCCTATTTTTAAACGATTTTTGAAATAATTTTAGGGGATTTTTCCTGGTTGGTCCACGTGGACCAACCAGGTTGGTCTGACAGTTGACCTCCTCCCTTAGACCTGTCAGAGAGTCATTTTGTCTCTTCTTCATGGATTTTTCGAGGTCTTATCTTTCACTAATTGAGGTTGAGACCTTCTGCAAATTTCTTGCTCGAAGACCCATGAATCACGCCCCTATCTTACATCGGG
This sequence comes from Ottelia alismoides, assembly GCA_037367405.1. Taxonomy (NCBI): domain Eukaryota; kingdom Viridiplantae; phylum Streptophyta; class Magnoliopsida; order Alismatales; family Hydrocharitaceae; genus Ottelia; species Ottelia alismoides. The sequence continues at coordinate 331,187 of JAZKJV010004754.1, forward strand.
GACTGGACCCACGATTCGATCCATCTTCATCGATTTTTGACGCCACTTCGTCAACTCTTCAAAATCCAGCCCCGAATTCCCTTCGAAGTTTGATCCTTCTTCCGCCAATTTTTCCCGCAAACCCCTAGCCCATTGCATTCCTGGTGACAGCAGGAGGCGATTCGAGCTTGGGTTTGTGCCATCTGGTGTTGAATCGAAGTAGATCCAGTCCATCGTCGGAGCTCTGCCGCGAGTTCACTCCGTCGTCTCTGGTGAGCCTTTCTCTCTTCTTCTTCCATTTTCTTGTAGCTTAGGATTAGCTTAGATTAGGACCGTAGTAGTTTTTCTTTTCATTCATCCCTTCGTTGTGATTTCGTGAATCATTCCACGGCGGAGCTTAGCTCCGCCTCCACTTTCCGACCACCTCCATCATCGACAGCCTCCAAGATCACCTCCATCTTCTTCCTTGTCACTCCGTCATCACGTACCACCCTTCCATCCCCCTCGATCTCGCCCAGATCGAGCGATCAGAGCTCCCATCTCCGCCCGTCGCCGGAGCTCCACACCCGAGCCGCGCACCACCTCCATTTGCCCGAAAATGCCCCCAGTCGCTTCGCCTGGTTTTTGCGCCTCTAACCTTGCAGGTCAGAGCCCAAGAGGAAGCTCTATCGAGCCTCGACAACTCGGGGAAGCACCTCCCAGGTCGCCGCCGCTATCTGCCCTCATCTCGCCATCTCAGGATCTCCTAAGACCTCCATTTGACGCGAAGGAGCCCCAGGATCGTTTTGCCCTTGATCCTAGGGCAGAAAGGCCGTGTGTCGGCCGAATTCACTCGCCAAAGCTCGCCGGGGAGAGTGTTCTTCGTGAACCTCTCTCCACCGTTGGATCAGGAGCACCCTCCAGGACGCACAGGAGCCGTCAGATCTTCAACACCCTCCACCGTCGGATCTCGTCGCGGGATCCAATCTTGGACATCCGTGCGAAGCGCCATCGGGACACCAGATCAGGCCTCATGGATAAGTGGATCGTCCTCGGCCGCACGATCTTCATCTTGGGTATTTTGCATTTTCAACCCAAGAGTTTGTGTATTTACGTTTTAGCCCTAAAACTTTCATCTGCAGTTTAAAAATATTTGTAATAATTGCAATTAGGTCCCTGAACTTCTTTTATTTGCACTTTAGTCCTCGGCCACGTCACCTCACGTGACTGGGCCACATGACTTGGGGTATTATGCAGTTTTGTTTCCGAACTTTCATGTATTTGCAGGTATACCCCTGTGCGTAGTGATTTAAATATATTTCTTGGATAATTGCATGTTTGTCCTGTCGGTTTTTAGTATTTGCAAATATGCCCCTGTGAACGACAGATCACATGCTTCGTGCATGTATTTTTGGTGACATTTGCACCCAAGCCCCTAGATGTTTTTATAATTGCACTTATACCCCTGCTAGGCTTAGGATTTTTGTGTGTTTGCTCTATTTATTTCATGCATCATTAATATGCCAAAAATTCCACAAAAATTATTTTAAGCTCCTGTTAACTTGCACTTTCATCCCAAATTTTTGCATTTTATTTTTATGGCATTTTAGCATTTATTAAAAATCAAAAATAGGCATTTTAGCTACCGTATAACTTAGAAAATACCAAAAAAATATTAAAACACCTTTAAAAATTCTAAAAAAATCACCTACTGTGTAGTTTAGTGTCTATTAGTGTTAATCCAAAAATTATTAAAAATTACAAAACCAAACCCTAAAAATTAGAAAATACCTTAAAACTTCAAAAAAATCTAAAAAAATTCTAGAAAACTCTACAAATGGAAACTCAGTTCTTGTAGGTTCTATATTTTATTATCTTTATTTTGAAATTAGTTTGTAAAATTTTTGTTGCTGTTTGATATTTTTAATTCCCATTTACTCACAGCTAGTAGCTAATTCACTGTTTTGCCTTATTTCAATTTTTAAAAATACCAAAAAGACTCTGAAAAATACCCCAAAACTACAAAAATAGTAAAAATTTATAAAAAGATCAAAAATATTTTATTTCTTAATTTTTGAGTATTTTTACATTTTTCTATAAATAGATTAGTACCTCCTTTCTTATATTATATATCTATTCCAATATTGAAAAGAAAATATATAAATATATATATAGAATATAAAAATAAAAAAATTAGAAAATCAAAATATAAAAAGATAAAATTAAAAATAAATAAAAAAATTAAAAAATTTTAAAAACCCACAAAAAAGTCCAGATTGGATAAGTAGTCTATTAGACCTAGGAGTTGACTTTTTGTCTCTACTCTACACCTTTGTTTCTTGTGTTCGACCCCTACTTGCTTGCCATTGTACATTTTTAGTAGGGAATAATAAATTTTAATCCTTGCTCTTGATTGATTGATTAATTGTGTGGGTTAATTGTTAACAAACGGGAAGGCCTGAGTAGTCGCATCAACGACAGTGAGTCTGATTTGTCAGACCACTATTTAGCGGCTCTCACAATTTTTCGTTTTTCAAATGGTGCCGTTGCCGGGGAGCATCTGCTTGTAGAGTACATTTCTGTCTTTTATTTGCTTAGCCATTTTTGATTATTTGTTTTTCGTTCATCATTTGTTTTGAACTGTTTGATACCTCTCTTATTTTCTTGCGAGGGACCGCTGATCGAGGAGGATCGCCTAGGGGATCCTGCACATCCTTGGGAGGAGGAGCCGACTATTCTACCCTAGCCGGCAAGAGAGAGCAGGAGAGCTTGAGAGAGAGAGAGATAGTTTTTTATTTTTGTGAGAGAGAGTCATTTAAATTGTAATAATACAGGACTTGGACACTCAGACACTTCGGGCCTAATTTCCGGGTGTTTGTTCACCCGAGGGCTCACCGCGGTTTTCTTTGCATTTCTCGACTGTCATTTTCTGGTTTTGATTTCTTTTTCATTTCTTTTGTGGATTGAGCCCTTAGATTTTTAGGCATTGCTTGATCGATTAGATTAGGTCCAAACACCTTAACAACAATTGCATGTACCTACATCTCATGCTTGGATTTAATTTAATTAAACAGTTGATTCATTCTTATTTGATCCGCACGCCGCGAGCTCATCCCGCCAAGCGCTTCTCCTAAACTCGATGTGTTGAGAGAAGGAGGGGTGAGCCTAGACCGGACCTTAGGATTGGAGATTGGTGGTTAACTTGTGGTTCTTAACGCTAGCAATTGCCTGTTTAGGACGATTCCCGCTTGCATACCTGCATGTAGTGTAGGTTTATAAATTTCTGCTTTGCATCCCGCATGGAGAGAGCTGGGATTCACTGTAAGTCCTCTATCTTTGCATCCATCATTTAGGCACAAGGTGAGATTTCCATCTTGGTGCCGACTTGCATTGGCTTTTCCTGACTCTTTTCTCCCTCTGTATTTTAACAAAGTAGGATCAAGAAAACACAAAATCGTTAGGCGCTTGTTTGAATCCACTCAAAAGAAGCGATAACACCAAAAAAATTAAAAAAGGGACTTCTAAGAAAACTTTGACCTAAATAAAATTGGTAATTAGATTCATTGACTGGGGAGAGTAACACCCTCACTTGTTTTCAGGTAGCACGGGAAGGTCGCCTTCCAAGTGAGTTGAGTGCTTTGTAAGGATTAGAGCCAAAAAACCCAGCTTGTGGCTGCCTTGTGTATCTCCTGGATTTTCGAAGTATTGGCGCTACTATCGTACGTAGGCGAGTAGGCTTGGTCGCCATTGGTGAATCACTATTGTGTGAGCATCGACCTTGTCCGAAGTACCGAGCATAGGCCACGCCTTCACGGGTGTGTCTGTCTCACCGTGTGCGTCCGAGTAGGATCTTGCACGCTCACGGGTGATTCCGTTGCGAGCGAAATCCGAAGTATCGGTTTCGCCTATCGGCTTCCTCCCTCTTCTTCTTTGGATGAGTAGGGATCCAGGAAGGGTTACAAGGACCTCAAAAAGCGTAGGCTACAGGTTACACAGGAGGAGGACAAGTACGGGAATACTTTTCCGGCAGTACTCTCGCTCCTATAGGCGTAGTGCTCTAAGGACTCGTTGAAAGATAACTTCCTGAATTCAAGTTAAAAATTACAAAGACAAAAGTTGAACCTTCACGGCTTCACGTGTTGAGTTGGTGAATCCCCTTGTTTTGTGTTTGATTGCTAGTTACATCTAGGTCAAGATCAAAAACATCGCGCCATTGCGTAAATTTTGTTCTCCCTCCAGTTGACCCTTGCTCATTGTGAGCCTTCTACTGTTTTATACTCCATTTATTTCTTGTTGACCCCCGTGTCCTTCATCCACATCGATCTTCCTCTTGATCTTCGAGATGGCGATGAATGGGCAGTTTAGTCGAGATTCCGTCAGCACCCACATCAGTTCCATTCGCTCTCCCTCTCCAATAATTTAGGGCGATTCCTGAGAACCCGGTTCAAACTCCGTGGACCGATCTCCAGACTCCATGTCTTCTTCAATAAACCGGGATCACTCTCGTCCCGAACTCTGTCCATTCTGGATGGCAATTGATTTTACTCCTTACACATCACTGTCCTTAACAAAATTCTGTGTTGACCTTGACACATACCATTTCTCTTTATCTGGTGCTGCAATTCAGACTGATCGGGGCATTCTTCCATGTGCAAACTTAGAACCCGGACACGAGCCAGAAATTCAAGTGCATTCTGAGATGGCAGGAGGAAGAGGAAAGGGACCACAGCCCCCGCCTCAACCTGAAGTCAATCTGGGGGAAGTGCAGTACACTATGCAGAATGAAGTTAACAGTCAGTTGTTGGCGTCCATTCAAGCCATTCAGCAGCAGTTGACTAATCACGCCCTGGCCCAAACCGCCTTCCAAGATATGCTGAACAATCTGAGGAGGAGGGACGATGCAAGAGATGGCCGACAAGAGGATGATCCGAACCACGAGCTGAATTTTGAAGAAGTCAGAGATGAGTTCTCAGTGGGGGAACCAGAATTTGATGCAGCGGAAGTAGATCCACCGCAGCCGAAGCCTACACTCAAGGAAACATACAACCCAGGAACGGGACGCATCACTGAGTGGATTCAGGTTCCACGTATGCATGCCCACTTCGAGCTGAAGCCGCAATTTCTGTTGCTACTTCCCACATTCCACGGGAACACCACTGAGGAACCGTATATTTTTCTCAAGAAGTTTGGCCGCATCTATGCCACTGCTCACTACCCTGGTATTCCTCTGGGGGTAGTCAAGATGATCGTGTTTCCCTTCAACCTTCAAGACAAGGCTCTATATTGGGTTGACCATCTTGGGAAGGTCGTCATGACCTGGGGGGAGCTGAAGTCTGCATTTCTCCATAAATTTTATCCTCTCAGGCGATTGAATCAGATGCGTGCTCGAATCTCCAGTTTCTGCCAGCAGCCCCATGAGACCATCCATGAAGCGTGGGAGAGATTCAAGGATTTGCAGGAGAAGTGACCCCATCATGAAATTCCAGTGTCGTACAACATTTCTTTGGGGGACTATCACTTGAGATCCAAAGGCTCGTAGACGCCACTTGTGGCAGTTCGCATTTCAATAAGGACGAGGACGTGGTATGGAACGTCTTTGAGGAAATGACTGAAGGTGAAGCCGTGCAATCCTCGTCCAGAGCATACATGAACACACCAACCGTCATCAGCAAGCCAGTGAACATGGCTTCTCACACCGAGGACAAGGATGAGAGCTCCAACCTAAGCGTCATTGGGAGCCACTTGTCCAAGGTGGATATCATTGAGAAGAGGTCATAGGACCTCGAAAAATTAGCAGTCATTGAGAAGAGGACCCAGGGTCTGGAAAAGCTTGACCAGATTTCCCAACAGCTGGAGCAGCTCGTCCGTGCGTTGAATGCCAACATGTGCAACACTGTGACTACCTCTGTCGAGCCGAATGCTGAGAAGAAGGAGCTTACGATGCAACAGAACCCTCAACCGACTCCACCGCAGCCCCAGCCTGTCCAGCACATGTATTAAGTGCAGGTTCCGGAGCAGCCCCCGCAGCCCCAGACACAGATGGTTGTATATCAACCTGAGTCCCAGCCAGTCTACTCTGAGCAGTTCTCTCCACCCCCGCCACTGATTCAGGAGATCAATGGCGTATGGAACAATGAAGCGTAGCTGACCTGTCCTCAGGGACACTCTCAGGGTCAAAACATGGGCAATAGGCCCTATCATCAGCAGCAGCAGGGTGGGAGACCCTTCCAGCCCTCTTACCAATACCAGCCTCCATCTCACGGTAACACCTGGAGGCAGAACTACCAGCACGGTCCTCAGCAGTCCGGATATCGCGGACAGGGATATCATCAGCAACCGGCTGCTCAATACAACCAACAGAATTCACAGTATTCCTCCAACTCTCCTCTTCACCAATTTTCTCAAGGTTACCAGTCGCAATCTCAGTCGCCATATCTGCACTCTAGGCCCCAGCAGGGGGACTCCTCTGAGATTGTGCCGGTCAATCTGGCCCTGGCCTGTCTTGAATAGTTAATGAAGAACATGGCTAAGATGACCAAGAAGGTCGACGACCTGACGGCAGCCAAGACTGTCAAACCATCCCAGGTAAAAGCCAATCCGAACAACATCCGACGCAAGGAGCAGGTAGCCGGCAGTGTCCAACCCGAATCAGGTGAATTAAATTGCTTTTTATCTAATGATGTTACTCTCAGGAGTGGTAGGACACTCCAGCCATCAGTGACGGCGAAGGGGAAGCACCTTGCATCTGACGGGGAATCGTCAGTCCAGCCAACACTAGGGCCAAGCAGCATTTTGGGAGCAGCACTAGCATTCATAAAATCACAAAAAATGAAGAAAATGACAAAACACAAAAAGATAGCAGCAACCTCGGTGGAGATCGTCCAGCATTGGAGATGCCTGCACCTGCCTCACAGCCAGTTCCTGACAGGAGAAGCATTGCACCTACAGCGAGTCCAACGCCAGCACCAGAAGTCGAGCCTGTCATTTTTGGTCCACAAATTGTAGATAAACCCATTCCTTTTTGCCATCTACATGTACACGACAGTATGGACACTCTTTTGAATGTAATTGATGAAGATGTTGTAAATATTCCTTTTCCTGAAGCAATGAAAAAGCACAAAAAAATGAAAAAAATGAAAAATGCTTTGTCTGATCCGGCCATTATAGAAATCATCCAGAATTTGGTGCTAAATATGCCATCAATGAAAGCTCTTGAGTACATGCCAACCGTGAAGAAAGGATTGAAAGAGGCATGTACAACCAAGCGTCGACCTCATTCTCACAACTCCAGAAGCAAGGGTGGCAAGTCCGAAAAGCACATCCTCACAATGGCCACCGTCAATGCAATCAACAACCTCCCGGATAAAAAGCCAGATATGGGAGCACCTCTTGTACGTTGTCAGATGTTCAATCAGGAGTTTGAACGAACACTTCTCGACAACGGGTCTTTTGTCAACTTGATGCCAGCTTCGCTACTTACGGAATTCAGGCTAGGACCGCTCAAGCCTACAAAGATGATTCTGCAGTTCGCAGACAAGTCAGTCAAGCGGCCTAGGGGCTTGTTGGAGGATGTGATCGTCACGGTTCAGGGAAAGTCATTCCCGGTCGATTTTGTGGTCTTAGATATGGACGTCCCCTCTCCATTGCTCCTTACCCCAATCATACTTGGAAGACCATTTCTGCGGACATCAAACGCAGTAGTGAATTATGGGACGGGAGAAATCACTTTTGGCTCTGGCAATGAAACAATCAAAGTGGAGACCCTGTCGGAGGGAACATCAGCCGAACGGACATCTGCATCATGTGCCAGGGTCATTGAGTATGCTGACGACTCGACTTTCTAGCAGAAATTCAAGACACAAACTTATTTTTGGATGACAATGAGATCCATGAACTCCTCTGCCCTGAGGAGGAAGTGGAGACCGCAGTCGAATTTCCCGTTATCGATCAGGATGAGGAACTTGCTGATGTGCTGCAAGAGACTACCGTGGGGGTGATGTGCCTTCAAAACCAAGAGCAGATGTTTGAAGAATCTTTTGATGAGGAGGAAATTATCGAGATATTGTATCAAGATTTGAGAGAAGAAGACGAACAGATTATGGTGGACGCAGAACAGAGGAAAGAATCACCACCTGCATTAATAGCTGAGGTCACTTCTGAAGCAGCTCAGACCCCGCCAGAGCTGAAACCTTTGCCCTCCAACATGAAATATGCCTTCCTTGTGGGAGAACCGAACATGTACCCGATCATTATCAATGCACATCTGACCGAAGACCAAGAATCTCGTCTGATGGAGGTTCTTGAACGCAACCGCAAGGCGATAGGCTGGCGAACTTCTGATCTCCATGGGATCAATCCGTCACTATGCTCGCACCGCATCTTTCTGGAAGAAGATTGCAGGTCTTCTGGAGAACTTCAGAGAAGATTAAATCCTAATCTGTGGGAGGTCGTTATGAAAGAGATCCAGAAGTGGTGTGATGCGGGATTTATCTATCCCATCTCCGACATCAAATAGGTGAGCCCTCTGCATGTTGTGCCCAAGAAATCAGGGATCACCATTGTAAAGAATGACAAAGGAGAGGAGATCGCAACCAGAGTACCCACTTCTTGGCGAGTGTGCGTGGACTACAGAAGACTTAATCTCGCTATCAAGAAGGACCACTTTCCTTTACCCTTCATCGACCAGATCTTGGAGAGATTGGCCGCGAAGGAATATTTTTGCTTCTTGGACGGTTACTCTGGATACAATAAAGTTGTTGTTGCTCCTGAAGATCAAGAGAAGACCACGTTCACCTGTCCTTTTGGTACATATGCCTTTAGACGGATGTCGTTCGGGCTTTGCAACGCCCCAGCCACATTTCAAAGGTGTATGCTTGCAGTTTTTGCCGATATGGTGGGCAACTTTCTCGTGGTCTTTATGCATGATTTTTCGGTCTACAGGGATTCATTTGACCAATGTCTGAATTATTTAGACCGAGTCTTACGGAGGTGCTGCGAAGTCAATCTTGTGCTCTCGTGGGAGAAGAGCAACTTCATGGTGACCGAAGGAATTGTGTTGGGTCACGTTGTTTCTAAACGTGGTATGGAGGTTGACCCAGCCAAGGTGGACGTAATTTCCAAACTTGAGCCACCTACAACCATCAAGCAAGTCAGGTCATTCTTGGGCCATGTCGGTTTTTACCGACGATTCATCAAAGACTTTAGCAAACTGTCCAGACCGTTGACTGAGTTGCTCGGCAAGGAGAATGAATTTATTGTAGATGACCGTGTGCTCCTTGCCTTTAATTAGTTGAAAGAACTCATCACCCAGGCCCCTGTCTTACAACCGCCGATTTGGACTCAGCCTTCCGAGATAATGACCGACGCGTCAGATTATGCCATCGGAGTTGTCCTTGGACAGAGGAAAGATAATATACCATTTGCGATTAACTACGCTAGTCGAACGCTCGATGAAGCCTAGCGGAACTACACTGTCACTGAAAAGGAGCTGCTAGCAGTAGTTTTTGCCCTGGAAAATTTCAGATCCTACCTCCTTGGATCCATGGTAGTCATTTACACTGATCATTCGACCATTCGGTACTTACAGCAGAAGAAGTACGCCAAACCACGTCTCATCCGGTGGATCCTTCTCCTCCAGGAATTTGACTTGGAAATCAAAGATAAACCTGGGGTAAAGAATGTGGTGGCTGATCATCTGTCAAGACTTCCTGAGCCGGAATCTTCTGAGCTGAACCTGCAGCCGATCACAGAGACCTTTCCAGATGAGGCAATTCTGTCTGTCACCTCGCTTCCTTGGTATGCGGACATTGTGAATTATCTGGTGACCAAGAAAATCCCACAACACTAGCCTAAGTTGAAAATAGATAGATTCTTGTCTAAAATCCATTTCTACCAGTGGGAGGATCCGTATTTATTTCGCGAGGGAGCAGATTGTATCTGGAGAAGGTGCATTCCTCAGGAGGAAGTTCCAAGTGTCCTCGCTTTATGTCATGACCAAGATTCTGAAGGACATCATTCAGGCAAACGAACAGCAGCAAAGGTTCTTCAAAGTGGCCTATGGTGGCCTTCATTATTCAAAGATGCAGATGATTATGTCAAAGGCTGCACTGACTGTCAGAAGATGGGCGGAACCATAGGAATGAGAGACACGATACCTCTGAAATACATTCAGATCTCAGACGTCTTCGACGCATGGGGCATCGACTTCATGGGCCTGTTTCCCAACAATCAGGGCTATGAATATATTTTGCTGGCTGTTGATTATGTAAGTCGATGGGTGGAGGCTATTCCCGCCCGAACCGCCATCAGTAGGACTGTTTGTCAGTTCTTGAGAGATCACATCATAGCACGGTTCGAGATTCCCAAGATTCTTATATCTGACGGGGGTAGTCATTTCATAAACAGAGAGGTGAAGAAGTTGACTCAGGAATTCTGCATTGAACATCGTGTTGCTTCACCTTACCACCCGCAGTCCAATGGCTTAGCTGAATGTTCAAATAGGGAGATCAAGACCATTTTACAGAAGCTTGTGCGTCCGGATCGCAAGAATTGGTCTCAGCTGCTTGATTCCGTTCTTTGGACTTATAGGACGGCGTACAAGTCACCCTTGGGAATGTCTCCCTACCGCCTTGTGTATGGCAAGCCATGTCATCTACCCGTCGAACTAATTCACAAATCCTTATGGGCCATTAACATCTGTAATTTGGACTCCAAGCAAGCAGGAAAGAACAGAAAACTGGATCTGAACAGATTACTAGAATTCATAGATTATGCATATGACAACAGCCTGATGTACAAGGAGAAGGTCAAAACATGGCATGACAAGCATATCCGCTGCAAGTCCTTTGATCCAGGTCAGAAGGTGTGGTTGGTCGATGCGAAATTAAAGATATTTCCAGGCAAATTGAAGAGTAAATGGACTGGGTCGTTTATGGTTAGGCAGGTGCGTGACAACAGAAGTGTGTTGATATCCAATCTGTCAGCTGACGCACATCCATTCGTAGTCAATGGACAGCTTCTAAAGCCATACCTTGAACATGATACATGCATGGCTGTCGTTGACTCTATTCAAGTAATCTATAAGGATGAGCTGGATATCTCCAAAGAGGCAGAGGAAGGCCAAGCACATCAAAACATTTTTGAATGATTTTTCTTCTTTTCTTCTTTTCTTCTTTTCAATTTATTTTATCCTCTTCTACCTACTTGATGCCATCCCTTTCATCATTGCTACACTTAGGATGTACTTTATCCTAAGTATAGGGGGGATGCGCATCCCGAGTTGTTCATATCCACTTTCATCTCTTTTCTTCTTTTCTTCTTTTCTTCTTTTCCTTTTCTATCTTCTGTATCTATCCAAAAAGTGTCGCCCCCTTGTAGACAGTCTTCTATACTTAGGACGTACTTTGTCCTAAGTTTAGGGGGGTGTGCACCCTGAGTTTTCCATTCTTTTCGATCCTCTCCATTGTCTCCTCTTCTTGTATATACTTAGGGATATCTTACCCTAAGTATAGGGGGAGATAATCATAGTACGATCTGTTCATTCCCACCCTCCTTTCCTTATGTACAGTCTACTATACTTAGGATTATTTGATCCTAAGTATAGAGGGGACGGTCAACTTCTCATTCGTTCATTCTTTTCTTCGTTCATTTATTCTTTAGATTTTCCTATACTCAGTACGAGTTATGTCTTCTCTTTTCTCTCTGATCTATGAGGACATAGCTCAGCTAAGTATAGGAGGGTCGTATATACTGCGTATATACTTTAGCCATAACTCGTACTTTCGTATTTTCTTAATAATATGGCTATTAATTCTTTAAAATTCATTAAAAACCTTAATAAAATGATGTGATTATTCCTCAAATTCTTTTTGTATTTACTGATTAATAAATCTGGTGAAAATGTTTTTTGCAAAATGTTTGAAAAATAGTTTGAAAATCTTCGTGAAAAATCTTTTGAAAACTATTTTGAAAATGTTTTGTTACATGTTTTCAACCTTTGTAAAAACATTTTGTTTTGAAAATTTATTTTCTTTGTGTAAAATAAAATGTTTGAAAAATGATTTGCAAATGGTTTGAAAAAAAATAAATGGTTGCAAAAATATTTTGAAAAATCTATCTATAATGTTTGAAAACCTTTGCAAAATGATTTTCAAATGTGTGTACATGTTTGTAAAATGGTTGTAAAAATTATTTTGGACTATAGTTTTCAAAATTGTTTGAAAAGCTTATGTCAAACAAGTTTGAGGAAGACATACATCTCACTAAATTTCTTTATATATATGTCTAAAATTGACCACTTACCCTGTAAAATTCTTAAAATCCACTTCTTGTATATATTAGAAGCACTCCCACGTACATAATTTTAACCTAGCTTTTAGCCAAAACTTTTTGTTTTCAAATATCCCAAAAACATTTGCAAACCTAAAATCCAAAAACATTTGAAAAACATTTTTGAAAAAATACAAAAAAAGGGGGCATCTGCATATGCATCATCATCATCTTTTCAAAAATCCATAAAAAGTTCAAAATCCTTGAAAATTGCATCACAAAAATATTTTCTGCATAGCATTGCATAGCATTCACATTTTTTGGATTGAGTTTGATAGTTGAACAAGTCCAAATAAAATCCGGAGATTGGAGCTTGATTGGACCTTAAAATCTACCTATTAACAGGAACCTTATAGGAACTAGATTTGAGGTACTTCAGGTCTAGTTGACTTAATTCTTTGAGGATTACAGGACTTGGTTCAATGGATTCTTGACTGCCTAAGTAGAGTATTTCGGAGCACACGCACGACTCTTGTTGATAATGACCTAACTTGGACACCTGCACCTTTCACATGGCTCAACTCAGTTGGAGTGGTGAGGGGATTGGATTTGCCGGTATGAGACACACACAAATGGAAACATTTGTCCTCCTCTAGGGAGAGAAGTGCACCCCAACCTGTCCAGTGATGAGGAAGTCTAAAGACAGGAGGCAGTGGGTTGCGATAAAGCTTCAAAAGAGGGATAGTCTACTGGCTCAAGAGGGAAAACTCCTTATGGAAATGCTGCTTTGAATAGTATTTCGAAAAAAAATGTTCAGGCATGTAGAAAAATAAAAAGCCTGCAAAGTATGTACAAATGTTGTAAAGTCAATAAGAAAGCTTGAGTTCCAAAGTCATATCATGTGAGCCTGCAGCTGGATGACTTGACTACACTGGCCTTGCATCCTAGGATAGGTAGCTACACTGGCTACCGTCCATTCTTCTCTTCACCCCCCTCCTCTTGAGTTGGTTGCCACTTGAACTTAGAAGGGAATACCCCGCTCCTCGAGGATGGAGTTATTGGATTAGGGAATCATTGGGTTGTCGTACTGGAGAAGTCAGTTTCTTTGCCATTCTAGTTGGGGAGAGCCACCATCACTTACACTGTATGAGTCAGATTCATAGTCATAAGTGTTTGCGTATGAGTTGAAGTATTTCTGACCTGGCTATTGAGGAGACTTGGGCAGAGTTTTGGGATTCTCAGGGACTATTGGATTTCAAATTCGGTTCTCATGAAGGTTCCGCCCACACTAAAATTCCAAAGGTCCGACTTAAGCTCCAAACTTTGATTTTGTGAAGACAAGTTTGACAATTGAATTTAGTCCACATTTCTTCTTTTTCTTTTTGCACTTATTGCATAAGTGTTTGCTAGGGACTAGCAAAGGTAAAGTATAGGGGGATGATGAATCCACATTTCATCATCTTTATTCTATCATTTTTGCCTCAAAAATCCTAGCAAATGGCTGTAAATAGCATTAATTCATACATTTTAGCATTCATGCATATGTGTGTAAATATTGTATAAAATGTGGTTTTTAAAGCCAAAATTATAGAATAAAGAAAAGAAAAGAAAAAGAATAAAATATTGTAAATATTTTATGACCCGAAACCTCGAGACCTAGGCATCTTGATGAATAGGTCGACAAGGAATAAAGTAGGGGGAGATAAGGGCTAAATACAATGAATATTCCTTCATTCCTTATGTATTTTGGGACCTATTTTTGTTCCACTTTTTATACCTCAAATAAAGAAACTTTGTATATGAAAGTTGTAGATAATTAAATAAAGAAAAATACAAAATTAATTTCATTCAAAAATAATGTACAGATAAAAAGTTATGGTCTGAGTAAAAATCCAGAATCCCAACTTCCCAGAACCGTATCTCACAAATGAAAACTCCAAATGCAGCAAACTCACCTTTAATTGTATATAGAATAAAATAAGCTATTTAATGGCGGTGGTTTCGCATTTGGCGGAGCTACGGTCTGAAAGTTGAGTTTTGGACCCTTATTGTATACTTGTACAGATTAAAATATTCATTTTATTATTTATTTAGTATTTTCATATTTTTATATTTTTATAATTTTGTAAATATTACTTATAATACATTTGTATATTAAAATCAGAATAAAACACAAATGAAAGTCAAAATAAAAATACTTGTAAATAGAATTCATAGGCATAACACATGTATCTATACCTATAGTTTTAACACTTTTATTTTATTAAGTGTATAAAATACCTCAGAAAAATCAAATAAAAATATATTTAAGTGCCAAAAAGTATTTTATAATTTTATAAAATAATAAACATAATTAAAGAAATTAAAATACACAAAATAAAAATCAATTAATAAAATATTTTGGTATTGTACTTATAAGGGGTATAAAGGTAACTTATAATAATACACACCATAAAAATAATTAAAAATCATAATAAAATAATTCATAAAATAATAAACATTATTTATTTTATAACCACAATTTAATTAATTCATTTTCTATTTTTAAATGATTTTTGAAATAATTTTAGGGGATTTTTCCTGGTTGGTCCACGTGGACCAACCAGGTTGGTCTGACAGTTGACCTCGGTCAACTGTCTGACCTCTTCCCTTAGACCTGTCAGAGAGTCATTTTTTCTCTTCTTCACGGATTTTCGAGGTCTTATCTTTCACTAATTGAGGTTGAGAACTTCTGCAAATTTCTTGCTCGAAGACCCATGAATCACGCCCCTATCTTACATCGGGGATTGGACCCACGATTCGGTCCATCTTCATCGATTTTTGACGCCACTTCGTCAACTCTTCAAAAGACAGCCCCGACTTCCCTTCAAAGTTTGATCCTTCTTCCACCAATTTCTCCCGCAAACCCCTAGCCCATTGCATTCCTGGTGACAGCAGGAGGCGATTCGAGCTTGGGTTTGCGCCATCTGGTGTTTAATCGAAGTAGATCCAGTCCATCGCCGGAGCTCTGCCGTGAGTTCACTCCGTCGTCTCTGGTGAGCCTTTCTCTCTTCTTCTTCCATTTTCTTGTAGCTTAGGATTAGCTTAGATTAGGACCATAGCAGTTTTTCTTTTCATTCATCCCTTCGCCGTGATTTCGTGAATCATTCCACGGCGGAGCTTAGCTCCGCCTCCACTTTCCGGCCACCTCCATCGTCGACATCCTCCAAGATCACCTCCATCTTCTTCCTTGTCACTCCGTCATCATGGACCACCCTTCCATCCCCCTCGATCTCGCCCAGATCGAGCGATCAGAGCTCCCATCTCCGCATGTCGCTGGAGCTCCACACCCGAGCTGCGCACCACCTACATTTAGCCCGAAAACGCCCCCAGTCGCCATGCCTGGTTTTTGCACTTCTAACCCTACAGGTCAGAGCCCAAGAGGAAGCTCTATCGAGCCTCGACAACTCGGGGAAGCACCTCCCAGGTCGCCGCCGCCGTCTGCCCTCATCTTGCCGTCTCAGGATCTCCTGAGACCTCCATTTGACGCGGAGGAGCCCCAGGATCGTTTTGCCCTTGATCCTAGGGCCGGAGAGGCCGTATGTCGGCCGAATTCACTCGCCAAAGCTCGCCGGGGAGAGTGTTCTTTGTGAACATCTCTCCATCGTTGGATCAGGAGCACCCTCCAAGACGCACAGGAGCCGTCAGATCTTCAGCACCCTCCACCGTCGGATCTCGTCGCGGGATCCAATCTTGGATGTCCGTGCGAAGCGCCATCGGGCCACCAGATCAGGCCACGTGGATAAGTGGATCGTCCTCAGCCGTACGATCTTCATCTTGGGTATTTTGCATTTTCAACCCAAGAGTTTGTGTATTTACGTTTTAGCCCTAAAACTTTCATCTGCAGTTTAAAAATATTTGTAATAATTGCAATTAGGTCCCTGAACTTCTTTTAATTGCACTTTAGTCCTCAGCCACGTCACCTCACGTGACTAGGCCTCGTGACTTTGGGTATTTTGCAGTTTTGATTCCGAACTTTCATGTATTTTTCAGTTATACCCATGTGCGTAGTGATTTAAATATATTTCTGGGATAATTACATGTTTGTCCTGCCAGTTTTTAGTATTTGCAAATATGCCCCTGTGAACGACAGATCACGTGCTTCGCGCATGTATTTTCGGTGACATTCGCACCCAAGCTCCTGGATGTTTTTATAATTGCACTTATATCCCTGCCAGGCTTAGGATTTTTGTGTGTTTGCTCTATTTATTTCATGCATCATTAAAGTGCCAAAAATTCCACAAAAATTATTTTAAGCTCGTGTTATTCTGCACTTTCATCCCGTATTTTTGCATTTTATTTTTATGGCATTTTAGCATTTATTAAAAATAAAAAATAGGCATTTTAGCTACTGTCTAGCTTAGAAAATACCAAAAAAAATTAAAACACCTTTAAAAATTCTAAAAAAATCACCTACTGTGTAGTTTAGTGTCTATTAGTGTTAGTTCAAAAATTACTAAAAATTACAAAACCAAAACCCTAAAAATTAGAAAATACCTTAAAACTTCAAAAAAATCTAAAAAAATTCTAGAAAACTCTAAAAAATGCAAACTCAGTTCCTATAGGTTCTATATTTTATTATCTTTATTTTGAAATTAGTTTATAAAATTTTTGTTGCTGTTTGATATTTTTAATTCCCATTTTACTCACAGCCAGCAGCTAATTCACTGTTTTGCCTTATTTCAGTTTTTAAAATACCAAAAAGACTATGAAAAATACCCAAAAACCACAAAAATAGTAAAAATTTATAAAAAGACCAAAAATATTTTATTTCTGAATTTTTGTGTATTTTTACATATTTCTATAAATAGCTTAGTATCTCCTTTCTTATATTATATATCTATTCCAATATTGAAAATAAAATATATAATATATATATAGAATATAAAAATAAAAAAATTAGAAAATCAAAATATAAAAATATAAAATTAAAAATTAAATAAAAAAATTAAAAAATTTTAAAAACCCACAAAAAAGTCCAGATTGGCTAAGTAGTCTATTAGACCTAGGAGTTGACTTTTTGTCTATACTCTACACCTTTGTTTCCTGTGTTCGACCCCTACTTGCTTGCCATTGTACATTTTTAGTAGGGAATAATAAATTTTAATCCTTGCTCTTGATTGATTGATTGATTGTGTGGGCTAATTGTTGACAAACAGGAAGGCTTGAGTAGTCGCATCAGCGACAGTGAGTCTAATTTGTCACACCACTATTTAGCGGCTCTCGCAATTTTTGTTTTTCAGTGGTGTAGTGGTCGGATGAGGCGAGATGGTCGATCTCCGGCGAAGCGACGACGGTGAAGATCGAACTCCCTGCTCCGGGGCGAGTCAGGGGGTGTGAGTGGGTGCAGAAGGTGCGGAGAAGTCTCGTGGGTGTGAGGGTCGAGTCCGATGATAGAGAGGGTGACTGATATGGTCGGAATTGACGAACGACGACGAATGGAAGAATTGGGTGAAACTGGAAATTCGAGAAAGCTAGGAAGAATCAAGCTTACCGGATGCGTGATGTCGACTGGGAATGAGCTCATGGAGCTCCTGGTCTTCGCCTCGAGGGACGTCGAGGCCTGAGGCTCGAGCGCTGCTCCTGGGCGATGCACGGTGGTGAAACGTCGCCGGATCAGTGGCTGGGACACCTCCTCCTTACTGCAACACGACCCGCAGCTAGCTGTCACTCTAGGGAAGGTAGTGGAGATCCTGGGATGGGAAGGCAGAGCCAAAGATGGCGTGAAATGTGCGGCGGAGCTCAGCCTATATAGTGTGAGGGGTCCGAGAAGAAAGTGTCGGGTCCGGCTTGGTGAAGCACGGAACCCTAGGTAACGTGTCGGGCGAGGATCCCGGATGTATGGAGAGTGATTAGGACCCGGGGTTTAGAGAAATGGTGATCGGGTCAAGCGGTGATAAATGGGAGAAAACGGGTCCGACGCACGGATCCGCTGAGAAGAGGGTTCGCGGGGGGAGTCGACCGGGGGTCAACATCCCCCGTGGACCAATCAGATTATTCCATTCTGAAATCATTTAGAAATTCATTTAAAAATAGAAAATGACTTATTTCAAAAAACTCAAAACATGAAAAATGTTTCTTTTATTTTAAGCTATTTTTTTGTGATTTTTATTTTTTTTTTGAAATAAAAATTAGGTATTTACAAAATATGCTTATTATATATAGGTATATACACTGTACATTTTTAATTTTTGATTTTTAATTATTTATTTTTGTACATTTTATTCCAATTTTATATTTTATTTATTTATAGAATAAAATTTGGAATAATTTGGTATTTTTATTTTATTTTTATTAATTATTTACAAGGGCTAAATAATTAGATATATACAAGTATGTACATGGTATATATACAATGAAGATTTTGATTTTGATTTTTACTTCTTTTTATTTTATTTTTATTTTTTGATTTTTATTTTATATATTTACATTATGGAATAAGGAATATGTACAAATTTTAATGGAAATTTATTGATTTATTTACAAGGTGAAATAATACATATGTAGTTTATATTCACATGGCCTATGTACAATGATGAAGGGATTTTTAATTTCTTTTTTAATTTTTTCATTTTTGTTTTAATTTTATATTTACAAATATTTACATATAAATACAAACCCATTTTTATTTTTATTTAGAGGAAAATATTTTTATTTATTTACAGATATATATGTACACACATGAGCTTCCTTATCTCTCTCTACTTGGGTTTTTATGCGGTCAAGCCCATGCTGTGCCCTCTCTTGGGATTAGGTCGCTCAATATTTATTCTAAATATCTCCCTCTTTTTCTTTTATTTCTTTATTCTTTTATTTATGCACAAAAACATGCTAAAAATACATATTTACACAATGCATGCTATTTGACAATTATTGATATATACATAAATATACATGTGTTTTGCATGGGTTTTGTAGATAAAATAAAAGAATAAAGAGTGATGAATGGGTATTCATCAACTCCTCAGGAGGAATAACAGAGTGTCCTCATGTATTGTCATAGATTAGAAGCTGGAGGACACCATTCAGGGAAGAGGACATCACAAAAGGTGCTCCAATCCGGCCTTTGGTGGCCTACGCTCGTTGCGGATGCTCATGCATTCGTGAAGAGATGTACTGACTGCCTCAATATAGGCACTTGTGGACATAGAGACATGATGCCAATGCAGCCGATCCACTTTTGTGAAGTGTTTGATGCATGGGGTATCGACTTTATGGGTCCATTTTCGAAAAGTCAGGGGTTCGAGTATATCCTTTTAGCTGTGGATTATGTGAGTCATTGGGTAGAGGCTATTCCTGCCCGAGCTGCGGATGCGAACACGGTTTGCAAGTTCCTGAGAAAGCACACCATTACGCGGTTCGGAGTCCCTCGAGTTCTAATCTCTGACGGGGGTAACCACTTCATCAATGACAAGGTAAGAGCACTTTCTAACGAGTTCGGTATAGACCATCGGGTTGCTACTCCATATCATCCTCAGACGAATGGTTTAGCCGAAGTTTCAAATAGGGAGATCAAGAAGATTTTGCAGAAGGTTGTTCGCCCAGACCGAAAGGATTGGTCGCAGCTTTTGGACTCGATTTTTTGGGCATATCGAACATCCTTCAAGACTCCATTGGGCACATCTCCCTTTCGACTCGTTTATGGCAAGCCATGCCACTTACCTGTTGAGATCAAGCACAAATCCTTGTGGGCATAGAAAGAAGTGATCTCTGGCCTAGATGATTCGGGAGATCAGAGGCATACCGAATTGGCAGCCCTGGAAGAGTTGAGAGATCAAGCCTTCACGAGTAGCCTACATTATAAAGAGCGGATGAAAGAGTGGCATGATTCTCACATCAGCCACAAGCAGTTTGAGCCTGATCAGAAAGTTTGGCTATTCGATGCAAGACTGAAATTATTTCCAAGGAAACTTCAGAGCAAATGGAAAGGCCCTTACATTGTCAGAAAGGTGTACGACAACGGTAGCATCGATATATCTGAGTTGTCATCTGAGTCCACCTTTCGAGTCAACGGTCAGCGATTGAAACCATTTCTCGATCATGATCCGCCGACCGTTGAAGTCACCCCGATACATTTTGTATGAGATGTGCTCTTCATTCTTACACTATGCATCTCATACATGAGTTTCAATGATCTCTTGTATATATTTTCGATTTTATTCCTTCCTTCTTCCGTTTGTATTACAACCTTAGGTTCATCTAGCTTTGCTATACTTAGGATGTGCTTTATCCTAAGTATAGGGGGGTGTAGACACCGTGTGTTTTCCATTCGTCCTGTTCAATCACCCCTGTTGTTGCTTATACTTAGGGTATGCTTTACCCTAAGTATAGGGGGTGATCTCACTCATATCGCCTTTTGATTGTCGTCGTTTTTGTCTCGTCTATTCCCTCGCTTGTCCCTCATCTTTTGATATATGTCTCTATACTTAGGGATATTTTACCCTAAGTATGGGGGGACAAGTCGAGCCATTGAGTGTATACATTCTCTTGACCTCATTCATCTTCGGTTTTTGAGTCGGCTATCCTTAAGATCACTTGATCCTAAGTATAGATAAGATGATCGACTTCTATTCATTTCATTCATTATTCTTTGAGTCATTGTAGTATAGGATTCTTTTCACCAATCTATACTTAGCCCGAGTTATGTCTTCCTTTGCCGCTTCTTTGGTCACTATGAGGACATAGTTCACGCTAAGTATAGGGGGTGTCGTATATATATGCTATATATACTTTAGAAGCCATAATTCGTACTTTCTCATTTTTTTAATAATAAGGCTTCCTAAAAGTATGGGTGTATATTTTGGGTTTTTAAAAGCCACAAGAAAACCGCAAAAATGTTTTATAAAAATGGCTTAAAATTTGTATATAAAAAAATTGTAAAATTCTTGGATAAAATCCTTAAAAATTTGAAAAATAAAATCCTTATAAAAACCTTGTATAAAAGCCGTATAACGTGTACATAAAATTTGTATAGAATCCTTTATAAAATACACTAAAATCCGTGTAAAATTTGTGTACATGGAATTAATCCACTAACTTTTAAAAAAAAACCCCTAAAAATTGAAAAGTTTAAAATTCAATAAAAACTTGCAAAATTCGTTAAAATCCACTTAATGCATTTAAGTCGAAAAATATACCTCATAAAAAATTGTTGCATTCATTAGCATTTTTCAGAACAAGTTTGATTCTTGAACCGAATGGATCTACGTCCGAGAGATGGAGCTTGGTTTAGGCCTTAATCCACTTAATTCTAGAGGGACTTTATTAGGAATGGGAATTAAGACTCTTCAGGTCTTTGAGACTTAATTCTTTGAGTTCCATGAGATCGTGTTCGGAATTCAACTTGAAATTGCCTAAGTAGGACACCTGGTGTCATCCGTTTAACTCTTCTCCATTTGAATCAATTTTGAACTCATGCACTTAGCTCGACCCGCCTGGGGCTGCGAAGGGCAATCCATTTCGGTGGTGCATTTCCATCCTTGTCTGGCGGTGATGATGTCTAAAGACGGGAGAGATTGGGGTTGAAATAAAGCTTCGGATAAGGGAAGGATCTGCTGGCACAATTTTTTCTAAGACCTCAAAAAATGGGTGGAATGAAAAGATGTTATATCCGTCGGGGCATAAAAGACCTATGCAGTGCAACAATCATTACCACCAAAGAAGCCGAATATATCAAATACCAAAAATCGACCACAATGGTCTGAGCTTCAGAAAAGCCTGCATGTCTTCGTGGAGACTTGGATAAACTGGACATGCTTCACAGGAGATGTGATTACACCGATCACACTCCAGTTCTCTTCCAATTCTTCCTATCTTCTCTCTTACTCGATTGTGGACACAGCACGACCTGACCTCATAAGGAAATACCTCCCTCCTCAAGGACTGAGTTGCTGGACAAGGGCCCAATCGAAGTGTGTAGTTGTATGGGTGGTTTCTTCGTCTCTCTAGAGCGGAAAGAGCTAAAAGTTTTCACACACAGTACAAATTATTTTTAAAGATGAAAAGTTTGCGTGATGGATAGGTGGATCTGAGCTGGCTATTAAGGTGAACCTGGATAAGGACTTGTGGAACTTGAGGGCTGTCGAGGCTCAAATCCTAATTCTAATAGAGTCCCGACACACTATTAATCCAAAGGTTTGAATCCAGGCTCCAAATTTTGGATAAAGTGATATTCGATTTAAAGAAACTATCATGTTCTAAGTTCTTTTATTTTCCTTTTTCTTTTTCTTTATGCTTGCACTTATTTATAGAATAAGTGTTTGCTAAGGGACTAGCAAAGGTAAAGTATAGGGGAATGATGAATCCGTGATTCATCGCCTTTATTCTTTCATTTTGGCTAAAATCCTTGGTAAAATACATGTAAATATCCACTAATTCAATTTAATTAACATTTTAACCATAAATATTAATATTATATAATTAACACTTAAATTATCCAAAATAATAGAATATAGAGAAAAAGGAAAATAAAAAAATAAATAAGTAAAGATAAAATGATGTATATAGAAAATATACATACTGATCCTAACCCTGAGACCAGGTCAATATTGATCGGGTCGACAAAAGAAATAAGTAGGGGGAGATAAGGATCATATATTATAAAAATTTCCAGAAAATAAAGACCAAAAATATAAATTACCCAATTTTCACCATATAAATATTTCACCTATTTTATCTATCATTAAAACCACTTCAAATCAAAACACTCCTTTTACAAAAGTTGCTCATAAAAATATATTTTTTTTTCTAAAAATATTAGAAAAATATTTCGGCACAAAAATAAAATAATCGCATTGAACCGGAAAAGCCGTAAAAACCGACTTCCGAGGTTCGTATCTATTTATAGAAAACTCCAAAATGACCAAACTCACTTTTAAAATCTTTTTTGTACATAATACTATTTATTAAAAATATCAGAAAAATATTTGGATAAAACCGATGAGTTTCGGCTTTTTGGACCCGTTGTATATGTGTACTATATGTTGAAACTTCCGGGATTTTTCAGTAGATAACTGTAAACGGTATTAACTTAATTCTTTTTCCTAAAATCATCTAAAATTGTATATAAAAATATAAAAATAAAAATAACTTAAAATACCAATAAAATCCGGAGGCCCGAAGCTGTTATTTTTTTCGTCCAGGCCTCATAACTCAGTCGTATGAACTCCGAATTGAGCAAACTCAGTCCGTAAAATTATATTTTTCAATGACTACAAAATGACACTAGTTTCGCTAAAATCGGAGTTAATGCGAAAAACGCGGTTTTCGGGGCCTGTATTGACATATTGTACAATAAGTCGTAACTTATTATTATTATTTAGCACATTAATACTTTATTTATTTATTTCTTTTAATAAATAATATTTCATTTATTTATTTAATTTATTTATTTAATTTATTTTTTAATTTATTTAATTACTTAATTATATACTTAATTATATAATTAATTACTTAAATTACTTTATTAACCATATTTAATATTTATTTATTTACGAATTTATTATACAAATAATTAATTTATTTTAATTATTAATTATTTAATTAAATTTATTAATTTTATTTTATTTCTTTTCCCTTTCTCTCTCTTCTTTTTCTCTCTCTACCTTTCCCAATCTTCACCAAACCGACGTCTTCTTATTCCCATCTTCCTCTTCCGCCTCCGTCCAACCAACTCAACCGCCCCAACGGTCGGCCATTGGCCGGCCATTCTTCCAACGCCCCTGCTCCCGTCACCACCTTCGGTGATGCCATCCTCCTCCTTCTATAAAAGTCCGTCAACCCCTCTATTTCCAATTCATCCGCCATTTTGAGATTCGTCCTCTCCGGTGAGCTCCGAGGAATTGCGAGAAGGTGACAGGTTCGCCGTTCATCGTCGCAGCGAGGAGAAGAAGAGAGCTCTGGTGCGATCGCGGCCGGCGTCCAGGAGCTTCTCCGTCATACGCATAGCCTCTGCGACGCCGCGCGTCGAGGCTACAACTCTTGGAGCTTTTGCTCCAGGTCCACATGCACATCCTTCAGTCAAGTCCGGGTTAGGCCTTCATCCCATCTTCTCTCTTCTCTCTCTTCATCTAAATCCCTCTGTTCGACTTCATTTTCCCTAAAAATCACAATCAAAATCGTTTTCTCTCGACTCGATTTCATCTCACCCGATCACTTCCATTTCTCCACCTTCTATTCATCTCTGATCATCTCATAATTAATCGCTCTGAGGTCTGATCCTAATCCTTTATTCCGTAGAGGATCATTCATTCATTTCGTCCTTATTTCTTCAACTTCTGGTCGGGGATCTCCCCTCGAGCCGAGTGATGACACGCCTGAGGGCTCGGGTAAAGGTAATCACGGGTCGTTGCGACCCAAGTCACCAAGCGGTGCCAATCGAGAAAAATAGACCACCAAATAAAGGCAAAAATCAAGTGAAACACAAGTAGCGGTCTCGCTATTATATTAACCTGGTATAGCGACCAGGGTCGAACACAAGGAGCACGTAATGGCCTTGCGGCCTACGAAGTAGTCTAAAAAAGAAATAAAATAAAAGACAAGTGTTTTTGGTGGATTTTTAATGTTTTTACAATTTTTTTTGGATTTCTAATTAATAAAGAAAATAAAGAAAGCAATAAAACAAGCCAATACATCTAATTATTAAAGCACTCAAAAATCACTCAAAAATTCAAATAAAAATATTTTTTTTATATTTTTTGTTTTTTACTATTTTTGATTAATTTTGGCAATTTTCTGATTTTTATTTAATTTTCTAAAAATAAAACAATGCAAAAAGACAACAACAATGTCCAACCAAGCTTGGGGGACTTAGATAAATTATCTAAAATCCCTAAAAAGCCTGAAGGTAATTTTCCTGTATAGTAGAAACTACGAAAAAAATTTGGCCATTGGAATTATTATTTTTGGGTTTTTTAATTAATTTATAGAATTTTTATAGGATTTTTAGTGTTTTACAATTTTTATGAGTTTTATATATCCAAAAATGACCAAAATTGGTCAGAAAATCAATCAAGGTAAAACAACTATTTTCTAATTTTTTTGTAATTTTTAGAGGTGTTTTAATATTTTTTTTGTAAATTTTAAAGTTAGACAGTAAAGAAAAAGCTTGTTTTTGAATTTTTAAAAAATAGTAAATGAAAACAAAAATGTCTCCAAAAATTCTAGAAAATTTTACACCATGGCAGGAGCCATGTTTCCAATTTTCATAGAATTTGAATTAATTTGCTATTTTCTTAAAAATAAAAAGAAGGGTACAGTGCATAGGGACCTGTACGCAAATAGTAGAATTTTCAGGGGGTCCGGTGCAAATTTTCCAAGAAAACACGCACGAGGCGCGTGACCTGGGCACACAGGGACCTGATTGCAAATAAACTAAGGTTCCTGGACTATTTAATAACAGGTATTAAAAGTCCAGGGGCCTCAGTACAAATAACCCACTAAATAACGCACATGCACTTTAAAACCATTCACAGGGGTATATATGCAATGTACTAAAAACTTTCATTCATTCATTAACAACCTAGAACAACAGGTCTAAAAATGCAATTAACCCAAACAAACACGTGTCGATGCACGTGATCCACTACTGGCTGGGGCATACATGCAAATAAACTAAGTACGAGGTCCTAAATGCAAATGTACCAAAATAAAAACAACTAAAAGCTATATTTACAGGACTAACTATGAAATAAAACAAACAGGGGGGCCTAAGAGCAATTACCCCTATATTAAATCGAGGGACAGATGGCACGCCACGTGTAGATCGGACGGCTAGGAAAGGGGCACGCCTTAACCAGGATCCCTTGGTGCTGATCGACGGCTGGGACCTCGCCACATGGTGGATCGGACGGCTTTGAGGCGCTGTGGCTAAGCCTCGCTGGGCCGACGATCAGGATCGCTCCTCCAAGGATCGAACGGTCAAGGCTGCTCCTGGCGTGGATGGCTAAGATGCAAACTGGAGCTTGAAGAGGATCAAACGGTTACGGAGGTTCCTCGAAGAACTGGGCTCTGACGAAGTTCGTCGGACTCGTGTTGGCGCTGGAGGCCTCCTCGCAGACAGCTGAAGATCGGGGAAGGATCGCTGTGGGCTCCCGCGTCTAATGGCACCCTCCGATGACTCGACGGGCTCTGGGGAGCTCAGGCGAGTCCGACAGAGGTCGAGCTGCTGCACCTGGATGTCGAAGCCCTCAGATGGGCTCCCTGGGACCTGTAAAGATGTGCAACGGACTCGCGGGTCGAGGGCAAAGTGCCTCGACCCTGTTAGGCGTGGTGACTGTGAACGGTGCGGCGGGGCGTAGGGGCTCCAGCGATGCGACGGCAGAGGAGCCCCAATCCCAGCTCCTACGCGAGCTGGGTTGAGCGAGTGGGTGGAGAAGATGTGCGGGGAGAAGGCGATTGTGATGGGGTGCTCCGATGATCGAAGGGGTGGATCGTGTGGGAGGAATCGAAGCTCGAAGGTGACGGGGAGATTTGGGCGTAATGCGAAATTAAAGAAATAGAGAGGGAGAAGGGGCTACCTACTGGATGGATTCGACTATGGAGGAGCTGGCGATGCTCCTGGTCCTTGCCTCGAGGACCGTGGTGTCCGAGGCTCTGGCGCTACCTCCAGGCGGCGCACGGCGGTGCAAGCTCGCCGGATCGATGGTCGAGACGTCCCCTCCTCGCTGCAAGAATGCTCGGAGCGAGCTGTCACTCTCGCAGAGGCACTGGAGGTCACTGGGTGGAGTGTGAACAAGCCAAAGATGCAGAAATGGGAGGCGGAGCTCGGCTTATGTATAGGTGCAGGTCCGAGAAAAAAGGCTCGGGCAGGGTTCTGCGAAGCGTGGATCCCCACGCGGATGTATCGGCGAGAATCTCGGATGCAAGGTGATCGATCGGAGCCCGGGGGTTGCGGATTTGGAGGTCGGGTCGGGACGCGAAAAATCGGGGAAGTCGGGTCGGGCGTCACGACCCGTGGGAAGTGGTCCACATGGAGGAGTTGACCGGGGGGTCAACGTCCCCGTGGACCAATGGGGACAGGCCACGTAATAAATATTTGTAAATTAAAAATAAAATACTAAATGGCCGAATTATTAAAAACTCAAAACATGAAAAATGTTTGTTTTAATTTTTTCTTTTTTTGTGATTTTTAATTAATTTTTCAAAATAAAAATAAGGTATTTACACTAGGGTGTTATATATAGGTATTTGTACAATATAGGTTTTTGATTTTTGATTTTTAATTAGTTATTTTTATACATTTTTATCCCCATTTTATATTTTATTTATTTATAGCATAAAATTAGGAATAAAAATATATTTTTATTTTATTTTTATTATTTATATACAAGGGTTAAATAAATAGATATATACATCTATATACATGGTATGTGTACAAGGTTCTTTTTTATTTTTAATTTTGTTCTTTCTATTTGATTTTTGTTTTTGTAGATTTTATTTTATTTACTTACAACATAAAATATAGAATATATACACATTTTTATGGAAATTAATTTATTTATTTACAAGGTTAAATAAATAGATAGGTGTGGGTGTATGTACAAGGTGAATATGTATAAATGATCTATTTTTATTTTCTTTTTGATTTTTCCATTTTTATCTTGATTTTGTATTTACAAATATGTACAAGCCACTTTTATTCTATTTTTAGAGGAAAATATTTTTGTAATATTTACAGGTATATTTACACACATGAGCCCCTATCTCTCTCTACTTTGGCTTTTTTGCGGTCAGGCCCATGCTGAGCCCTCCCTTGGGATTAGGTTGCTCAATATTTATTCTAAATATTTCCCTCTTTTTCTTTTTAATCTTTATTCTTTTATTTTTGCACAAAAACATGATAATTATTACTTTTTACACCATGCATGCTTTGTTAATTATTTGTATTTACAAACATATACATGCATTTGCAAAGGTTTTTGTAGCTAAAATATAAGAATAAAGAGTGATGAATGAGTATTCATCACCCCCCTATACTTAACTTTGCTAGTCCCTTAGCAAACACTTATTTGAAAAAGAAGTGCAAAAAGAGAAAGAAAAAGAAAAGGAGGAGAATGCACATGGATCAAGGTTGAATATTAAACTTGCCATCATTAAATTGAATTATGGAGTTCGATCAGATCTTTGGATTATTAATGTGTCAGAACCTTATTTGGACTTAAGCTTAAAACTCAACAGCCTCTAAGTTCCACCAATCTATAATCAAGACTCCTCAACAATCCAGATACGAACAAGTCATCAAACACAAACCCTGAAGACCATGAATCTTTCCTTGTACTGTGATGTGAGGTATAAGCTCTCCACCTCAAAAATGGCAACTTGACAATCCTCCCCAATAAGGTAACTTTTTGACCCCAATCTGTCCACTCTTTCCTCGAGGAGCGGGGTATTCCCTTCTAAGTTCAAGTTCAACCCGCTCAAGAAGAGGGGGAAGAAGAGAATGGACCACGGCCAGTGTAGCCATGTATCCTTGGGAGCTCAACCAGTGTAGCCAAGTCTCCCTGCTGCAAGCTACATAAGGTGGGACATGAATCTCAAGCTTTGCTTATTGCACTATATACATACTCCAGTGGGATTATCATTTTCTATCAGACCTACCACTTTTTTGGAGTTATTTTCTTTTGGCATTTTTTTCAAGTGCATCTATACAACATATACATGTGCAACATATATACAAGGAGTTTTTCCTCTTGAGCCAGTAGGCTATCCCTCTTTTGAAGCTTTATTGCAACCCACAACTCATGTCGTTAGACCTCATGGAAACCAGACCAAGTTGAGACGCACTTCCTTCACTAAAAGAAGAAGAGAGGTTCTCCTAGAAGTACTACCCTCATATGCTACCCCAAGTCAAGGAAGACTGCCTCCTCACCACCTCATCCGTAGAGAGCTCGGTGCAAAGTGCTAGTGTCCAAGTAAAGCCATTGTCCCTATGAGTCATGTGTTGTTGTTAAGTGCTCTACTTAGTCTCATTGAGATGACATGTGATCATAGCCTAGTGGACTCAAAGAATTAAGTCACCATGGACCTGAAAAGCCTTAACCCTAAGCCCTATAAGGTTCCTCTTAGAAATTAGGTGGATTAAGATCTTAATCAAGCTCCATTTCCCAATTTAATTCCAGGCTAGTTTAAATGTCAACTATCATCCAGAAAAACTATATACATATATACAAAGATGCTATTTACACAAATTTTATAAACATGCAAAATTTTTGAAAAATGTTTTGAAATCATGGATGAATGAATGCATGAAGTGCAAGTTTTGCAAAAGTATTTACACACATTTACACAAGATTTTTGCAAACTTTTGATTTTCAAAACATTTTGGAAAAATTTTGTACTATATACATAATTTTGATAAGAAAATATTTACACAAACTTTACACAAAAGATTTTTGAAAACATTTTTACAAAAATAATTTGTACACTAGCTATGTATGTGCAATAAAAGAATGTTTATTTACAGGAAAAAAATTTTCATTAATTAATTTTTTTTGTGATTTTTAAGGTTTTTAGCCATTTTATTTATTAACACACTCACACAAAGTATGAGTTATGGCTAAAATATATATGAAATATATACACCCCCCCTATACTTAGCTCGAACGTTGTCCTCAGAGTAAAGAGCGATGAAGAAGACATAACTCGTGCTATGTATAGGTAAGTGAAAAGGAAGGCTATATACAAAGACGAATGAATGAATAGAAAATCAAGAGAGTCTCGGCTTTTCCCCCTATACTTAGGATCAAGTAATCCTATAGCTGGCTGTACACAAAGGGAAAACCGAGTGGCGAATGTACAGGGTCTACCCCCCCTATACTTAGGGTAAAATATCCCTAAGTATAGGAAGCAAAACAGGGGTAGAAAGAATCAAAAGAGATACCCAAAGGTCCTACATCCCCCCATACTTAGGGTAAAGTACACCCTAAGTATAGCATAATCAAAAGATGAATAAAGGGATGTGGGACTAAAGAATGTGATGATATGGACATCTAGATCTATACAGGTCGGAAGAACAATGATAGTCAGGCATGAGATGCAATAGATGTGAGTCAAGAGACCACATCTCACGCAAAATGAATAGGGGCAACATCAACGACCCGCGGCTCATGATCTAGAAATGGCTTGAGCCGCTGGCCGTTCACTCGAAAGGTACTCTCAAAAGACAACTCAGATATATCAATGCTACCGTTGTCGTGTACCTTTCTCACCAAGTAGGGTCCCTTCCATTTGCTCTGTAGCTTCCCTGGAAATAGACGAAGCCTCGCATCAAACAGCCATACCCTCTGTCCAGGCTCAAAATGCTTGTGGCTGATGTGAGAATCATGCCACTCCTTCGCTCTCTCCTTGTAATGTAGGCTGTTTGAGAAGGCGGTATCTATAAGCTCCTCCAGGGCTGCTAACTCTGCCCTCCTCTGGTCTCCTACACTCTCTGAATCCATAAGTATCTCAGTGACTGCCCAAAGTGACCTGTGTCTCAGCTCAACAGGTAAATGGCATGGCTTGCCATATACGAGGCGAAAGGGAGATGTGCCCAATGGTGTCTTGAAAGACGTCCTATATGCCCACAAGACCGTGTCCAAAAGCTGTGACCAATCCTTTCGGTCAGGGCAGACGACTTTCTGCAATATAGTCTTGATCTCCCTGTTCGACACCTCGGCTAGACCATTCGTCTGTGGATGGTATGGAGTGGCAACTCGATGGTCTATACCGAACTCGCTAGCAAGGGCCTTCACCTGGTCGTTGATGAAATGAGACCCCCATCTGTAATCAATACTCGAGGTACCCCGAACCGCATGATGATGTGCTTCCTCAAAAATCTGCAAACTGTCCTTGCATCAGCGGCTCGGGCGGGGATAGCCTCAACCCAACGATTAACATAGTCAACAGCCAACAAAATGTACTCAAATCCCTGACTCTTAAGGAATGGACCCATGAAATCGATGCCCCATGCGTCAAAAACCTCACAGAAGTGAATGGGTTGCATCGGCATCATATCACGCTGTCCACAAGTGCCCATCCTCTAACAGTCAGTACACCTCTTCACGAACTCATTCGAGTCCTTGAAGAGGGTAGGCCACCACAAGCCGGATTGGAGCACTTTCTGTGCCGTTCTCCTCCCAGAATGTTGTCCTCCTGCGTCAAGCTTGTGGCAGTAAGTGAGGACGCTATGGTGCTCCTCCTGAGGAATGCACCTACGCCAGACGCTATCCCCTCCTTCGTGGTAAAGGATGGGATCCTCCCAGTGGTAGGACTTGGCCTTCGCGAGGAAGGTCTCAAGCCTCTGTCTGGGCCAACCTTGTGGAACTTTCTTAGCAACAAGAAAGTTCACAATGTAGGCATACCACGGGAGTGAGGCGATAGCAAGGATCGCCTCATCTGGGAAGGTCTCACAAATGGGATCAATCTGCTCAGAATCCTCAGGCTGCTCTAAACGGGAGAGATGATCCACCACCACATTCTTGACTCCAGGCTTATCCTTTATCTCAATGTCGAACTCCTGGAGTAGAAGGATCCATCTCGTCAGTCTGGCCTTGGCATCCTTCTTTGCCATGAGGTATCGGATGGCGGTGTGATCGGTATACAAGGTCACTCTAGATCCAATGATGTAAGATCTGAACTTATCTAGGGCGAACACTACGGCTAGCATCTCCTTCTCTGTGACTGTATAATTCCGCTGGGCGGAATCCAATGTGCGGCAAGCGTAGTGGATAGCAAAGGGGACTCCATCCCTCCTCTGTCCCAGCACAGCCCCCACGACAAAATTGGAAGCATCCGTCATGATCTCGAATGGGAGAGACCAATCAGGCGGCTGGAGAACAGGAGCCTCAATAACATACTGCTTGAGAGTTTCGAAGGACGAAAGACACTTGTCATCGACAAGGAACTCAGTGTCTTTCGTCAGCAGGTCACTCAACGACCGGGCGATCCGACTAAAATCATGAATAAATCGTCGGTAGAAACCGACGTGCCCCAGAAATGACCGTAACTGCTGCAAATTGGACGGCGGTGCGAGTTTTCTAATGACATCAACCTTGGCCGGATCAACCTCCATGACCCTGTTGGAGATGATATGGCCAAGCACCATCCCCTGAGTCACCATGAAGTGACTCTTCTCCCAAGATAGCACCAAGTGAACCTCTATACATCGCTGGAGTACTCGGTCTTGGCAGTCAAGTCAGGAGTCGAATTCGTCGCCGTAAACCGAGAAATCATCCATGAAGACCTCTAAGCACTCCCCTACCATGTCCGAAAAGATCGACAGCATGCATCTCTGAAAGGTCGCAGGGGCATTGCATAGCCCAAATGGCATGCGTCGGAAGGCGTATGTGCCGAAGGGACATGTAAAGGTGATCTTCTCCTGGTCCTCAGGAGCGATGGCCCCCTGGTTGTAGCCCGAGTACCCATCCAGAAAACAATAATGGCTCTTCCCTACCAGTCTCTCAATGATCTGATCAATAAAGGGCAGGGGGAAATGATCCTTCTTGGTGGCCTGGTTGAGTCTCCTGTAGTCAACGCAGACCCGCCAAGAAGTGGGTACTCGTGTAGCAATCTCCTCTCCAGACTCACTGATCATAGTAGTGATGCCCGTCTTCTTGGGCACCACATGCAAGGGGCTGACCCACTTGGAGTCGGAGATGGGGTAGATAAAATCAGCGCTCCACCATTTTGAAATTTCCTTCATGACAACCTCTCTCAGATTTGGGTTCAGCCGCCGCTGGAACTCACGCGACGGCTTCGCCTCATCCTCGAGATAGATAAGGTGGGAGCACAGGGCCAGACTTATCCCCTGGAGATCTGCTACGCTCCATCCGATTGCCTTGCTGTTCTTTTCAAGAACCCCCATCAAACGGGATTCTCGCTCTCCAGTCAGATCGGCGGAGATGATGACTGGGTACATCTCAGGTCCACCCGCAAAGAATCGATACTTCAGCGAAGTAGGGAGCGGCTTCAGCTCTGGACAGCTGGGTGCTGGTGGATCTGGCCTCTGAAAAGTCTGTGTGAATGCTGCCAAATCTGCATGGGAGAACTGAAACTCTATCAATCTCAGAAACTGGAGAATGCTGCCCTGATAGACTGTCTCTGCTCTGCTCGGCATCTACCTACTCCTCAGCTGTAGGCTCAGTGGAAATCAGGTCTGGCATGTGATCCTCACAATCTGCCCAATAAGACTCTGACTCTGAGGGATCTGTATCATCTATGGTGGCATCAGAACCACAATCATCACAAAAATCTGTGTCGCGGTCGAGAACCGGCTCTGCTGCCTCTGAAGTATCCTGGACCAGGAATGTGCTCTCCAAGCTCTCCTCTGTTGTCAACTCTGCATCAGCGGTATCTGAAAATGAGAGGATGGCATGTGCTGCTGGGTCTGCCCAAACTGCCTCATCGTCTGTGATCACAAAGTCACAGTCCTGGTGGATGTCTAGCCCAGCATCTATCAGCTGCTCTGTATCTGAGGTGGTCTCTGAGCATGATCTCTCTCTGGCTCGGCTGTCCTCGACTGTCTCTATTTGTACACTTTCGCCCTCGACGCGAAAGTATACCTCCCCGCTATCATGATCAGTCACCGCCTTGGCTGTGGCCATGAACGGACGACCGAGAATGATGGGGGTATCGGTCACTGAATCAGGGATCTCCATGTCCAACACTACGAAGTCCACGGGGAATTGCAGGCCCTGAATAGTGACGACAACATCTCGCAACAACCCCTTTGGCCTCTTGACAGATCGATCAGCAAACTGAAGGACTATCCTGCTCTGTCTAAGAGTCCCCAACTCGAAGCGGTCGAGAAGGGCTGCCGGAAGGAGGTTGGTCGACGATCCGCTATCTAATAGAGTACAGTCGAACCTCTGCTCTCTAATGTGGCATATGACATAAGGGGCTCCTGAATCTGGCCTCTTGGCCGGCAGACGGTTCTGGATCGCGAAATGCGTGGCTTTCGTCAGCACATGGATCTCTGAGTGGTGGTTCCTCCTCTTCCTCCTGACTGCGGTCCTGTCTCTCAACGAACGCTGAAGAAGGGGGATGTGCTGCAAAGCCTCCTGAAGAGTCAGCTGTATGTGAAACCGATCTATCATCTACTGGCTGAACTCTTCCTGATCTCTCTTTTTTGGAATTTCTGTTTTCTTCCCCTTCCCCATCTGAAGGGCTCTAGGGAAGGGGATCACTGGGTCCTTCTCAGATGAAGGACTAGGAAAAGGTCTAGACGGCTCGACGGCCGGATCCGCACATACATCACGCACCACAGTGGGACCAGAAAAAACAAAACCTTTTCCTTTATTCACAACAGGGTTCTGAGATACATCAGAAGTAGGAAAAACAACAGATCTCTCAAAATGAACATGGGTGGCCTCAGCACCACCATCGGTTGGATCAACTGGAAGACTCGCGGCCTCAGTACCGTGCTCTGGCTCGGCATCGTGGGTGGCCTCAGTACCACCTCCTCCAACTGGTGAAATGGCGGCCTCAGCACCGCTTGTGGAATCAGCATCCTTGGTGGCATCAGTACCACCGTCATCATCTCTAGAGGCCTCAGTACCACTCTCCTCCTCGCCTGGTGCTCTGGATGTCTCCTCATGATGTAGCTCAGACGAGGCGCCGCCTGCTGGCATCCTACCGCTCCTAAGTGTGACAAAATCAGTATCAAACAGATATCCAGTCATATCACCAAATGCATCACTAGGAGTGGTATACTCAGTACAAGCTACCTACGCAGATTTCCGCTTCAGGCTGTTGGGGTTCGGCTCGATTTTGGCAGGGATGGCGGCCTTTCCTCTCACAATGTCCCGCATCTCCTGGCAGAACTCGTCCATCTCCCGTCGAAAGGTAGCCTGCTGATCAGTGAGAAGGCGGGCTATATCATCTAAGGTTGGGCTCTCATGGGAGCCCGACGGGTAGCCTCTCTGGTAGTGAGGCTGCTGGAACTGGTGCTGCTGCTGCTGAGAGGGGTATGGGTGATGCTGCTGCTGCTGCTGGTGAGGCTGATCTCGCCTCCAAGACTGTCCCTGCTGATAGGGACGAGGACCATAGGACGACTGCTGCTGCTGCTGTGGTGGGTACACTGGGGGCTGCTACTGCGGCTGGTGCTCTCTCTAATGGCCGTACTGGCCTCCCTGTCCTGATGACTGTTGCTGGGGCTGGGTACCTCCTGTCCCCCACCGGAATCCGGGATGGTCTCGTCGGATACCTGGCTGAGGGCGGTCATACCAAATCCCGTTGACATCCATCAACGGCTCTGCATCGTACTGGGCTGGCGGGGGTACTGCCAGAGGCTAATCAGGCTGGTATACCACCATCTGCAAGTATGGAGATGGTGGTGACTGGTAGGTGGGTTGCGGCTGCTGGTACGGCTCCGCCTGTACAAGGTGAACCTGTCTAGGCTGCTGGTGTGAGCTCGAGCGCTGGGACGAGCTGCTGCTGCTGCCGTGATCGCCTCGCGACTGAAGATGGGGCTGGGAAGCCGTCTATGCCTCCTGGAGACACATGAGCTGGGTCTTCATGTCGCTCAGAGTCTGTGCCATCTGCTCCATCTGAGTGATGCCCTGGCACTGCTTCTTCTCAATCAGCTCCATCCGGTCCAACTTCTCGCTAATGATGCCCATGTCCGCAGCTGATGACTCTGCCTGTGCTGCTGCTACTGCGGACGAACTGGAAGGACCGACGTCTACCCGTGCTATCCTCTGGTACTGCACGTGTTGTGGTTGCTGGGGTCTGCCCTGAGTGTATAACCAGGTCTGGGACATCACCATGTAGTTCTCGGCTCGTGATCCTTGGCGAAGTAAGACCCGCCACAAGAAGTGTTCACCAAGCCCTGAAGCTCTGGTGTCAGCCCGCTGAAAAAGCTCTGCACGAGGTTCAGCTTGGAAATGTTGTGGTGCGGGCATCTATCAGTCAACTCTCTGAACCTCTCCCATGCCACATGAAACTGCTCGTTGGGGAGCATGGAGAAGTTGCTGATCAGGGCTCTCGTGGCATTGGTCCGCCCGAGTGGATTGTACTTATGCAAGTACTCGGTGCGGAGCTGCTCCCAAGTGTAGACAAACTTCCCCAGATGTTTCAGCCAGGTGGCTGCTCTGTCTGCCAAAGAGAAGGGGAAGGGAATCATCCTGATGGTATCCTGGTCCACCTGACGATCGTGGACAGTACTGCAGATCATAAGAAACTCCTGGAGGTGGAGATGGGGCTCCTCGGTGGTGAGCCCATGGAAACGGGGGAGTAACTGCAAGGTGTTCGGGGGGAACTTGAAGTCCCCCACGATGGCTGGTAGCACAACCCAGTGATGCATCAGCGTCGATCCGGGGTTGTGCAACTACTGCATCGGTCTCGGTGGCTCTCCTGCTCCTGCCGCGGCGGCTGCCGCTGCGGCAGCAGCCGTAGGAGAATGGTACCGGAGGGCTCTACCTAGTGTTCGGGTCACTCTCTCGCACAATCAAACCAAGTAATGAGGGGGTTGCTCTCC
Organism: Ottelia alismoides; assembly: GCA_037367405.1. Classification (NCBI taxonomy): domain Eukaryota; kingdom Viridiplantae; phylum Streptophyta; class Magnoliopsida; order Alismatales; family Hydrocharitaceae; genus Ottelia; species Ottelia alismoides. Next base: position 367,905 of record JAZKJV010004754.1, read on the forward strand.
CCAAGACAAATTTCTAGATTAGGTGTCTTTTAATGATCAATAGTTTTAGCAGTCCCAATTTTATGGTTTTTCTTTTTAATCTTTTTCAATACAAACAAAGAGGCCTAACGAATTTTTCGATTCTCCTGGTTATTAAGTCAAAAATAGGGAGAGAAGACGAAAAAGTCGATGCGCGATGAAATCAATGATGCATGCAAAGTAAGAAAGGCGTACCTGACTCCAGCACTCTACATGCAATATGATCCGTGCATAATGTAAAGACAGAAAAGTAAACTACCTATATGGTGCAGCGGGAAAAACCGAGTCCTAAGCAGGCAACTTCTACACGACAGAATGGTCTAGCTGGTCACCGGCCTTCGATCCAGAGAGTCCGGTCTCGGTCTACCCCTCTTCCTCCCGACAAATCGGGTTCAGGAGCAGCGCTTGGCAGGGCAGGCTGCGGCACGTAGGCTCGAAGGAAAATGAATCAGCTATTTTTATTATTCTTTTATTAGTAGGTCCAATTAACGATCTATAGGAATAGGCAGTCTATTAGGTGTGTGGATCCTACTCAGTACGGCACAGTCAAGTAGAAAGTTCTACGACTACGGGCTCGAGAAAAACCGCGTAAAACCGTAAAAGGCAGCGAAAAACCAAAAACCCACGAAAAAGCCGCGAAAAATCTAAGGTCCCCCGAGCACACCGGTGCTTGGCGAAACAGGCCAGAGAAAAGAAGTCCAAGTCCTGTGAGTGTCCCTGTATTATTACAATAATCAAATGAATAAAAGTAACGTCTACTCCTCGCCCACTGAGTTACTCTCTCGCTCTCTCATGCGGTTCCGTGCAGAAGGGAGCCTCCTTCGAATCCCGCGGCTGCACCGGCTCCTCGAAAGTCGCCTCCTCGGTCCTCGGGCCCTCGCAAGATAGCAGATAAAGTATCACATACCAAGAATAATCAAGTAAAGACAAAAAATATAAACATGGGTATATGTGCAGAAGTGATAAATAAAATAAACACACAAATTCAAACAAAAACAAAAAAGAAAGAAAAGAAAATAAAATAAAATAAAACAAAAATAAGAGAAAAAGAAAAAGCCGCAAAAAGCCACAGAATCAGAAAAAGACGCGGAAAGCCGCGAAAAAGAAAACAAAGAGAAAATAAAAAATAAAAAGAAAGACTACTAAGCCGTGCTCCCCAGCAATGGCGCCATTCTGATGACTCGACGGGGCTCTGGGGAGCTCAGGCGAGTCCGGCGGAGGTCGAGCTGCTGCACCTGGATGTCGAAGCCCTCAGATGGGCTCCCTGGGACCTGCAAAGATGTGCAACAGACTCGCGGGTCGAGGGCAAAGTGCCTCGACCCTATTAGGCGTGGTGATTGTGAACGGTGCGGCGGGGCGTAGGGGCTCCGGCGATGCGACGGCGGAGGAGCCCCAATCCCAGCTCCTGTACGAGCTAGGTTGAGCGAGTGGGTGGAGAAGATGCGCGGGGAGAAGGCGATTGTGATGGGGTGCTCTGATGATGGAAGGGGTGGATCGTGTGGGAGGAATCGAAGCTCGAAGGTGACGGGGAGATTTGGGCGTAATGCGAAATTAAAGAAATAAAGAGGGAGAAGGGGCTACCTACTGGATGGATTCGACTATGGAGGAGCTGGCGATGCTCCTGGTCCTTGCCTTGAGGACCGTCGGTGTCCGAGGCTCTGGCGCTACCTCCAGGCGGCGCACGGCAGCGCAAGCTCGCCGGATCGATGGTCGAGACGTCCCCTCCTCGCTGCAACAATGCCCGGAGCGAGCTGTCACTCTCGCGGAGGCACTGGAGGTCACTGGGTGGAGTGTGAATGAGCCAAAGATGCAGAAATGGGAGGCGGAGCTCGGCTTATGTATGGGTGCAGGTCCGAGAAGAAAGGCTCGGGCAGGGTTCCGTGAAGCGCGGATCCCCACGCGGATGTATCGGTGAGAATCTCGGATGCAAGGTGATCGATCGGAGCCCGGGGGTTGCCGATTTGGAGGTCGGGTCGGGACGCGAAAAAATGGGGAAGTCGGGTCGGGCGTCATGACCCATGGGAAGTGGTCCACAGGGGGGAGTTGACCGGGGGGTCAACGTCCCCGTGGACCAATGGGGACAGGCCACGTAATAAATATTTGTATTAAAAAAAACTAAATAGCCGAATTATTAAAAAATTAAAACATGAAAAATGTTTGTTTTAATTTTTTCTATTTTTTTGTGATTTTTAATTAATTTTTCAAAATAAAAATAAGGTATTTACACTAGGGTGCTATATATAGGTATATGTACAATATAGGTTTTTTATTCTTGATTTTTAATTAGTTATTTTTATACATTTGTATCCCCATTTTATATTTTATTTATTTATAGCATAAAATTAGGAATAAAAAGATATTTTTATTTTATTTTTATTATTTATATACAAGGGTTAAATAAATAGATATATACATCTATATACATGGTATATGTACAAGGTTCTTTTTTATTTTTAATTTTGTTCTTTTTTTTATTTTTATTTTTGTAGTTTTTATTTTATTTACTTACAACTTAAAATATAGAATATATACACATTTTTATGGAAATTAATTTATTTATTTACAAGGTTAAATAAATAGATGGGTGTGGGTGTATGTACAAGGTGAATATGTACAAATGATCTATTTTTATTTTCTTTTTGATTTTTCTATTTTTATCTTGATTTTGTATTTACAAATATTTACAAATATGTACAAGCCACTTTTATTCTGTTTTTAGAGGAAAATATTTTTGTAATATTTACAGGTTTATTTACACACATGAGCCACTATCTCTCTCTACTTTGGCTTTTATGCGGTCAGGCCCATGCTGAGCCCTCCCTTGGGATTAGGTTGCTCAATATTTATTCTAAATATTTCCATCTTTTTCTTTTTAATCTTTATTCTTCTATTTTTGCACAAAAACATGCTAATTATTACTTTTTACACCATGCATGCTTTTGGTAATTATTTGTATTTACAAACATATACATGCATTTGCAAAGGTTTTTGTAGCTAAAATATAAGAATAAAGAGTGATGAATGAGTATTCATCACCGAGCTTTTCATTTGCAGGCACTTCGAGGAAGGAATCTATCTGGTTCAATCAAAGCATCATGCTCTCGGATCAGATCAGCCGTCATCATCGTCATTATTGCAATCCCTAGGGACAACAAACAACATGAATGCATCTCGAGTTCCGGTTTCATGTGCAGCTCGAAGCCTCCGGGAGTAGATGGCGAAATATCATTCCACCGACCTCGTCGATGCATCATTTTCCACCTGAGGCTGATTTTGTCAACGCTTCAAAATCCATCTGAAGCATAATGCATGATTAGCTTCAATTAAGAACATATCTGACTTTAACTGAGTTACACAACATCCCACTGCAACCTGGAGTCGTTTGTAATCGTTGCTTAGAGCCGAGAGGCACCGCCGCATCCGATTGCTTGGAGTAGCGATACCCCTGCCTGGAATTTTGATGAAACCGCTTGGAGCCGAGCATCATCAGAACCAATCGCAACCGAGCATTCTTCGCCTCCGATCGAGAATAGCATAGTGCAAATCAACGCTACACCTGCAGATTCAAATCCTCACGGCCAATATACCCGAGAACTATTTGAGATCCAAGCACCTGTGAGCTTAATCAATCATCGAAGAAAGACGAACCTGGAGAGAATCTAATCAGAAAATTCATAGCAGCATTCTCCTACATTGGGCTAGAACAGGAGTTCATCCCAGACTGCATGACAACCATAGGATCTAATTTGATCGTACGATCCGACGATAAGAAACATGTCGGCACCTGGACGAACTCACCTCATCCACTGCTCAAGTTGATCTCACGTGCTTCACACGTGAAGTCGGATATTTTGGGTATTTTGCAGGATTTGCCCCGACATTTTTGAGATTAACATACCGGTCCCACCCTACAGCAGTCATGTGTTAGAGCACATGATATCTCGGAGAATTTGCGGACAGCACCTTGCAGTTCTGCATTTTTACACGTACACACCCTTCTATTTCCAGTGTATTACATATACCCCTCTATTGTATAGATAACTACCTATACATATTATATACCTAATAAATAAAAATACACACATAAAATACAAAAAAATACTATATTTTACATTTTACACATTATTAAATACATTTTAAAGCAAAACAAAACAAAAATTAAATAATAAAATCAATAAAAAAATATAAAATTCACAAAAACTTGAAAAAATCATAACTAACTCAAGAAAAATCCTCTAAAAACGCACAATATATCGTTTCGAAGGTAATTTCATCTACTTTCTACAGAAAATACAATAAAAAAATATTTTTACATTATTTGCAATCTTGAAAACTACAAAAACGTCACAATTTTCAATAAAAATAGGTCTTTCTCTCTAAAAATTAACCAAAACTCATAAAAATCTTAAAAACCTTGTAAAAATCTCTAAAAATAGTAAAAAAAACATTAAAAATATAAAAAGTACAAAATAAAATTCAAATAAAAATTAAAACATTTTCAAAAATAATAAAAAAATACAAAATACAAAGAAAATAAAAAAACAATATAAAATTCATAAAATTCAAATAAAAATCTCGAAAAATCCCTAAAAATAAAATAAAAATTAGGAGATCCTTAGCCTAAGTTTTTCTACCGATTTTCCCTAGTTTAATACATTTTGCCTCCCTGAGTTCGACACTCCCGTACGAATCCACTATACACATTTGTTTAGGAGTATAAATAAAATTAAAAAGATTAATTAACCTAATCTTTTCTGGTAAACTCACTTGGTCGATACGACGACCGAAATTTATCTATGACTCTTTTACAGGTTCAGAAGACAAGTGATCAGGTGGTGTTTTTCACAAAGCCAAGAATGTTGGCTTGGGGGGTCATATACTATAAAAAAATTCTTAATATATAGGGATTTTCAACATCTGATGCAAAAATTGACTTCATATCATATCATCTCTAAAAAATAATAAAGAACTTTCATAGCAAATCGTAACATCTTTAAAAATATAAAAATAAAGACTTGAGTAACAAAATTACAATAATGTCATTGCGTAGAAATTAAACATGGATACAAATAACTCTTCATACAAAATTACAAATGTAAGCAATTATTCCTCTTCTTGTATTTTCGAATAGTTCCTGAAAGAACAAAATTAACGGTGCTATAATTTTTATAATATAAGAAAATAAAAGAGATCAAACATACATTTAACTTGAATTATTTAAAACACATTATCCTTTACTTTGAATCATATTCATCTATATCTGATTTCGTTGAAATATTTTCTACAATTTCTTTCTCAATGTAAATTAATAAACAATTTCTAAGAAAATTATATTCCATCTTTTACGATGCCAACATTTAATAATCTTCATTGATAAAAATGCTCTTTCAGATGTTGCAGTGGAGAGCGGGAAGAGTCAAAACTAGCCAAATTAATCGATCAACCAAATAATATATACTTGATTTACCCATTTGTGCTAATTTCTGACAAAGATTAACAAGATCAGAAGATCCATTAAGAATTGGATGAGCATCAAAATCTGACTTATAATGTAATAGTTGTTTTTCTAACAACAATCTCTCTTGCTCCGAGAAATCATATGGATAGAACTCTCCTGATAATTTACAAATATCAACAATATTGAATGATTTGTAATTGTCTCTTGGGTCTAAAGCCGCACTAAGTGTAAGAAGCTTGGTGGTATTTTCATTAAAGTGATTATTAAGTTCTGATAATTGAGAATCTATTGCAACTGTAAATATATCCACTCGATAATGATGAAGTGTAACTTTAGTTGTTTGACCGCGAGACCATATTCGGCTTGTAGAATAGAAAGAGTTTTGGTTTGAAACTTCAATATTTCTTCTTTGAGAAAATGTAACGTTTTAAAAAATAATGCATCCCAACTATCTTCTCTTAACTTTTGAAGGTATTCTTTGGTGGATGAGACAAGCTACAAAGCATTTAAAGTATCTAATATTTTCCGTTGAAGAACTTGACATAAATCTTCTGTTATCCCCAAAATTGCTTCCATAATATGTATGATAAGAATAAACTCAAAGGAAGTTACATCTTCGTATGCTTCATCTACTTCTGCACGTTGTTAATAATTATCGCCCCATCAATGATGGTCAAAAGTACCTTGCAGATTGCACTATACATTTTGATAAAATAGCAAATAGATTTATAATGAGAACTCCATTGAGTTTCACATGGATGTTGTAGTGTACTCATCTGATTATGCCCAGTGCCAGATTGAATTGCATTTGTTGATAATAAATAAGTAATATCAACAGCATGAGAAGCTTGTAATTCATCATGTCGTTTAGATGATGCATTAACAATATTGCTAATAGCACCAACTTGTTAAAAACTTATGAATGGGAATCATCTCCCTTGAAGAAGTTACAAGAGATAGTTGAAAACGATGAGCCAAACAATAGATATAATAAGCATATTGATTTTCATTCATGATCAAGGCTTGTAATCCATTCCATTCTCCACGTATATTACTAGATCCATCATATCCTTGACCTCTATTTTTTTTATAATCAAGATTATTTTGTAAAAGAACTTCAAATAATCTATTTTTTAATGTAATTCTCTTGTATATGGTACATGGACCAAGTCAAAAAATCTCCCACGTAAATAACCCTTTCTATCAACAAATCTAAGAACAATAGTCATATGTTCTCTCTTTCCTTCATCTACAGCTTCGTCAATTATAACATAAAAAGCATCATCTGCAATCTCATCACAAATAGCATTTCTTACTTTACCAGCCATAATTTGAAGAATCTCTTTTTGAACATCTGGTGAGGTATATTTAGCATTTCTCGGAGCATTTTCTAATACAACTTTTTCAACTTCTTCATTAAAAGATGCCACAAATTTCATTATCTCAATAAAATCTCCACAATTGGAAGAACTTGGTCGTTCATCATTTCCTCTGAATGCCCATGCTTGGAATGATAGCCAACAAACAACATTGATTGTAGTGCTTAGGCGTAATCGATTTTCTTGAATTTGCTTGACATCTTATTTTTGGATGATGTGTTCAATATATTGTGCTTTATTCATGATGTTTTCATACTTTCTTCTGCCAAATTATGTATAGAGCCACTGCTTCCTATGTGACTCAAGAAAGAGCAGTCATTTCCATTGTTAACTTTATTCCAGTTTTGAAATCCATCAACGATGAATATATTTATACCCTACTTTAAATTGGGCTTACCCGAAAAAAGAAAGCAAGGAAAGCAAAAAGCAGCATCTTTAGAAGGTGAATACTCTAACCATGAATGCTGTATAAACCAAGATGTCTGAAATCTACGATGTTGTTTCTCATTGCTATTATATAGATAGTTTACCATAATGTGTTGGTAAGGTCCCAAATTTAAGTAAGTATGTATTATTTCTTCTCTCCTATCATGAGGATAGTCCCATATCATTTGGCGTACCACATGATCTCTTTCTAATGAACCATCAAAAGATTTATGAATCTCAACTCGTGAAATTTTTGAAGGAGGAAGTCTCTCTTCTTCTGAATTTTGAGAAGGAAGAACATTTGCAAAATAAACGATGATGGACCTCTTTAACATGGTTGATCTAAAAGCATTAAATTAGTGTAATAGTTTTAAATATAATAAAAAATAATTAACTTATTCTCAAGATAATATTTTAAATTTAATCGACAAAAAAGGAAGAATCCATAAGAGAACTACAATATTTAAATAAGTTTATTGAGAATTTTATAGAATCTAAATTGAAATATTTGCAAGAGGTAATACGATTATCACTATAACATTCATAACAAGCAACAAACTAATGTGATGATGCATTTCATATGTATGTATTGATAATTTAATTGGTATACCTCCACACTTTTATCATTAAATCATTTGAAAAATGAATACTAAATTAAAAATGTATTCAACAATATTGATACGTGTGCTTCCAAGGAGCAATGAATGGGATCAAATCAATATAAGCATATGATGGGCTCGATACAGAGTCAAAGAGGCTACGTTGGTCGGAGTTGCGACACAGGAAACTATCGGAGTCTGAAATTTAGCCTGTTCGCAGTGTTGAACCTAGAAGGGGAAGATGCCAATTGTAAATTAAGATGATAAATATATTATTTTGGAAATCGTGTAATCAAAGTCCCGATAACATCATAAATGCACTGCATACAATATAATTATTGGCATATAGTTTCTAGAATTGAGATAAAGAAATAAAAATAAAGGGGGGAGGGGGGGGGCTATAACATTCTTCGAACCACATAATACTATAAAACTAAATGTAATTAGGTCGTTGCAGCTAGAAGTTATAATATTGTATTTCTTTATAAAAAATGCTCATCCGGAACAATTGTTCCAAAATCTCACATTCTCCAATTGTTGCATGCAATCGTTTGACAATCGTAAATCAACAGGTAATGATGGACGGAGATTCTCACCTGATCGGATCACAAATGAGGATCAGAAGGAAGCACGAGCTGAGAAAATTGTAGAGGACTCCACCGTCGAACTTTGAATGCGTCGAAGAGAAAGGGGGGAGGGGCGTGGCTTTGGTTTGCACAAGAAATTATGCACGTAACGTAATGAGATTTTCAGCTGTAGATGATTGGCGGCTTTGGTTTGTTGGGAAACTATGCTCGTTCTTCTCACGTCAAACATTCTGAATTTTATATTTTTTAACTTGGAAAGAAATTGGAAGGAGTCGTGATTCATTCTAATAATAGGATGGAGGAGTTACGTGGGTCATTGATAAGAATGAGCGGTGGGAGAGGAGATTTCTGAAAATAACGGGGGGCCAAAAATGAATATCCCTCATCTCTCCTAAATTTATGGAGGGGAGGCGTGTGGGTAACGGGGAGGCCAGTCCCCCCCCCCCCCTCCCCTGTCCGTCACTGAGCATTTTGATCCACATATAGCTTGAAAATGTCGAACAAAAATTTGTTTATTTGCATCAACCTCTCAAGGACTTATTCAAGAATTACTTGAACTATTATTCAACTGAAAATGAAAACATTTGATTCCAGTCATCAAGATGGAGGAAAGATAAAGAGAGATTTTCGTCGTTTGTGGATTACTCGAATAAATGATGTTACTCACGAGAATCAAGTATGTACCGGAAACAACATAAAAAAATAGGGTGCACTGCACCCTAAAAAGGAACCATGGATACAAAACTAGAGCCCGTCAACACTAGGAGGAAACAACAAAGAGCACATCATCAGCACAGACGAGCTACCAAGATATCCACATACTAGATATGGTATCGTTGCAGCTACTTTCCCTACTTTCCCTTTGGCCTAAGGTTCATAAAGCACATCTTGGAAGATAAAACTGCAACCAGCATTAATGAGAATTTGAGTCAGTATAAATTAGGAAGTCGAGGCAAACGGAAAACAACATCAAGGTTGTAAGATTTGTCTTGCCAACATGTCCGACATCTCTTGAGCCAAGATTTCAAGATAACAACTAAGGCCAACACCTACCAGCTATAAATCTGAAAGATCGAAGATTTGACCAGGCGTTGGACGAGATTAATACTAAAATGTTCCTATCGCAGAGCATCACAATGTACAAAATTCATAAGATTGCGAGAATTGACGCAATTTACTAGAAAGTGGTCAATCTATTCGTCGCCATTGAAACGGAAGTAAGTACCTCTAATTATTAGTACATCTTGGATCAATGATTTCTTACTAAGGAATATATAACAATGAGAAATGACTAATACGTGGCGGTGTATACGTACAAATAAAGACTAAGTAATACGCCGTATATATTTCATACATTATGGGTACAGCTCCTCTCCCTAAAGATAAAGGCATGCCCGGATTTGCGCCTTGAGAGGTGTATCGCAATTGCTGAAGGTACTGTTTGGGTATATAATATTATATGTCATGGCCCTGGCTGGGACTCATCTTTTATTAAATGTAGGGCTCCTTCTTCTTCTTGGAGGAAGTCTACGTCTGTGTGGTTATGTTCTAGAACATAAATGTCGTGCGTTTGGTCTCTAGATGCACGACAGATATCAATGCGTCATACAGTGATAATGTTCCTAACATTAATCAGAACCAGTAATTAATAGCCTCGTTTTCTAATCGCAAGTAGGAATGTGTACTGCATGCTAGTCAATTCTTTTTTATTTATGCGTTGATTTCTGATATCGGAGGAACCGTCTCGTTAGTTTAAACCTGCGGAATTATTAATTGAGTCCACGTATTAGCACCCTAAATAAATATGGGCCCTCCCTTGTCAAAACTAGACGTCGCGATGGATTAGCTACATCTTGATGGAAATGGAATAGCTTTTGATTTTCTTATACTGACGCAGGGGAATTTTTTTATATGGATAAAGTAAATTTCTTGATCTTTAAAAACAAATACCCTGCAGTTAGGTTGAAGCAAAAATGCAAGGTAGTATATTTAGAATAAATGAACGAAAGACATTACATTGATGAGTAGTCACTAGCTATGCAATTTTTATATATTTTCAAGCTACACGGAATATGACATCCTTGTCCCTATAATAAAAATCATATTGCCCACGTTTGTTATTATATTTTCGAATATTATTTTTAGCAATGAATATTATCCCTTATAAGATTATTTTTATTATTCAAATTCATAATGGATGTTGTTTCCATTGCTAGTTGCTAAAATCAAGTCGTAGAACAACGATTCTCCATTCACTCGCTCAAGAAAAAATAGTGATCTTGGCTGAAAAAGCAAAGAATAATGTAATATTTAACAAAAAAAATAAAGGACAATTTTTGTTAAATGAATCCTTACTTGCGAATATGACATTCATCACGAAATCCAACAATCAAAGATAATTTTACAATGAATAATATTTGTTAAAATATATTGGACATTATAAGCAACAAATATTGAAAATTATACATTAAAGGTAAATCTTATCGTTGCTCTTTATGGCAGACTTTCTATCATCATATTTAGATGATATTATTTCTATTTTGAGAAAAATGGAGTTGATCTATGGGGGGAGCTAACTCGGCTCCTCCGCACGATTTTTATTTTTTTTAATAATAAATTTGTGAAAATTCGTAAATATATCCATATATTATGTAATTCAAGTTTCGTGAGAAATAAAAACTCTTACGGCTTCCATCTAGAGATTCATTTTTTAATGATCACGGAATTGTTGAAATCAATCTGGTCTGGATGGAAGCCATAGGAGTCTCTGTTTCACATAAAATTTGAATGAAATAATATAGGTATATAATGATGAAAATCTATAGAAGTATTTTCGAAAAAATAAAAAATTGATAAAATAAGATGGGGGAGACAAGTTAACTCCCCATGGGGCTACCTCATTTTTCCCTTTTATATTTTTGTTGCCACAAACGGTGCATGTTTTCATGACAATTGAGATTTCAATGTCATAACCATGATAACGATAACATGTTTAGCAACAATTAGTAATATCTGATTTTTAAATTTTTGCATTGGATATAAAATTTGTGATGATTTAAGCGTAGTAAAAAAATGTTGATAGTAGACACTATATATTAGAAAAATCCAATTTTGCAAGATCACATTAGATATGACATCCGTTTGAAATGAGTCTGATGGAATAACTTAGTTTCATTCTAGGCTTACAGATTCAACAATTACCACAAGGGATCTTCATAAATCAAAAGAAGTGATCTTCTCAAAAGATTCAGGATGGAGAGTACAAAAGGAAAGACAACACCAATGGGAGCTCAAGCGTGGCTTGATGCAGATGAAAATGATAAGGATATTAATGCAACTCAAAACATAGGTATGATTGGTTCATTGTTGTATCTTTCTGGTAATAGAGCAAACATACTTTTTAATACTTCTATGTATGCTATGTTCCAATCGAAGAAATAAGCTCAAAAGTTTTAAAAAAGATATTAAAATACTTGAAAGATTCTTATAGTTATAGCTTCTTTTACCCTAGATCACCACACCTTAGGTTAAAATCTTATAGTAAAGATAATTAGGCAGGAAGTAGAACTGACAATAAGAGTACTAGTGGGTTGTGTCATTTCCTTAGAAATGTGTTGATCTCTTAGTTCTCTAAGAAACAAAATTGTGTAGCCCTATATTCAACTGAAGTTGAATACATATTTGCCTCTATTGCATGTTTGCAAGTGTTGTTGATGAAGTAGTAATTTTCCTATCTAAGAAATTTCCTTAGACTGGGTTTTAAAAGGAGAAATTTGCCTAGACTATGTTAACATAGAAGAACAACTTGTCCATATATTTACCAAATCCTTAAACCTTGATAGATTTTCCTATCTAAGAAGACACCTATGTTTATGCCAACCTAGTGACATTTCCTAAAACTTTCTTCTAAAACAAAGTTCTACAAAAAAATGGCTTCTAAGTAATAATTTGATTTTAGGCAAAAACCGTGAGAAAAATTTTTAGCCAAAAAGGCGAGAGAAAAAGAGGAGCAAGAAGTCTTTAAGATAGAGAGAAATAAATCTTTTTGATAATAACGAAAAGATAAAGAAATTTTACTACTTTATTGAGATATCAAAATATAGTTTACAGAAGAAATCTACTTAATGGAAAAAGAGAATAAAAACAAAAATTAAGGGGAGAAAATTCTTAACATGATATAGATTTGAAGAGACAAAATAATATATATATATATATATGAAATTATTTAAAAATAAATAAATATTTTGTCCTTAACTAAACATGGGAGATTGTTGGGAGCAAAGGTCGATTCATACTCATAGGGCCCGGAAGATCGACCTTCAAAGATGAGTGACTATAATTTTATTAATGACTTTCTTGTATATTTTTTGTAGCTTGATTAACTTTTTAGGTAGAAGCTCAACGATGAAAGTATAGAGAAAGCTATGAAGCCTACTCAAATCTTAAAGCACTTCTAAAAGACTCAACTTAAAGGCTTATGACTTAGAAACATATCCAAGAAGGACCCAACTCCAAAAGATCAGGTTAAAGACTTTGGATGCTGATGTGATATAATATTTAGTTTTTATTTATGCTGAAAAATAGTCTTATAATTTTTGCAAATTCTTGATCGGCAAGTAAAATTAATTCAGGATCGTCAATATGTCAAAATTGATTTTTCTGACATATGATCGATCATCTTGACACCCTTGATATCACCCTTGATATCACCCTTGATCGGTTCATTTTGTTGATCCTAATGGATCGATTCATGATTATTGACTTTTAGACATGATCAACTATATAGTTATCCATGATCGATCACCATTGATCAACCATATTTTGATCATGATCGATTACTTTTCAAATTATTGTTCAACGGTCAAATGTTATCGATCACTTTGTTGATCTTATCGATCATCCATATTACCCAACCAATCATTTCTTGATTTTTAAAAACAAAGTGTTGGGACTTCCATTTTCTCACACAAACGACTCTTTTGAGGCCAACACTGTATTAAAAGACCCTATGCTTATTTTTTGAAACACACGAACAATAAGAATTATTCTCAACTCTTAAAATAACTGAAAGGGTGATGTTCTTATGCCATATTCTAGTTCTTTCAACGTTTTTGCCCTCTCGAGCTCTATTAAATCCAAAGTTGTCAAGCTACTGAAGTTGTTTGTGCTCTCTGTGCTCAATAATGATCTTCATCTTCGAGTAGATTCTATGTTGAAAGTATATAAGCTTGTGGATTCAAGTCTATTTCTTATTTTTTTTTGTATTCAACATTTTTGTATAGGTATCCAAGTTGTGTGATTCCTTTCTCTATGAGAGATAAAATCTTCCTTTGAGAGTTGCTGAAGGAATGGTACAGTTTATACAAGAGGTTGTTCAACCCTCAATTTGAAGTAGTGTTGGATTAGTGGAGACAGATTTCGACCAGCGAGCGAAGGGGAATTTATAGATCAGGAATCCGGGTCTTGGTTTTCACCCGCTTGGATTTCCACATAAAAATCACTATATCTTTATGGTTTGACATTCTTTTATATTTGTGGTTTATGAGTAATTTATTAATTGGATATTTTTATTATGATAATTGTTTATTGCATAATTCACCCCCTCACTTCTTGTGATGAACTCATCGAAGGTTTGACTAAGTAGTTAAATCAACTATGTTATATGCCTCGAAATAACAATATCTCTACTTCATGATCATAAATAAAAAGTCATGCTTAATATTTTAAGAACATTGTTGTTTAGTTCATAAATACTATGAGTATGTGAACAATGGCTCTATTATTGGTGTCCTACTGTAATACTTTACTTCTACTATACGAAAAGGAATGATTTGTGAGCACATGCATACATACCAAGTCTTTGCCAAGTCTCCTAGCAAGTACACATTCTGGTCAAATCATTCTCATTAATATTCTTATTGCTATCCTTACATTGTGCGGATACATGCTCGTGAAGTCTTTGGTATCTTAAGTTAGAGGGGATCAGTGCTTGCCAAGTCCTGGCATGTATCTCACCATGTCTCCATCCAGGATTTGATGAGGACAATGTTCTCTCCAATTTTGGAGAATAAGAAAAACCATTGTACATGTCAGTTAAGGTTTCGGTGCCCTATAGAACATGTACAATCTACTATAAAACCACTACTTAACATGTATTACTTACGAACATGTTATATACCAAGTAGGAACCCCTCTTCTTTTCTTCTATATTATTCGCATTATCATATGTCTTTATGCTCCTTATCTCATATGCTTATCCTCTTCTCATATACTTCTCTAAAACTAAAACACACACACACACGCACGCGCGCGCGTGCGCACACACACACACAGACACACACACACACACACACACACACACACACACACACACACTCTCTCTCTCTCTCTCTCTTAAATAAATACACAATGAAACACACACACACATTGTAAATCCCATGTTCATATACATAATTAATCTATATCATATCTCTCGCTTAAGTAATTAACAAAATCTAGTTAACAAATAATCTTAATTGATATTTAACCTATTCTATGTAATTAATCCTAATTATTGTGTAGTAATAACTCTATTATTGTTCCTGTATTTATATATTTATTATTAGATAAAAATTAGATCATTACTCTACATAATTAATTGAACATTAATTGTAAAATAAAAATCTAAATTTTTTTAATACTTTTAAATTCTTGTAAAATTTTGTCTATGTAAATATGACTTTATCTCTCTTTGAGTACTACATGAAAGTTGTAGATCTCATCGATATCTACATCTTTCTTATTGATAACTTTTTCTAGCTCGACTTTCTTTTATTTATTTCCTATTTAATTCTGTTTCCCCTTTTTTTATTTTTTTCCATTGGGCCACATGGTGTCATCTCAACACACCACGTGGCTGATTCCTTATTCTTTGGTGCATGTTCATCCAATCGTTGGATCAGCTACGATCAACCGATCTCAGCCATTTATTCATGCTTGATTCCTAACCACTTGATCTGACCACATCTCCACCCTTCATCCGCGCCCAAATCTGGGCCATTGGATCTCAATCCAACGGTCCCTATGTTGTTTTCAACCTCACGCCTCTTCATTTCATACTCTCACCAATTGTGCAACCACTGAACTTCGTCAATTCTTCTCGTCATCTACAACCTCCCTCTCCACTTGATTCCACCCCTACACTCTTCGCTTAACCTACATGATCCTCGCCATCATCGTAGATCCTAACCTCCCAACTTCCTCGTCATTTGTCATTCACGAGAATCTTCCCAACCCTTCCATATTCCCGTGACAGAGAGATTAGTGAGAGAGTGAGTGATGAAGGAGGACAAAATCTAAGTGAGATCCAAGGTGTCTGCACCTAGTTGTAGACCTCCATTAGGGAGCTGCTCGAGCTCGATCTCTTAGCCAGAGATCCAAAGCGATGACCCGAAGATCCTAAGCTTCAATTCTGGCCAAGATTCATTGCCATTCATCCTTCCATGCCAGGTAAGATTCTGATCTTAGCTTTTCTTCACGTTTTTTCCTTTTCATTCCAACTTCATTCCTCGATCATTCTACTATCTGAAACCTCAAAAACTGTTGCCTCGATTCCATTATTCATGAATGCATCTCTAGTTAATCCCTATGTTTCTCCATGTATATACTCATTTCGACACATTCTTATTCTTGCAAGGAAGAGGAGCCCAGTTAAGACTTCATTCCTCCATCCTTTAACCCCCCCATTCCACCTCATTTCGAGCCTAAAACCCTTGTATGTTTGTGTTGTTTGTTTCTAACACATGTAGGTGGATGAGCGTATCATTGATCGGAGATGATGAAAGCTCTCCAACCTCAAGTTTTTCCACTAATTTTGTTTCACAACCAAGGAGTTCCAAACATTCTCAACCCTCGATTTCATAATCACCATCTTCAAGGGGAGCTGGGCCACCTCCCTTGACCATCAGGAGCTTCATATAACAAAAGGGAAGAGGAGCATGCTCTTGTTGGAGCCCCGCCTTTGCCACCACCTGCAGAGGAAGAAGAAGGAGACCTGCAATGAGTAATCATCATTAGATTAACCCAAATTGGGTGAGATCTCACGATCCATCTTGAGTCACGCTTTCCACCCGAAGCACCGCTTCTCCCCCTTAAGCACGAGCATCCGAGATTGCGACGAAGCAGCCCACATCAACATGTGGCTCGACCCTACATTGTTGATAAGCGTCCCGTACCCTTAGTTAATTCGAGCAAATTAATGTCCAAATTAAATTTAATGTCATTCGTTGCAGTCGGATACGAGAGGCTAGTCAAAAACCACTTAAATAAGGTTTGAGCCAATTTCAAGCGGTGATTTTTTACGTGGTGGAAGTCCAAGGTCGAACTCAGGGAGGCATCTGTCTCCTTAGATAAATTTTAACACAGATCAAGTGTGTGATTATCGAGGAGTAATTTTTTTTGTTCTTTTTAATTTCAATGCAGACTCGTGCAAAAATGCAGGCCAATATAAAGTTCAATTTAATTAGGATATCAAATGAAGTCCAAAAATTCTAAAATTTGGCCAGATGATTAATTATGATGAAAATGATCTACACTATTTTTTTGGATTTTTTAGACACTAAATGGATTTACTGGGAATTAAATATGCAGACAGGGTAATTTTCACTATTTAATTGTTAATAAATAACAAATCACAATTTCTTCAAGAGATAAAATTATCCTAGATAGCACTACTGATAAGGGATCTACGAAAATTGACAGATCTTAATTTCAATGTGAAATGAATTTATTAAAATTAAAATATGAAAATCACTCAACAATTTATTTAGGCCTCGAAATGTGTGAAAATGACATGAAATTTTTATGTCAAGCTAAGAATACTGTCCTTAGGCTACTGTGAATTTTTGAGGATTTTTGGAACCACAGAGAAATAACTACAAATTAAAAGGTGTCACTGGGAAAAATATCTAAAAAATATACCAATTAATTCATTAATAATTCCACAATAATTACAAAAACGTGACACGTGGCTCAATAGACAGAGGACAAGTTCCTCAACAAAATGCAATTTTTATACTTGAAAAATGATGTAAAATGCAACCTAGGGATGCGTGCAAACACAGGGGTGTAAATGCAATACAGGAAAATAAAAATACATCAAGCAAATATGCTGACAGGGACTAAAATGCAATTACCTATAATGCTGGGGACTCGAGTGCAATTTCTCCAACAAGCACGTGCTCCTCACGTGGGCTCAGCTTCACAGGGACTGATTTGCAATATCTGAAAGTTCCCGGGCCTTCTGTGCAATTTGCCCCAGGCGCACGTGCTTCTCACGTGGAGCGCCTAGGCTCGGATGAGGAAGGTGGCTCGGATCGAGGCTCGGGCTCCTTGGAGGTCTGGAGTGAGGTTCGGAGAAGCTTCGGGCTGTCCGAGCCTAGGGTCGGGGAAGAGGCTCTGACCCTTCCTGCGTGGCTCGGCAAGGACCGTTGGATCAAGCTTGATCCAACGGCGATCTGGGCATCGATGAAGATGGTGACGTGTCTCGCTACGAGCCGTTGGATCACTGATCGATCCAACGGTGGAGTGCTGATCTGGGCGCGGCTACGTGGATGTCGTGGGACCGTTCGATCAAGATGATCGAACGGTGGCTGGACCTCCGTCCTGCACGGTCCTCCGCCTCTTGCGGAGGAGTTGGCGGGGCTCCGGCGAAGGGGGCCATCCCTCCGCCCGTTCCTCCTAGCGTCGATGAAGCTCTCCGATCGCTCGGAGCTATCCCAGAAGGTGCTCGAAGGTGCGGCGAAGGCGATGGTGGCCTCAGGAGCGACGGAGGGTGGTCTGAAGTCGATGGCGATGAAGCTCCGAGTCAACTCTGGCGAACTTCCATTCAATGAGCAGAGGGACACCTGCAGGTGTTAGAGATAGAGCCGGAGCTCGTACGTGCGCTCGTGGAGAAGTGATGGTGATCGGAGAGGCCTAAGGGATACGGAGGGCGTCTGGAGAAGGAGCTCCGGCCAAATGGTGGAGCTGGAGATCGGGGTGTTGTGAGGTGCATCGTCGGTGGTCGTGAAAGGTACCGCGAAGATGGGAGCTTCGACGCGAAGCTCGGCAGAATGGAATGGAGGCGTGGAAGTGACCGGAGGCGGAGAATAAAATGCGAGAAAATCGACGAAGAAAAGAAGAGAAGATCGGAGAAGAATGGATGAGTCACCTGGGGTTTGGAACTCCTTCTTGGGTTCCAGGTCGTCGCTCGAAGGGCCGGTGGTTCCCTGAGCTCGTGCAGCGTCGAGGAGAGCAGCTGCGACACGGCGGAGATGCCGTGGATCTCGCCAGAGAAGACGCCTGTCTTCGCTCGAAGAGACGGCCAATTGCTGTCACCAATCGAGAGCTCTGAGTTCGGGGGTTTCTCCTGTAATGGCGGATGGGTGCGACGATGGCCGGAGAGGGGGGATTTATAGGTTGAAGGTCTCGACCATTCTGTCGATGGAGCGAGGTTGACGGAGTTCGTGGGAGCGAGCTGGAGGTCGACGTGGGTTATGGAGTAGCTGGCGAGGATAAGGGATGAGTGGGGCTCATCATGGAGGTGGTGGTGATCATCTGCGGTGGTCGAGGCGCTGCCAAGAATAGGAAGGGGGCACCCCTCCCGCAAGGCAGAGAACGTGGGAGAGAGGGGCACCCGAGGTAGGAGACGAAGTCTCCACCGTTGGATCTTGTGATCCAATGGTGGTGATCGAAGCGGAATGAAGCGGCTGGATGGGCATCTGGCGCGATGATCTGAGCGTTAGGAAGCGCCCACGTGGCGGAATGTAAGCGAAGCGCCAGTGGACGGCTGTGATGAGCGTCGGGTGTTTAATCGGGTGGTTTAGATGCCTGTGGAGCTGACGGTTCAGATGGAAGGGCTGAGGCGTGATCTAAGGGTCGTGGAAGCGCCACGTGTCTCGTGGGGGAGAGAGCGTTGATGAGCGGGTCAGATGAAGCGGGGGTCTTGATCCGACGGTGGGAATAAAGAGAAGATCGAGCGGTTTGGATGAAGGGATCGAGGGCGTGATCAAGCGGTGTATACGCCGCCACGTGGCGAGCTCTGGTGAGGGCGCTAACGTGCGGCGTAGATTAAGGGCAAGAGATGATCGGACGGCAGGGGATTGAGGTGCACGTGGAAGCAGCTAAGCTGTTGGATCTAGAGGGCAATCCAACGGCTGTGGCTGCGGGCGGATGAGGCAAGGGCAGCTGGCCACGTGGCGCAACCAGAGGGCGCCACGTGGCCTACTGTGAATGGCTGGAAGAAAATGTATGTGTAGAGAGAAGAGGGGACCGAATTTGGAAAAACTCAAAACATAAAAGTTGTAGATCTCGATGAGATCTACAAGTTTCAAGTTGACCAAAGATGGAGATTAGGTCAAATATGATACATAAATACAAAGATACAAATATACATATATGTAGTATACAAAGTGGCCCAAAAACCCAACTTTCTCATACGAGCACCAAATTGGATGAAATTAGTCTCATTTTAAAGGTCTTTTAATGTGTAGTATTCTAAGAGTAAGTAGACCTAGTTCGGAGTTTGTATGATGGATTTAAGTGCATTTTAGTGTACAGGGGTTCTAGGGCTTTATTGACTAATTTACAAGGGGGATTTTTGGCCTTCTTCCCTATATTATTAACTAAGGAGTACATATTATAAGGAAGAGGTTATTTTAGTGAGTGGTTATTTTACAAGGGATTTTGGCTTCTTATTTGAATGCAAATGACTGCTAAAATGAATGTATTATGTATGTATGCATGAGTGCTATTTATGCATTATAAAGGGAAATATGCCTCTATTTACTCGGGAACAAGGCTCTATTTTTTGACTTTTGAAGTGATGAATCACAGATTCATCAACCCCCTATACTTAGACCTTGCTCGTCCCCGAGCAACTAAATGAAATGCAAGAGTGAAATGATTTTGGGTTCCATACCAAGGTCATGAACAAAAGTTAAAAATGGAGCTTGACTCGACCTTTGGATTAGTTGTGTGGCGGAACCTTATTTGGACCTGAACTTAAGACCTAGCAGACTTCAAGATCCATAAGTCTTCTATTCAAGACTCCTCAATCGTCAGGTCAGAACAAATCCTCAAACGCAAATTCTGATGACTATGATTCTTACTTGCACTGTGTAAGTGATATGTAACTCTTCACATCAGAAATGGCTCAGAACCAGCCTCCTCTAACAAGGTAACTCAATAACCCGGTCCAGTAACTCTTTCCTCGAGGAGCGGGGTATTCCCTTCTAAGTTCAAGTGCGACCAACCCAAGAGGAGGGGGTAGAGAAGAGAATGGACGGTAGCCAGTGTAGCTACCTATCCCGGGATGCCTGACCAGTGTAGCCAAGTCATCCAGTTGCATTTCTTTACTAATATACAGACTCCGACAGGTATTTTATTTTCTCTTGGACCTGTCTGCTTTTTTTGGAGTTTTTGATGATTTTTTTTTCATAATGTGCAGCATGTACATCAGAAGTTTTTCCTCTTGAGCCAGTAGACTATCCCTCTTTTGAAGCATTATTGTAACCCACAGCATCCTGTCCTTAGATGTCAACATCACCAGACTAGGTTGAGATGCACTACCCTCCCTAGAGGAGGACAGATGTTTCCACCCGTGTGCTACTCCAAGATAAAGGATTCTACCTCCTCACCACCTCATCAATGAAGAGCTACGTGCATGGTGCTTGTCCAAGTTAGGTCACTGTCTATAAGAATCATGCGTAGGCACGAAATATTCTACTTAGACTAATTAAGATGACATGTGAGCATAGACTTGCAGACTCAAAGAATTAAGTCACTTGACCTGAGAAATCTTAACTCCAGATCCTATAAGGTTCCTCTGAAATTAGGTGGATTAAGGTGTAATTAAGTCCATCCTCAATATCTACTCATAACTTGGTTCAGAACCCACTAGCTTTTCACTTTGCATATGCAGATGAGATGAGATGTCATGTTATGAAGATGAATGAAGATGCAAGACTCGTTTTCTTTTCTTGGATGCGGAGATGATAAGAAGCCTCTTTTCATTTTCATTCTTTTTTTTGGTATATCTCCTATTTTACAACAAAAGTACAAGAGTTGTGTAAGTATTATACAAGTGTTATAAAATATACAAGTATACAAAATTTTCAATTTTTACCCACACCCGTAATTATTGTAAAATATATACAAAAATACGCGAAAATACGAGCTATGGGTAAAGTATATATGTAATATATACATGCCCCCCTATACTTAGCGTGTGTTATGTCCTCAGAGCACGAAAGCGACTAAAAAGACATAGCTCGGGCTAAGCGTAGGAGAGCACAAAGTATAGAAGTCGTCCCGCCTCCTATACTTAGGCTCTAGCAGCCTATGTGTAGAAGAAGATCAGAAATGGGGCAGACGAGGGAAAGATGAGAAGTGGATGAATGTATACAAGGCGACCATCGGTCCCCCCTATACTTAGGCTCAGGTCAGCCTAAGTATATGATGGAAGTGAGTATGATGACCAATGTGATCTGGAGAATGTAAAAAGAATCGGCTCAAGTGACTCCTCCCCCCTATACTTAGGATCTGATCATCCTAAGTATAGTCCAAGATAGTGATGTAATGAGACGGGGATGAGTTACTAGAGTCACGGGAGAAAGGATAGGATGTACAAAAATGATGATATATACAGATGAGTCGGTTTGAATCTTTCGAGATGCTGCGGATGGCTGGAGTTCACTGCTGCAAGGTCTCATACGCGGCTCGAGATGTATTTGCTGTATCTGTCTCGCGCATGAATACAATCTCCTCAACCTGGACTAATTGCTCATTGGATTCGACGAAGTGCTTCAACAGCTGTCCATTCACTAGGAATGTCGGTGCGTCATCTACGAGATCTGAGATCTCGACACATCCACTATCATGCACCGTATGGACGCCAAATGGGCCTGTCCACTTAGATTTTAGCTTGCCTTGGAAAATCTTCAGCCTAGCATTGAACAACCATACCTTCTGTCCAGGAACAAAGGTCTTTCGTCTGATATATCTATCATGCCAACGCTTCACCTTGTCCTTGTACACCAAACTGTTGTCGTATGCGCGGTTTCGGACTTCCACAAGCTCATTCAGATCCATATCTCTCTGCTTTGTCCCAGGTGTGTGTTCCAGTTGACCTTCTTGATTGCCCATTCTGATTTGTGCACTAACTCTGCGCGCAAATGGCATGGCTTTCCGAATACCATTCGCAATGGGGAGGTGCCTAAAGGTGTCTTGTAAGCCGTCCTATACGCCCAGAGGACCTGATCCAAGATTTGAGACCAGTCCTTCCTATCCGGGCGGACAAGCTTTTGCAATATGGTTTTCACCTCCCTATTTGACACCTCAGCCATACCATTGGTTTGTGGGTGGTAAGGACTAGCGGCACGGTGTTCGATGCCGTAATCCTTCAGGAGTTTCTTCACCTCCCGATTCACAAAGTGGCTACCCCCATCTGATATCATCATTTTGGGGATCCCGAACATAGAGATGATGTGTTCTCTGATGAATTTACAGACAGTCCTGCTGTCTGCGGCTCGGGTCGGGATAGCCTCCACCCATCTGGACAGATAGTCTACCGCAAGAAGGATATATTCGAACCCGTGGCTGACAGAGAATGGGCCCATGAAATCGATGCCCCAAGCGTCAAAGACATCACAAATGATGGCCGGCTGCATTGGCATCTCATCCTTGGAACCAACGGTTCCTCCCATTCTCTGGCAAACTGGGCACGACTTCGCGAAGGCGGTGGCATCACGAAACAGAGTCGGCCAGTAGAAGCCACATTGAAGTACCTTCCATGCGGTCCTCTTCCCGGAGTGGTGTCCTCCTGCCTCCAAGCTGTGGCATGAAGAAAGGACACTCTGGTGTTCCTCCTGAGGAATACACCGTCTCCAGACACAATCCAGTCCTTCAAAGAAAAGGATCGGATCCTCCGAATGGTAGTGTCTAGCGTTCGACTTTAGTCGGTCGGTTTGGATCTTGGTCCAATCTTTGGGAACTTTCTTGGAGACAAGATAATTCACGATATTGGCGTACCATGGGAGTGAGTCGATAACAAAAATCGACTCGTCTGGGAAGGAGTCTCGAATTGGTGAAACCTCAGAAGTATTAAGATCGTCGAGACGAGAAAGATGATCGGCCACTACATTCTTCTTTCCAGGTTTATCACGGATGTCCAAATCAAACTCCTGGATAAGTAAAATCCATCGAAGAAAACGCGCTTTCGCGTCCTTCTTCGCCATCAAATACCGTAGTGCCGTGTGGTCAGTGAACACAGTTACCTTGGATCCGATTAGGTGAGATCTGAATTTGTCCAAGGCAAACACTACTGCAAGCATTTCTTTTTCCGTAACTGTATAGTTACGCTGAGCAGTATCAAGCACTTTGCTTGCGTAGTGAATTGCAAACGGGACGCCATCTCTTCTTTGTCCCAACACAGCCCCAACAGCATAATCAGAGGCGTCCGTCATGATCTCAAAATGTAGAGACCAATCTGGGGCTTGTAGGATGGGTGCGTCCATAATCATTCCTTGTAAAAGCTTAAAGGCCTCAAGACATTTGTGATCTACAACAAACTCCATGTCTTTGCCTAAAAGCTCAGTTAGCGGTCGGGAAATCTTAGAAAAATCCTTAATAAATCTCCGATAGAATCCAACATGCCCGAGGAACGACCGCAACTGCCTTACATTGGTTGGTGGCTGGAGTCGTCTGATCACGTCCACCTTGGCAGGGTCAACCTCCATTCCTCTCTTGGAGATGACATGCCCCAACACTATGCCCTCCGTCACCATGAAGTGACTTTTCTCCCAGGAGAGCACCAGATTAACCTCACAACATCTTTTGAGGACTCGGTCCAGATTCCTAAGACACGAATCGAAAGAATCACCGTGGACCGAGAAGTCGTCCATGAAGACTTCCAGGAATTCGCCGACCATTTCGGCGAATACAACAATCATGCACCTTTGGAAAGTACCTGGAGCATTGCATAGCCCAAAAGGCATGCACCTGAAAGCATAGGTACCAAAGGGGCATGTAAACGTGGTCTTTTCCTGGTCCTCTAGAGCTATGGCTACTTGATTGTAGCCCGAGAACCCATCTAGGAAGCAGAAGAACTCTTTCCCCGCGAGTCTCTCTAGGATCTGATCAATGAACGGTAGGGGGAAATGGTCCTTTTTCGTCGCGGCATTCAGGTGTCTGTAATCCACACAGACGCGCCACGACGTGGGTACTCTCGTCACGATCTCCTCTCCGTCCTCGTTGGTGGTCATCTGAATTCCCGACTTCTTCGGGACAACATGGATTGGGGCCACCCACTTAGAGTCGGAGATTGGGTAAATGAAACCCGCGTTGCACCATTTTTCTATCTCCTTCTTCACGACCTCCCGTAAATTTGGATTCAACCGGTGTTGGAATTCACGAGAGGGTTTGGCTTCATTCTCCAAGTAAATATGGTGCGAACACAGAGCGGGATTTATCTCGTGGAGATCGGAAATGCTCCAGCCTATCGCCTTGCGGTTTTTCTCCAGGATCTCTAGCAAGCGAGATTCCTGCTCCTCGGTCAATTGCGAACTGATGATGACCGGAAATTTCTTGTCTTGGCCCGCAAGGAAGGCATACTTTAAAGTTGTGGGTAAGGGTTTGAGCTCAGGAATAGTGTGATCGTCTAAGAAATCTGGCTCAATCTGATATGGCTCAGTGTTGGAAGTGGTTGGATCGTTCTCTGTGATTGCTGCCACCAAGTTCGGCTCTGGAGTCGGATCGTCAAAGGTCTCCATACAATCGGCAAACGCCTCGTCCGACTCGTCATCCTCATCTTCCGATTGTCCTAGAGATGTAAGGACTGACAGGCCCAACTGGGCCTCTACGTCATCGAAGATGTAGGGCGATGCAGGCTCAGAGCTGTACTCGTTCCTGAGGCTCTCGCAGACTGACTCATGTACTGGATCATCTTCGGAGGAGATGGACACATCGGTGCTGGCTGGGTTCTGTCTCCATGGCCCAACTAAGTCTACATGCTCGCAGTCTGTTCCGGTAGAAGAGTACTCGGTGCTGGATTCTGAATCCGATCTCTGCCATCTTGTCTGCTTCATTTCAAGTTCCTCATCTCCGCCTGGAGTTTGGAACTGAATCTTCCCATTCTTATAATCAAATAAGGCCCCTGTTGTTCTGAGGAAGGGCCTACCTAGAATGATCTGGGAATCTCTCCAATTACGAGGGGTTTCCATATCCAGGACAGTGAAGTCCACCATGTATTCTTGCCCCTCGACTTTGATCACAATGTTCCTTAATTCTCCTTGGGACCTCTTGGTTGATTTGTCAGTGAACTGTAGAAGAGCTCTAGATTTCCTAAGAGGTCCGAGATTAAGCCGCTCATAGAGGGCTGTAGGCATCAGGTTGATGGAGGAACCATTGTCTAGGAGAGTGCGTGCAAACACAAAGTCATCAACATGACTCACTACATAATGTGCACCCATGTCTCTTCGTTTCCGAGGAAACGAGTTCTTTATTGCACAAGTCGTGGCTACTGATAATACGTGTTTCTCAACACGACTTTTGGTCTTCCTGCTAACCCTAGTAGGTGTGCATCTCACCTTAAGGTATTTTTGGAATGCAGGGGTCATTTCCACGAACTTGTCAAAGGGGATTGTGACCTTGATGTGTTTATTGCAGAATTCAGCCATCTCAGGGTCATCTTTTTGGATTTTTTTGTTTTTCTTCTTTCCTCCCTTGAGAGCTCGGGGGAAAGGGATTATTGACTCCAACTCAGGTTCGGAAACTGAAATTTTCTCATTAACTTCGGGAACTGAGTTCTTAACAGGACTCTGACTCTGATACAAACTAGGACTCTGACTCTGACTGAAAAGAAAATGCTGAGGCAAAACCGGTGACGCCTCTTCCGCGACTGCTGGACGATCCTCCTCAGATGGAGGTGCGGGCTCTTCATCGGTTTCGTCTGACTCCATGCAATTGCGAGAATGCTGCTTCGAGGACTCAGATGTCCTCTTCTTTTGCCGGCGATGGTGGTGGTGATGCTCGTCCTCTTCTTCCTCCGAGTTCTCCTCAGGTAGAGTGTCGGAGGCTCCTTCCTTCTGCGCCCGTGCCCGATCAGGTATGGTCACTGTCCTTCCGCTCCTAATGGACATATGATTTACATTATCATACCAAAGGATCTCATTTTCAGAAATATAATTATCTGAATAGTATACCTGATCTCGAGGTCAGTTCTGGCCCTGGTGTAAGTTGTTCGGGTTGGCCTGAACCTGTACAGGAATTGGGGTCTTTGGCGCCATGTGTTGGTCCTGGGCACGAGAGACCCGATTGATGTCGGTTCTCATGTCCAGGTAGTCATTCTGTATCTGTTGGACCCTATCAGACAGGGTCTGGATCGCCAAGGTAAGAGACTCCAATTCGGTGGGCTGGGCTTGCTGCTGCGTAGATGCGGTTCTGTATTGGCCCTGCTGGCCATGCCGATATTGCTGCTGCTAATGGGACGGTGCTGGCCCCTGCTGATAGGTGCGTTGCTGCTGCTGGTACCCCTGTTCTGGCCTGGACTGGAAGCGCGGTATGGGGACGGGCCTGGTATCTTGGTAGACTGGGGATGGGCGGTGTAGCTGATCCTTCCCCATTTAGATCTGCCTGACCATCGGGTCACGGCTATACCAAAGCCCGTTGATCTTGTACACTGGCGGAAGCTCCTCGTATCCCGTCTCCACTTGTGGGGGTGCATGCTGGTTCTGCTGGTTGCAAGTCTAGTCCCAGCTATTCTGAGACCCCGGTGCTTGTTCCTGTACAAGATAGACTCGATGTATAGGTACAGGGGGTGCAGAAGGGGTAGGTAGCTTGATCTTAGCTACCTTCTCAGAGAGTTCCTCCACTTGCTTCGGTAGGTTCGAAAGAGACTCCATCTCCGCGAATCTCTTGTGGATCTGCTCGACCATGGTAAGCTTGTCGGCAATCATCCCCATGCAGGGAATGAGGTCCTCAGTCAGATCTGCTACAGTCCTTCGAGTTGCCTCATTGGATAGGATTGAGGGAGACAACTGATAGGCCCTTGTGGCCTGCGACCTGCCGGTTTTTGCCATCTGCTCCAGGATCTTCCATACGGCGTGTTCGTTCTTGTTCAGATAGCTTCCTCCACAAGCAGCACTGACTAACCCCTGCATCTCCGGGGTTAGACCACAGAACAAGGTCTGGACTAAGATCGCCTTCGAAATGCCGTGGCATGGGCATTTCTGTACTAAATCATTGAACCTGTCCCATGCTTCATGGAAAGGTTCACTGGGTCCTTGAGCGAAGCTGGCGATCTTTGTTCTCATCTAGTTAGTCCTACTGAGAGGGTAGAACATTTTCAAGAATAAATCCTTGAACTGCATCCAGGTAGTACATACCACCCCTAAGTTCTTCAGCCAATGAGCAGCCTTATCACCTAAGGCAAAAGGGGTGGCCTTCAGCCGGTATAATCTTGGCCAACATTGGGATGGCTAAGATTATTGCACACCAGTTCGAAGTCACGGAGGAAGGTGTATGGTTCTTCAGTGAGGTTTCCGTTGAACTTCGGAAGCAGACTAAGGAAGTGGGGCTTCAGCTCGAATGCCTGGGCGGGAACTGCGGGTGCTAACCAGTTCCGAATCTCGTTCTCCACCGGGTTGTAGGTATCGACCATTGGTCAGTCGATTCCTCCAGCTACAATAATCTGTCCCATTCACGCCGTAAGATCTGCATTCTTTTGTTCGGCTTCGGCAAGGCGAGCAAGAATCTGTCGTATCTGGTCCTCATCCGGTGGCATCCTTGGCGGCATCTTGTCCTCTAATTCTGGGGATTGGTAAATAAGATCCGTGTTAGAGGGCAAATTAAGGAAGGGATTACCGAGGCAATGGTCTTCCTCGGTAATCTCGGAGGAGATGAAAGGGTTGGTTTGAGAGTAACCACCCTGAGCATGAGGGAACCAGGACTCAAGAGGGTAATGAGTCCTGGGTGGTCCAAGGTGCGCTTGGACCGATGAAGACGAGTTACTTGGGGGACTCATAGAGATATTGATGAATAATGCGTCGAGATCTCCCCAGTCACTCATCTTGATGAAGCAAGAAGAAGATAGGATTTTACTCCTACCTGAAGCAAGCAAAAATCAATCCAAGACCCTGGGTTCACACTCAACACAGTGAAGGACTCGAAATCGAGTCCAATTAATCTTGTAGTTTTTAAGTGTGATTTTTAAGCAAAATAAGCAAGGATTACGCGGCCTATAGGGAAGTCGGCTCAGAGCCGGATGCGTCTTCCCTGTTTAACCTGTCGCCTAAGATACCGCCGCTCCTTCCTTTCTTCGCTCCTATCCCAAGCCGATGGATTTAATGACCACGTCCCTATCTACCTGCAAGCAGGCGGAGGCTGACAAGGCCGGAACTTCACCCCGGGGGGTTACTGGCAGCTTGTCGTGAAGTACCGCAATTTCACCCCTATCTACCTGAGACAGGCGGAGGATACTTGGTACTAGTCAAAGAATCTGAAATTTATTCGACTTGTGATATTTGCTAGGATCGGTTAGAACGTGATATGGAAGGAGGGGATTTTGGCTCTGCCTTAAGGTGTTCACACACACTCAAGTACCCTCACTCAGCCTGAATACAAGGTCGGGGATTAATCTCCCGCAAACAATTTTCAAATTTTATTCCTCTTTTTTTGCTCAATAGTGTTTAGCAGTCCCGATTTTAAGTTAGGTTCTCACTGTATTAATCCAACCACACAGCACGCCTATCGAACAGCCCCAATTTCCGTTTAATTTAGATGTAAAAAAAACAGAGGGGGAAATCGAGGAAAGCCAATGCACGAGAAACTATGATGCGTATGCTGAGTAGAGAATACTTAAAGTGATCCCTTCGCTTTTTTATGCAGGATGCAGAACAGAATTGAAAACTTTTTAATCTAAATGCAAATGCAAGCGATAAAAGCCGCTCCTAGACAGGCAGTTCTATTAGCGTGAAGAACAGGTTAATTTGGCTAAGTACTGTGGTCTAAGTGCGTCTTTTAAGTGAGTTGTGTGGTCCTAATGATTACGAGCACAAGCACTTCCTAGATTGGCTCGGGGAGCCGCTAGTGCAAGCTAAGTTACAATTCACCCACACAGCACATGGGGACACAATTCCACTATTTTTACAGACGCGAGAACCCAAACGGGAACCACTGGAAATGATGCGAAAAAGAAATAAAATAAATAAAAGAATACAATGCCTCTCTTTCACTCAAAATGCTAGATCCTCGAAGCGTTGTCGACTCCTCGCGTTCCTCGCACAGAAACAACTTGAGGTCAGAGAGTGACACAAAAAATAAAATAATGCAAAGAAATAAAGGAGAGAAAAAATAATTACAAGAAAACCCGGGGTCAGACTACTCGGGGATAGAAAATCAATCACTCAAAAATTCACTAAAATTTAACCTAAGTCGTGCCTCCCCGGCAACGGCGCCATTTTGATAAGCGTCCCGCACCCTTAGTTAATTCGAGCAAATTAATGTCCAAATTAAGTTTAATGTCGTTCGTTGCAGTCGGATACGAGAGGCTAGTCAAAAACCACTTAAATAAGGTTTGAGCCAATTTCAAGCGGTGATTTTTTACTTGGTGGAAGTCCAAGGTCGAACTCAGGGAGGCATCTGTCTCCTTAGGTAAATTTTAACACAGATCAAGTGTGTGATTATCGAGGAGTAAGTTTTTTTGTTCTTTTTAATTTCAATGCAGACTCGTGCAAAAATGCAGGCCAATATAAAGTTCAATTTATTTAGGCTATCAAATGAAGTCCAAAAATTCTAAAATTTGGCCAGATGATTAATTATGATGAAAATGATCTACACTAATTTTTTTGGATTTTTTAGACACTAAATGGATTTACTGGGAATTAAATATGCAGATAGGGTAATTTTCACTATTTAATTGTTAATAAATAACAAATCACAATTTCTTCAAGAGATAAAATTATCGTAGATAGCACTACTGAAAAGGGATCTAGGAAAATTGACAGATCTTAATTTCAATGTGAAATGAATTTATTAAAATTAAAAGATGAAAATCACTCAACAATTTATTTAGGCCTCGAAATGTGTGAAAATGACATGAAATTTTTATGGCAAGCTAAGAATACTGTCCTTAGGCTACTGTGAATTTTTGAGGATTTTTGGAACCACAGAGAATTAACTACAAATTAAAAGGTGTCACTGGGCAAAATATCTCAAAAATATACCAATTAATTCATTAATAATTCCACTGTAATTACAAAAATGTGACACGTGGCTCAATAGACAGAGGACAAGTTTCTCAACAAAATGCAATTTTTATACTTGAAAAATGATGTAAAATGCAACCTAGGGATGCGTGCAAACACAGGGGTGTAAATGCAATACAAGAAAATAAAAATACATCGAGCAAATATGCTGACAGGGACTAAAATGCAATTACCTATAATGCTGGGGACTCGAGTGCAATTTCTCCAACAAGCACGTGCTCCTCACGTGGGCTCAGCTTCACAGGGACTGATTTGCAATATCTGAAAGTTCCCAGGCCTTCTGTGCAATTTGCCCCAGGCGCACGTGCTTCTCACGTGGAGCGCCTAGGCTCGGATGACGAAGGTGGCTCGGATCGAGGCTCGGGCTCCTTGGAGGTCTGGAGTGAGGTTCGGAGAAGATTCGGGCTGTCCGAGCCTAGGGTCGGGGAAGAGGCTCGGACCCTTCCTGCGTGGCTCGGTAAGGACCGTTTGATCAAGCTTGATCCAACGGCGATCTGGGCGTCGATGAAGATGGCGACGTGGCTCGCTACGAGCCGTTGGATCACTGATCGATCCAACGGTGGAGTGCTGATCTGGGCGCGGCTACGTGGATGTCGTGGGACCGTTCGATCAAGATGATCGAACGATGGCTGGACCTCTGTCCTCCACGGTTCTCCGCCTCCTGCGGAGGAGTTGGCAGGGCTCCGGCGAAGGGGGCCGTCCCTCCGCCCGTTCCTCCTAGCGTCGATGAAGCTCACCGATCGCTCGGAGCTATCTCAGAAGGTGCTCGAAGGTGCGGCGAAGGCGATGGTGGCCTCAGGAGCGACGGAGGGTGGTCTGAAGTCGATGGCGATGAAGCTCCGAGTCAGCTCCGGCAAACTTCTGTTCAATGAGCAGAGGGTCACCTGCAGGTGTTAGTGATAGAGCCGGAGCTCGTACGTGCGCTCGTGGAGAAGTGATGGTGATCGGAGAGGCCTAAGGGATACGGAGGGCGTCTGGAGAAGGAGCTCCGGCCAAATGGCGGAGCTGGAGATCGGGGTGTTGTGAGGTGCGTCGTCGGTGGTCGTGAAAGGTACCGCGAAGATGGGAGCTTCGACGCGAAGCTCGGCGGAATGGAATGGAGGCGTGGAAGTGACCGGAGGCGGAGAATAAAATGCGAGAAAATCGACAAAAAAAAGAAGAGAAGATTGGAGAAGAATGGATGAGTCACCTGGGGTTTGGAACTCCTTCTTGGGTTCCAGGTCGTCGCTCGAAGGGCCGGTGGTTCCCTGAGCTCGTGCAGCGTCGAGGAGAGCAGCTGCGACACGGCGGAGATGCCGTGGATCTCGCCGGAGAAGACGCCTGTCTTCGCTCGAAGAGACGGCCAATTGCTGTCACCAATCGAGAGCTCTGAGCTCGGGGGTTTCTCCTGTAATGGCGGATGGGTGCGACGATGGCCGGAGTGGGGGGATTTATAGGTTGAAGGTCTCGGCCATTCTGTCGATGGAGCGAGGTTGACGGAGTTCGTGGGAGCGAGCTGGAGGTCAACGTGGTTTATGGAGTAGCTGGCAGGGATAAGGGATGAGTGGGGCTCATCGTGGAGGTGGTGGTGATCGTCTACGGTGGTCGAGGCGCTGCCAAGAATAGGAAGGGGGCACCCCTCCCGCAAGGCAGAGAACGTGGGAGAGAGGGGCACCCGAGGTAAGAGACGAAGTCTCCACCGTTGGATCTTGTGATCCAACGGTGGTGATCGAAGCGGAATGGAGCGGCTGGATGGGCATTTGGCGCGATGATCTGAGCGTTAGGAAGCGCCCACGTGGCAGAATGTAAGCGAAGCGCCAGTGGACGGCTGTGATGAGCATCGGGTGTTTAATCGGGTGGTTTAGATGCCTGTGGAACTGACGGTTCAGATGGAAGGGCTGAGGCGTGATCTGAGGGTCGTGGAA
This sequence comes from Ottelia alismoides, assembly GCA_037367405.1. NCBI lineage: Eukaryota > Viridiplantae > Streptophyta > Magnoliopsida > Alismatales > Hydrocharitaceae > Ottelia > Ottelia alismoides. The sequence goes on from JAZKJV010004754.1 coordinate 400,556, forward strand.
GCGCCATGTGTCTTGTGGGGGAGAGAGCGTTGACGAGCGGGTCAGATGAAGAGGGGGTCTTGATCCGACTGTGGGAATAAAGAGAAGATCAAGCGGTTTGGATGAAGGGATCGAGGGCGTGATCAAGCGGTGTACACGCCGCCACGTGGCGAGCTCTGGTGAGGGCGCTAACGTGCGGCGTAGATTAAGGGCAAGAGATGATCGGACGGCAGGGGATTGAGGTGCACGTGGAAGCAGCTAAGCCATTGGATCTAGAGGGCAATCCAACGGCTGTGGCTGCGGGCGGATGAGGCAAGGGCAGCTGGCCACGTGGCGCAACCATGGGGCGCCACGTGGCCTGCTGTGAATGGCTGGAAGAAAATATATGTGTAGAGAGAAGAGGGGGCCTAATTTGGAAAAACTCAAAACATGAAAGTTGTAGATCTCGATGAGATCTACAAGTTTCATGTTGACCAAAGACAGAGATGAGGTCAAATATGATACATAAATACAAAGATACAAATATACATATATGTAGTATACAAAGTGGCCCAAAAACCCAACTTTCTCATACGAGCTCCAAATTGGATGAAATTAGTCTCATTTTAAAGGTCTTTTAATGTGTAGTATTCTAAGAGTAAGTAGACCTAGTTCGGAGTTTGTATGAGGGATTTATGTGCATTTTAGTGTACAAGGGTTCTAGGGCTTTATTGACTAATTTACAAGGGGGATTTTTGGCCTTCTTCCCTATATTATTAACTAAGGAGTACATATTATAAGGAAGAGGTTATTTTAGTGAGTGGTTATTTTACAAGGGATTTTGGCTTCTTATTTGAATGCAAATGGACTGCTAAAATGAATGTATTATGTATGTATGCATGAGTGCTATTTATGCATTATAAAGGGAAATATGCCTCTATTTACTCGGGAACAAGGATCTATTTTTGACTTTTGAAGTGATGAATCACAGATTCATCAATTGTGCCCAAACCTGACTGATCGCGTGCTCTCTACATTTGAGGCAACAACTTTTACAAAGAAGCCCCTATTTATTCGCATAATTGCATTTCAATCTATAGACGTCATGCTCGCACAACGTGAGGTGAAAATTTTGCATTGTCGCCCTGCTGACTTCTTCAAATTATTAATAAGCCCCTCCATGTCTGGTGAATTTATAATTAAACATTAGTGACTTTTTGTAATTACAATTTATTCCTTTTTAGACTTGTTTGTAATAAAACTTTATAGTTTTTTTGCATGTATGACTATGTGATGTTTGTTTAATATCTTGTGAACCTAATATTTGATTTTAATGAAAATAATGTTGTTTTAAAGCTTGTTTTATTCAATTTCATGTTGTGCATTTAATTTCCTGATCTAAGCTATGATACACTTCATTTCTCAGAGAGCATAAATAGTCTATTTAGCCTTATATTTGTATAAAAATTAAATTATGTTTGGTTGAATCACATCCTTCATCACCCACATTGCTCATTAAATATTAATTAAATTCATAAGTAATATAATTAAATATATCAGGAGCATTGTTTGTGTTTGTACAAATCTAAACGTGTAAAATGATTTGAAAATTGCATGAATTAAAATTATTGCATCTTACTTGGCATAGATAGCCTAGTAATTTCTCTAATAGATATTTGACACCTAGGTTAAATAAGAGAATTGCTCGTGTCCATGTGTTCGACCCTGGGCTTACTCTAGTTATAAATTTAAGGTGAGTCCTCGTTGCGGAGATCTTTGACTTGGTTCTGTTGATAGCTGATTGGCCCGTGCTACAACAAGCACTGATTATCTTAGATGATTAACTTCTCATCAGATGGCATTGTTGCTGAAAACATGACATTTTATTTTATTTATTTTAGGATGAATATTTATTTTTTGCGATCTTTAAATGATTTTTAAGTAAGTTTTTGTGTTATTTGATTCTTGCATTATTTTATTTGTTTAAGTGTTTATTAGCTATGTTGATAATTAAACTAGTCTAGAATAAAGTTTGAAGAATGGAGCTTGGTTAAGACCTTTCCACTTAACTTTAGAGGAACCTTATAGGAATTGGAATTGAGACTTTTCAGGTAAAGAGACTTAATTCTTTGAGTCCATAAGACTATGCTCACATGTCATCTTGATAGCTATAAGTAGAATACCTCTAGATACATGCATGGTTCTTTTAGACAGTGACCTAACTTAAAAACCCCCTTTGCATGTATCTCAACAGATGAGGTGGTGAGGGGCAGAATTCGCTAGATTGTGATGCATGTGAATGGAAACATATGTAGTCACAATAAGTGGCCAATTCCACACGAAGAACTGCTAAATACCTTGATTATTTTATCATTTTTATTGTAGTATTCGGGAACTTAGGATTAATCAACAAAAACACTTAATTAATTATTCAATTAAAGTGAGCGATCAAATTTATATTTTACTTGGTCAAGCTCAAGGTCAAATTCATAGAGGCCACTATCTCCTTAGTGCTCGATATACAACCTAGGTTTTCAGAGAGGCATTTTTTAAAGTGTATTTGTAATTAAAAATGACATGCAAATTCAGACAAGTTTAGGAGCTAAAATGTAATTTTTGATAAAATGAAGTCCAAAAATCCTAAAACTTGGCTAGAATGTGAAAAATGAGGAAATGAATGAATAATATTTCTTGGAATTTTCAGATGCAAAATGAATTTATTATGAATTAATGATGCATGCAGGGTGATTTTTTTACAAATTAATTTTAATAAATAAAAAAACAATTTATTTCAAAGAAATAAAATTTTCATAGATAAGTTTATGTGAGAGGTATCAAGAAAATATTAAATCCAAAGAATAATGGGCCTGCAACCTATAAAATTAATTACTCAAATCACCATTTAATTTATTTTGACCTCGATATGTTGCGAATACAATTATTTTTGGGCACAAAATAGAACACAATTAAATCTACGTACATTGAATTTTTGGGAATATTTGGAGCAATAATCAATTTAATATCAATTTAGTAGCACGTAGTAGATAAATTATGCAATTTTCCACTTAGAAAATTATATTAAATCAACATAGATCATAAAAAATCAAACAACCATCTACGATGATACATCACAAGTTTGACTAAAATGTGCAATTTTTAGAATGACAAAATGATGATAAAATAAGACTCAAGACATAGCTAGAATGCATGGGTATGAATGCAATACATTAACATAAACTTGATGATAAAATGAATATGTCGGCTGGACTGATATGCAATTACCAAGACTTGTGAGGGCTTATTTGCAATTTTCAAAAGGTTGCACGTGTTACTCACATGTTGCTGATGTCATTGGGAGCGAGGTGGTGCTTCTGTTCAGATAACAACCTCCATAGGAAACATTAAGTAATCCTTGACCCTCAGGAGTCAGGCCACTATATAGGTTCTAGACCATGATAGGTCAGTCGATATCGTAACTTGGGCAACTCTGAACCAGGTCCTTGAATCTCTCACATTCCTCCTTGAATGGCTCATGGGACATTGATGAATCTCCATTTCATTATCATTATTATTTCATTTTAGACTTTGAACACTAGTGAATACATAAATATATCATTAAGTTATCAAAATAAACATTCATTAATTCATACTAAATCCTATAAAAAATACTGTACTTTTATGGTATTCATTGCCAAAATAAAAGAATAAAGGAAAGAAAAAGAAAATGAGCAAAGTGTTAGGGACACTGAAGTGACCCTAACCCTCGAGACTTGGTCATCATGATGACTTAGTCGATAGGGAATAAAATAGGGGGATATAGGGCGGCTAATTGTACAGAAAACACAGAATGATCACTCTACAAAATAGTCCAATAATTACTTTTTGGGACCTATTTTATTCTTTATTATATACACTTCAAATAAAGAAATTCTGTACATAAAAATTGTAGCTTGAAATATATAAAAAATACAAATTTTATTTCATGCAAAAATACCATAAAGTGTACATTTTATATGCAGAATAAAATGCTAATACCCATACTTCATAAACCATATCTCACAAATAAAAACTCAAAATATATCAAAATCAGAAAATATATAACTTTTAATAAGCTAGTTAATGAAGGTGGTTTCATAATTTTTGGAGTGAAGGTGTGAAAGTTAGGTTTTGGACCTCTAATGTACAATATACTCAAATAAAATATTCATTTTATATTATTCTATACTATTTTATAATATTGTATTTTCATAATTTTATAAATATTATTTTATATCATATGTACACATTAATAAATAAAACATGCCCAGGCAGCGACTTGAGACCTTCCTCACGAAGGCCAAGTTCTACCATTGGGAGGATCCCGTCCTTTATCACAAAGGAGGGGATAGCGTCTAGCGTCGATGCATTACTCAGGAGGAGCACCATAGCGTCCTCACTTACTGCCACAAACTTGAGGCAGGAGGACATCACTCTGGGAGGAGAACGTCACAGAAAGTGCTCCAATCCGGCCTATGGTGGCCTACCCTCTTCAAGTATTCTGATGAATTCGTGAAGAGGTGTACTGACTGTCATAGGATGGGCACTTGTGGACAACGTAATATGATGCCGATGCAACCCATTCATTTCTGTGAGGTTTTTGACACATGGGGCATCGATTTCATGGGTCCATTCCCTAAGAGTCAGGGATTCGAGTACATTCTTTTGGCCGTTGATTATGTGAGTTGTTGGGTTGAGGCCATCCCTGCCCGAACTATAGATGCTAGGACTGTATGCCGATTTTGAGGAAGAATATCATTTCACGGTTCGGGGTGCCTAGAGTATTGATATCCGACGGGGGGTCTCATTTCGTCAACGACAAGGTAAAGGCCCTTGTTAGCGAGTTCAGCATAGACCATCGAGTAGCTACACCATATCATACTCAGACTAATGGTCTTGCTGAAGTGTCAAACAGGGAGATCAAGACTATTCTGCAAAAGGTCGTCCGCCCTGACCGAAAGGATTGGTCACAGCTTTTGGACTCAGTCTTGTGGGCATATCAGGCATCCTTCAAGATGCCTTTAGGTACATCTCCCTTTCGCCTCGTTTATGGCAAGCCCTGCCATTTACCTGTTGAGCTGAGACATAGGTCACTTTGGGCAGTCACAGATATACTTTTGGATCTAGTGAGTGTAGGAGACCAGAGGAGGGCAGAGTTGGCAACCCTAGAGGAGCTTCGAGATGCAACCTTTTCAAGCAGCCTACAGTATAAGGAGAGAGTGAAGGAGTGGCATGATTCTCATTTCAACCACAAGCAGTTTCAGCCAGGACAGAGAGTATGGTTGTTCGATGCCAGGCTTAGATTATTTCCAGGGAAGCTACAGAGCAAGTGGAAGGGACCATACCTGGTCCGAAAGGTACATGACAATAGAAGCATCGACATATCTGAGTTGTCATCTGAGTCTACCTTTCGTGTTAACGGGCAGCGGATCAAACCATATCTAGATCATGAAACGCTGGTCGTTGACGTTGCCCCTATTCATTTTGCATGAGATGTGGTATCTTGACTCACATCTATTGCATCTCATGCCTGATTATCACTGTCTCCCACCTTGTATAGATCCAGATGTCCATATAACACTATTCTTCAGTCCAACACCCCATCTGCATCTTTGATTATGCTATACTTAGGGTGTACTTTACCCTAAGTATAGGGGGGTGTTAGACTTTTGATTTTCTTTTGATTCTTTTCTGCCTCTGTTTTGCTACCTATACTTAGCGATATTTTACCCTAAGTATAGGGGAGGTAGACCCTGTACATTCTCCCCCTCGGATTCCCTTTGTGTACAGCTTGTTTTACTTAGGATTACTTGATCCTAAGTATAGGGAGAAACCCCGAGATTCTTCTCCATTCTATTCTTTCATTCGTCTTTGTAGTATAGTTTTCCTTTTCACTTTCCTATACTAAACACGAGTTATGTCTTCTTCATCGCTCTTGATTCACTCTGAGGACATCGTTCGAGCTAAGTATAGGGGGTGTCGTATATATTTCATATATACTTTAGCCATTACTCGTACTTTGTGTGAGTGTGTTAATAAATAAAATGGCCAAAATCCTTAAAAATCCATAAAAATTAAAAAATTTTCTTATACATAAAATTCTTTATTGCACATACATAGCTATTTACAAAATATTTTTTGTAAAACTATCTGTAAAAATGTTTTATGTAAAGATTTTGTAAATATTTTGATATCAAAATTATGTATATAGTACAAAATATTTTGAAAAATGTTTGAAAAACAAAAAGTTTGCAAAAGCCCTTTTGTAAACGTGTGTAAATGTTTTGTAAAACTTCTGCATTCATGCATACATCCATATTTTCAAACATTTTCAAAATTTTTGCACAATTTCAGAAATTTGTATAAATTGCATTTTTGTAAATACTTGTATAGTTTTCCGAATCATAGTTGACATTTAAACTAGCCTGGAATTAAATTGAAAAATGGATCTTGGTGAAGATCTTAATCCACCTACTTCTAAGAGGAACCTTATAAGGCTTAGGTTTGAGACTTTTCAGGTCCATGGTGACTTAATTCTTTGAATCCACTAGGCTATGATCACATGTCATCTTGATGATCCTAAGTAGAACACTTAACAACACACACATGACTCTCACAGACAATGGCTTTACTTGCACCAGTACTTTACACGTAGCTCTCTATGGATGAGGTGGTGAGGCATTCTTCTTTGACTTGGGGTAGCATATGAGGGTAGTACTTCTAGGTAGAACCTCTCTTCTTCTTTTAGTGAAGGAAGTGCGTCTCAACTTGGTCTGGTAGCAGTGAGGTCTAAAGACAGGAGTTGTGGGTTGTAATAAAGCTTCAAAAGAGGGATAGTCTACTGGCTCAAGAGGAAAAACTACTTATGTATATATGATGCACCATGTAGATATGTTTTACATATGCACATCAAAAAAATGTGCAAAAAGAAAAACTCCAAAAAAGTGGTGGGTCTGATAGAAAATGAAATACCCACCGGAGTGTATATAGTCAAATAAAGCAAAGCTTATGTTACCCATGCCCATCTCATGAAGCTTGCAGCAGGGAGACTTAGCTACACTGGTTGAGATCCCAAGGATACATGGCTACACTGGCCATGGTCCATTCTCTTCTTCCTCCTCTTCTTGAGCCGGTTGAACTTGAACTTAGAAGGGAATACCCTGCTCCTCGAGGAAAGAGTTGCCAGACTAGGGTATTAGAGTTACCTTCTTGAGGAGGGTTGTCATTTTGCCATTGCAGAGGTGGGGAGCTACATATCACTTACACAGTACAAGAAAAGATTCATGGTCATCAGAGTTTGTGTATGTAGACTTGTTCTGATATGGATTGTTGAGGAGTCTTGACTATAGATTAGTGGAACATAGAGGTTGTTAAGTGTTAAACCTAGGTCCAAATAAGGTACCGACAAACTAATAATCCAAAGATCTGACTGAGCTCCATACTTCAATTTAATGAAGACAAGTTTAATAATCAACCTTGATTTTTTTCTCCTTTCTCTTTTCACTTCTTTTTCAAATAAGTGTTTTCTAAGGGACTAGCAAAAGTAAAGTATAGGGGGGTGATGAGTACTCATTAATCACTCTTTATTCTTTTATTTTAGCTAAAAATCTTGACAAAACATCATGTAGATACCTATAAATACAATAAGTTACCAATAAGCATACTTTTGTTAAATATCAATAATTAGCATGTATTTGTGCAAAAATAAAAGAATAAAGAAAAATAAGGAAATATTTAGAATAAATATTGAGTAACCGAAACCCAAGAGAGGGCCCAATATGGGCCTGATCGCCAAATAAAGAAAGTAGAGAGAGATAGGGCCACTCCACCTTGTGTATAATCCTTCTTATATGTATATATTTTATTTTCACAAAATAAAAGTGTACATGTGTTTATAGTCCCGTGTACATATTTCTAAAAATAAAATAAAAATTAGAAAAATAAAAATAAAATAAGTTTTCTCTCTCTCAACTTGTACATATCACATGTACATATGTATCATCACCTATTTATTTTACACCTGTAAATAACCAATAAAAATGAAATAAAAATTATTTTATACTCAAATTTTATGTTTTAAATAAATAAAATATAAATTGGGGTATTTGTACAAAAATAAGAAAATAAAAATAATAATATAAAATACATAGGTATTTTGTACCTGTATATAATATAATATAATGCATATATCATAACTAATTTTTCAAAAAATAAATAAAAATCACTAAAAAATAGTTTGAAAAATAATAAACATTTTTTATTTTTTATTTTAAAATAAAATAGTTTTCTATTTTTAATTTATTTTACAAATCTTTTCTATTTCCTGAATTCTGATTGGTTCAAGACGATAGTTGACCTCGGTCAACTCCACCTCCCAGACCGGTCCTCGCCCGGATCCGAGTTTCACTCCATTTTCTCAGAATTTTCTCGATCGGATCTTGGGCTCTTCTGCTTTGATTCCTTCGCTCGATCCTTCCCCTTGGATCCACGACCCTCGCGGATCCATAGGGAAGGACGTATCTTCCTTAGATCGCGTGCCCTCGCCCGATTTTCTTTGCCACCTGAGACCTGCTATAAAACCTTCATTCGACTCCCCAGTCCCTCAGCTCTCACCGCACACCCTCCTACTACCCTAGTCTTCTTCCCCTTGGTGACAGCATTCGGCAGGTGCCTTTGGTGGCCGGAGAGAGTAGCTGCAGCTGACGCTCAAAGCACGTGGCCGGAGATCCGCCGTGTTTGAGCCTCCCTGCCATCCGCAGCGTGGTAGAGGCGATGACCCATCTTGACCTCACCCCCTGGAGCTCAGGATCATGTTAGGACACTCAGGTACATCCCTCATCGTTCCTAGATTGCGTATTTTCCAATCTTTCTTTTATCGCCGACCACTGCTCCGCCAGCTCCAACCCGCCGGTCGGAGCTCCATCAGCCATATCCACCCGCTTAGATCGATTACCCTGTTCGTTGTCATCCTTCCCCCGCATCCTGATCATCCAACTCTTGTCTATCCGAGCCAAGATTAGGCTTAGGTTCGATCCTTCGCATCGCCGGAACCTCCCTCCGCCTCCCACCGCCGCTTCTCTTTAGCTTTACACAAATAACATTGGCCGGAGCACGCCTCCGAGCAGGAGCTTTACCCCGCAGGTCGAGTCGCGCATGGAGATACCACAGATCACCTCAGCCCAGCCTCGTCGGAGCTATCCCAGGTCAGTGCCACCTTCTTGGAGATCCGACCGGTGGATACCCCATCCAACCCTGCCACCCGACGCGGAGGAGCGTCACGAGTCGAGCCCCGCTGCCTGATCATTCATCGGACGCCCGGATTACTGCCAATTCTCCAGCGAACTTTGCCCAGGCGGAGTTCTTCCTGGACCCTCCTCCACCATCGGATCATCGCTAGTCGCCAGTTCACATCCGGGACGTCCACCATCTGCACCTGTCAGGCCGTTAGATCCAACATCTAACGGCCCCCATACACCCCACGTTCTCTTCATTGTCAGTCCGTTGGATGCACCAGCTGTCAGCACCAAGACTGTACGTCGCCTTCCATTCAGAGCACGACACCTGTCACCCCATGTGAGCCGCACACCCAGCCTAGGTAATTTGCTCCTATACCCCTGCCTTTATTTTATTTGTCGTTTAGCCTGTAAGATAAATAGTATACAGTGGACCATTTTGCATCTGTACCCCTGCAGTTTTTCATATTTGCATTTTAGTCCTTCCACTGTGGTTGCAGGTGCAGTCACATGTATGTTTGGAACATTTGCATGTATTATCCTGCGTTTAGTGGATGTTATGTTTTGAATTTATAGTTTTACTATTTACATCCATGCCCCTGTGAGTGCTGAGTTTCGACATGTGCTTGAATTAATGGAAAAATTACAATAGGCCACCTATACTTTTTGCACGTGTTATTCTTTAGTCCTGAAAGTTGTTTTCTTTGCATCTGAGTCACTGTGTGCTGTGCGTTTTTTATTGGCTTGAATAAATAGCAATTATCGTCCAAAATTCATGAAATTTGGACATGTGGCTCCTGTCATAGTGTAAAGATTTCTATGAATTTTTTAGCTCATTTTGTTTTCATTTAGTATTTTAAAAATTCAAAAACCTCAAAATTTGCTTTTGTAAAATTTGAAAAATCAACTAAAAATATTAAAAACCCTCTAAAAAATCTAAAAAAAATATTGTTTTGTTTGTTTTGTTGTGTTTTTGATTCGGTCCATTTTTTATTGCTTTTGGATTTATAAAAACCCTAAAAATTGAAAAACACTAAAAAATTAGAAATATCATTAAAAATAAAAAAAATAAAAAAAATGCAATTTCAGTTTCTTTAGTTAGATTTTTATTTTTAGTTTCCAATTGTTGCTGGAATTATATAGGCACTTTAGTATTTTTAAAGTGCCTTTAGGTTCTGGTTGCACATTATCTCTTATTTTTAGCCTTGTTTCATTTTTATAAAATTAACAAAAAATCAGAAAAATCCAAGAAAAATACCAAAAACACTTGAATATTTATGAAAACCAAAAATATTTTTATTTTAATTTTCTAACATGTTTTGTTGTGTTAATGATTGCATGATTGTGACTTTTTTATTTCTTTTTTTTCCTTTTCTTCATTTTAAAAATCACAAAAAAATTGAAAAATATAAAAACCACCTTATATTTTATTTTCTCTATTTTATTTGAATTTTCGACTACTTCATAGCCCACCCATTCCGTGCTCCTTGTGTTCGACCCTGGTAGCTATGCCAGGTAAAATAAAATAGCGAGACCGCTATTTTTGTGCTTGATTTGACTGATTTGTCTCCTTGGTAGTCGTTGTTTTCTTGATCGACTTAGCCTCGCGATTCGGGTCGCAACGACCTGATTATTTACACCTTAACCCAATCGTGGGATTCTGGGTCATCATGTACATGAGAATAAAATGCACATATAATGAGGGGGTTTCTCTAGGCAATGAATTCATTACATTTATTTTAGGAATCTTGTAGAGTTTGCATTCCTAATTTTATTTTTGGTTATCATTTTTTTGGTATTTTTTAATGAAATTGTCTAACGAGTTTCAATTCCGTTAACATCCTAGGTAATCAAAATCAGAGGGATAAGGCCGGAAAAGCCATGCAAGTCGGAAATCGATGATGCATGCAAAGTCATAAGACTTACAGTGCTTCCCAGCTCTATCCATGCGGGTTGCTTAATAGAATTGAGAAATACACTACATGAAATGTAAGTCGATGCAATTGCCCTAGAATAGAATATGCTATTAGCGTGAAGCACAAAATGTCAATTACTAAGAAATGAGACCCAGGTCCGATCTTCGATGCAACTCGGTGCCCGCCACAACGAGTCCTGCCAGTGCTGTATGTGACCTCTCCCGGCACGCGGTCTCATGTTTAAATTGCCAACAACTACGTTTTGATTAAGTCCAAAAGCAAGTCTATAGGTAAATGCAAATATGTTAGAGCTTTCAACCTTCATGGGTATCGAGTATGCACATTGTAAGCTAAGTCTCATTCATACAAAACAAATAAAAAGTGAAAAACAAGTAAAAAGAAAGCTATGAAAACACAAAAAACACGACGAGACCCCAAGAGAACAACCCTCATACAGTGGACCTCGTGAAGTATGAAGTGTCCATGAGAGTCCAAATTATTACAAAATATCTGTCTCTCTCTCACTTTACAACAACAACAACAACAACAAAGCCTTTTCCCACAATTAAGTAGGGTCCGCTACATGGATTCTTTGCCTCCATTCAGATCTATCTTGGGTCAATCCCGGGATTATATCCACAAAACAAAGATCCCTTCGTATGGTCTCTTTCTAACATTTCTTGGGTCGTCCCCACCCTCTCTTAGCCGGCTCAACATCCCAACACTCGCATCTCCTAACTGGTGCACCATCTTAAGCGGTTTTCTCGCATCTTATCCTCGATCTGAGCGACACCAACTTTCTTTCTGATTGCATCATTCCGAATCCGATTTTACGTGTGTGTCCACACATCCACCTTAGCATTTTCATTTCTGCTACAACCATTCTCTGCATATGTCTATGGTTCACAGTCCAACATTCAGATCCATAGAGCATAGCAGGTCTCACGACTGCTTTGTAAAACTTTCCTTTAATTTTTAAAGGAATTTTCTTATCACAGAGAACAACAAAGGCTCCTCTCCACTTTAGCCAACTTGTATTTATTCTATTAGTAACATCTGCATCAATTTCCCCATCATGTTGCAAAATAGATCCCAGATATCTAAAAGAATCTCTCTTCCGAATGTTATCATCACCAATCTTCACCTCAATTCCTTCATCATTGCTTCCATCAAAGGTGCACTCCATATATTCTGTCTTAGCCCTACTTATACGAAATCTTTTACTCTCCAACTCATGTCTGTAGACCTCAAGCTTCTCATTTACTCCATCTCTAGTCTCGTCAATCAACACAATATCATCAGCAAATAACATACACTATGGTAACTCATCCTGAATGTGACTTGTCAACTCATCCGTAATCAAAGTAAAAAGAAATGAACTCAAAGCTGAACCCTGATGTAAACCAATGTTGAAGTCAAAATAGCCAGTCTTCCCAGACGGGGTCCTTACACAAGATAAAGCCCTATCATACATGTCCTTTATGAGGTTAATGTATAGGATAGGAACTTGTCTCTTCTCCAAAACTCTCCACAATATCTCTCATGGGACAGAATCGTACGCCTTCTCCAAATCAATAAAGATCATATGGAGGTTCTTCCTTTTAGCTCTATAAATCTCTGTTGTTCTCCTCAGCAAATGGCTGGCTTCAATAGTTGAGCGACCTGGCATGAATCCGAATTGGTTTTCTTTGACGTTTGAAACTTGCCTCAACCTTCTCTCTCACTTTAATTACAAAAAAATAAAATAAAATGAGAAACAAAAATAGCAAAAAATTAAAAATAAAAATAAAATTAATAAAACGAGAATGTCTTAAAAAATCCCCCAAGTATTTATTTGGTGCTCTCTCCCACCATCTAGGGCAAAAAGCTAGCTCCGCCTTGCTTAGGTGCATAGGTCCTCCTAAGAATTCCTCCCTCGTGTAGAGATCCCTCGCAACAAAGTCAACTAGTAGGAGTGATTAGATAATAGACAAATAATATCAAGTAATCATGAAAACAAATAAACAAAGAAGCATATATAGACAAGAGTAAAGAAACAAATAAAAGATTCCAATCTATGCAGCGTCGCTGCCTGGCAACATCGCCATTTGATGAAATGCTTTTGGCGAGGGTCTAAAAATATCCTCACTAAATGAAAGCAAAGATAGAGTGTCGATGAGGCTACCGCTCACTGAAAGCGAATCAAACAACAATTAACCCACAAAAAATATAAGGAAATAAGAAGCAAAAATCTGGAGTTAAAATTTATTATAACTCTACAACAAAGGTGTATAGTGTGCAAGCATGTGAAGAGGTTGAACTCATGGAGTAAACAGTATATTGGGCAATAAAGCACAAAAACTTGCTCTTTTCTCTTGTCCATTTATTATCCTATTGTGTAGGTTATTAATTTTATATTTTTTATGGATTTTATTTTTTTATATTTTTTATTGTTTTTAATTTTATAATTTTTATTTTCTTTTTTATATTTTGTAATTTTGATTTTATTTTTCTTTTCTAATATTTAATATAAGAATATATAACGATATTTATACAATATTGAGTAATACAATTATAAAATACTACTAAAAATAATCGAAATACAAGAAATACAATGTTTTTGGGTTATATATATTTCTAATATTTTTTTGTTTTTTTTTATATTTTTTTGCATATTTTTATGTATTTTTAAATAAAAAATCCAAATCTGGGATTGAATAAATGGGAAGAATTGAAATGAAGATTAAAAATAATAAATAAAATCCAAAATTCTTCCAATCACTTTTTAGTATATAGATAATAATATAAAGAAAATTCACAGACAAAAATAAATATTTTTGGGATTTTTGGGAATTTTATATCTTTTTTCTAGATTTTGGATCTCTTTAATTTTTATGCCTTTGCTTTGTCTATGTTTTGGTCTAGATTTATAAAATACAATAATAATAAAAATATATTTTTTTGGGATTTTTTTAAAATATTTTAATATTTTTTGGTATTTTCTAAGTTAAACAGGGCAAAAACGTGCTCATTTGACTTTTAATAAATAGTTATATGTCCAAAATGCCAAAATAAAATTATAACATCAATGTACATGTTAGAAGGCATCTAACCCTTTTTTGCATAATTTTTGGAGCATAGATGCTATATTTAATAAATTGAAGAAATGCACAAAAATATATATACCCACAAGGGTATATTTGTAATTAAAGATAAATTCAGGGGTTCATCTTCAAATGTATTAAAATTATACAACTAATATTCTATTTTATTGGACTAAGCATAAAAATACAAAAATCCTCCTGAGCATACATGCAATTTGCACAACTCATGTGGGAGGACACATGAGCTGATCTAGACTACACCCATTTGTACTTTCAACAAATATAGGAGCCTCTATGCAAAATGTACAAATTTATTTACATTACGAAAAATATTTACAAGACTAAATAAACAATACAAAAATGCGGAGGTTAGGTTTGTAATTTACCCCCAAAGTGCTTGAAGATGGACGGTCCATATCATTTCACTTGCCACGTGTCCCCTTCTCTACGCCTAATGATAGTTCGACATTAACGGCTGAGCTTAGATCCAAGGAGAGGATTTGACGGTCATGCTCGTGCTGATCCAACACCATCTTCTTCATCTGGGAAGCGGCCTCAATCGGATGGCTCGGGATATATTTGGAAGAACTGGGAAGAACTCTTCCCAAAGGCTCGTTCGATTGGATATCTCTTGGTCCTCCAGCCACCAATCTTGCTACTGAAGTGCTCTTGAAGATCTTGGGACTGATTCACAGCTGATGTAGGGCTCAAATGCGTCCAGGTCTCATCATTGGAGGCATGGAGATCTCTTCTATCTGGAGGTGGTTCAAGGTCTTCGACTGGGGCTCAGACGCCCCCTTCCGGTCCTGCAAAAGTGTGCAAACACACCAGAAGGCAAAGGCGAAGGATCCCAAGCATTTATTTGTGAAGATTGAAATGTGATGATGTGATATGGGTATGCTCTAGTGAACGACAGAAGGCGAGCATGGACTCGTTGATCGAAACGCAATCAGGTGGAATGGAGGGGTCAATTTGGTGGATAAGAGAATAGGAAATGAGGTGGGATGGTTAACGTGGTCGGAGAACATCGATCTCATAGTGGATTGACCAGAACCCTAGCACCTCCATTGAACGATAATATTGAGAACAACCTAATCTACTGCTTTTGAAACTCAATTTCATCATTCTTTATTCTATCATTTTTGCCGTAGAAACTCTAGCTAATGCATGTAAATAGCATTAATTTGTACATATAAACATTCATTATTTGTTGTATTTATTAATTGTACATAAAACATGGTTTTTAATGCCAAAACTATAGAATAAAGAGAAGAAAAGAAAAAGAATAAAATACCGAAGATATTTTATGACCCTGAACCTTAAGACCAAGTCAAGAATTGAGTTGGTCGACAAGGAATAAAGTAGGGGGAGATAAGGGCCAAAATAGAATGAAAACCCAATTCTTTTATTCATTATTTATGCATTTTTGAGGCCTATTTTATTATTTATTATTTATCCATCAAATGAAGAAACTTTGTACATGAACGTTGTAGATAATAATGTGATTAAAACTATAAAATTGAGTTTGTACAAAAATAATAGATAGTGTTCATTTTATATACAAAATAAAAAGCCAAAAACCTAACTTCCCAGACCCATATATTTCAAATAAAAACTCAAAACATATCAAAATCACCTCTAATTATATATAACTTTTCATAAGCTATTTAATGGAGGCGATTTCATATTTTTTGGATTTACTGTGTGAAAGTTAGGTTTTTGACCCCTTTTGTATAATAGACCTGATTAAAATATTCAATTTATTCATGCTATATTATTTATACAAATTTATATTTTTATAATTTTTAATTATTATTTATAACATATGTACATATTGAAACCAAAATAAAACCAAAAAGAAAATGTAAAATAAAATAAGTCTATGTGAAAACATAGGCAAAATACCTATGTTATTACTTGCATATAAATAAAAGTGGATTTCATTCTTTTGTTCTTTATATTTTTATTATTGTAAATATTGTCTATATTGTATTAAAAATACAAAACCAAAATAAAACTCAATAAAATACATTGAAATAAAAAGATGTATATAAAACATAGGTAAAATACCTATAAATATACATATAAAAGATACATATCTATTTATTTAAGTATAAAATTACATCATAAATATAATAACAATCTATTTATACTCCTAAAATTAAGTTATAAATATATACAATAAAAGAATAAAATAAAATAAACAAAATAAAAATGTACAAAACATATAAGAATGTACCTACTAATACACTTAAAAGTTAACTACCAATAAATAAAGTCAAAAAAATAAATAAAAACATAATATAATACTAAATAAAATAATAGACATTTTTTTACACAAAAATTAATAAAATCAAAATCTATTTTTAAATAATTATTTTTGAATAACCCTGCGGTTTTGTCCTATAGCACGCCTACGTGGACCAATGACAGGGCTTTGACAGTTGACCTCTGGTCAACTGTCCCATCCAAGCTCCTAGCACGTCAGAACTACCAAATCCCTGATTTCACGCCCATTTTTCCTCCTAAGCCGTCGCTCCATTGACAACAAGCCCTTCATAAGATTTTCTCTTCGATCATTGTACATACACACCCATCCATTACATCTATTATACATTCATTTGATTCTTTCCTAACGATCGGTTAATAAGGGTGCACTACATGTATCATAAATAAACACCTCCTATCCTCCTCGATTTTTTTGGCCATTTCCCTAGCCCTAAAGCTCCTGCCTTCGGCCAAGAAGGTCTCTACGTGACAAGAAGTGAATCCCTGAAGGTCGTGGACGCTCGCAGAGGAAGGAGGTGCACCCACGGCGATGCTCTAGCGACCGTCCTGCTCGTTGGCGTCCAACCAGGTTTGAGCTGCATTTTTTTAATTACTTTAGTTAGATTTTCATTCAAGCATTTTTATTCTGTCATTAGCTTAGCCATTAGTGTTGCCTTTTATCTTAAAAATCGGGATTCGTAGTTCACCCGAGCTCCGCTCCGGTGAACTTTCCCACCGTGCTCTACCAGTTGACCGCCTCACCTTCAGTCCCTACTGCCTTCTCCACCTCCCAGCCACCTTAGACCAACCGGGACCTCTTTGGTTCCACGAATCGATGCTTCCCTCCGCCACCTCGTTGGAGCATTGCTGTCCACCTTTATTCTCATGTGGATCAGCTTCATCTTAGGCCGAGGTCGAACCCCTCGAGCCCTACATCTCTTCAATGCAGGTCAGAGCTCAAGGGAGCCCTTCTGGGCTTAAACCCTCGTCCCCTGAAGCATTCCTGGTGCCCATGCTTCCTCGAGCTCGCCAGATTTCCTATGTGGATCCTAGAGCCTCTTGTGCACACCAGCAGCTGCGGAACATCTCCCAGGACGAGTGGAGCCCAATGCCATCGCCAAAAACCGTCTGGAGGAGGAGGAATCGTCGATCGATGGAAGGAGAACCACCTGTTCTTCCCTGTTCTTCGCGCACAACAACATCCGTCCGATCTGGGGAGCCACCTAAGATTTGATCGTGGTCGTCCATCCTCACCATGTTTCAGCCATTGATGAAGAATCAAGATCTGATCCCGACCGATCATCGGCGAAGCGGTATCGACTCACCAGAACTCGCCACATGGATAAGTGGATGGCTTCCCGCTATCCGATCCTGCACCTATTTGGGGTGAATTGCATATATAACCCTGCATATTTTGTATTTTTTTAGTCCTGCAAATAATAGTTAACATTATATTGTGAATTTTGCATTTTGATCCCTGTCATTATCTATATTTACACATGAATCCATTCCACGTCACCTCACTTGGCCCGCCACGTGAGGTGGCAAAATTGTAGGGATACCTTGGCATTTTTGTAATTATTAAATAGTATAATAAAATGAAATAAATTTTGATTTATTCAGGCAAATTTACACCGAGCCCCCTTTCGTTTATTTTATTTGCAAAAATGCCCCTACTATGACTAATTTTTGTATGTTTTATTTATTTATTAATTATAGCTAATGTGCTCCTAAAAATCCACAAAAATTCGGTTAGATGCTTTATGCCATGTATATTCACACCCATATTTTATTTGGTATTTTTTACATTTAATTTATTTATTAAAAATAAGAAGGAGCCCAATTATTCATTATCTAAATTATAAAATACCAAAAAAATACCAAAAAATCTTTAAAAATTCTAAAAACATTATATATAGTATATTCTACCCTACTTTATTTATAGACCAAAAATCACTAAAAATTGAAAAATAAAAAGCCTAAAAATAAAAAATACCCAAAATATTTTATAAAAATCTAAAAAATCCTTTAAAAATCCAAATGATGTTTTTCTGTTTCAAAATTTTATTTACATAAATATTTATATATTAAAATTGATATAGATAATTTTGGGACTTATTTACTATTTTTAAAATCCAATTCAATTTCGACCTAATTATTTAATCCCTTATTCGGGATATTTTTTACTTTAAAAATACATAAAAATTAGCAAAAAATCCTGGCAAATTACAAAAACATTGAAAACCCCAAAACAATTTACTATTTGTATTTTATCTATATTTATTATTGTTTATAAATATACTATTATATTTCATATATAAAAGCCTTATATAAAAGAAAAATAAATATAAAAGTAAAATAGTATATATAAAGAAAATTTAATTTTGAAAATATAATTTATTCAGGCAAATTTGCATCGAGCCCCCTCTAGTTTATTTTATTTGCAAAAATGTCCCTACTAGGGCTTTATTTTTTGTATGTTTTATTTATTTATTAAATATAGCTAATGTGCTCCTAAATTCCACGAAAAGAGGTTTAGATACTTTATGCCATGTATATTTACACCCATATTTTATTTGGCATTTTTTGCATTTAATCAATTTATTACAAATGAAAAGGAGCCTAATTATTCCCTGCCTAACTTATAAAATACCCATAAAATATCAGAATGTCTTTAAAATTTCTAAAAAAAATATAGTATATTTTATACTACTTTATTTACAGACCAAAAATCACTAAAAATTGAAAAACAAAAAGCCTAAAAATCGAAAAACCCCAAATTTTTTTAGAAAAATCTAGAAAATCCTTTAAAAATCCAAAACTATGTTTTTTTTGTTTTATAATTAATGGCATCGTTGCCGGGGAGCAACGTCGCATAGTTAGAGCTTATTTTGTTTTGTCTCTTTTCTCTTGTTCATTCATTTATTTCATTGTTTATTTATTTTTATCAATATTTATTTTTATTTAATTATTTGATATTAATTGTTGATTGTTCTGGCCACCTGCTCTGTTTTGTCTTTGGTGCGAGGGACAGCTGCACGAAGGAGGACCTCTTAGGAGGACCGATGCACCCAAGCAAGGTGGAGTCAGCCTTTCTTGCTCGACTGAAAGAAGAGAGCATCAATGGCGGATGGAGAAGAATTTTTGAAGATCAGTCCATTATTTTTGTATTTTTTATTATGTATATTCAAATGAGAGAGAGAGAGTGGCATTTTAATTGTAATAATTTGGATTCTCAAAGGTACTTTGACTTCGCGGGGTCCTTTGCCCGAGGGATTGTTTCCTTTGGGGGCTCGCTAGTTTTCTCACGTTTTTCTCACTTTATTTTTATTTGTTTTTCGCTTTTATTTTATTTTCATTATTTTGTGTGAATGAGCCCTAGATTAGGATATGCTTGCTCGATAGATTAAGGTCCAATGCCCCTAATATATTTGCATGTACCTATAGATTCGTGCTTGGACTTAGTCAAATAATAATTACTATTTATTTGGATTTGAGATCGAGCGCCGAGAGAGGTGTTATACTGCACCGACAAGATCCGTTATGGCAGACACGGATGCACTTCAGAGACCGGACTTTTGGCTCTCACTTCTGAATATTTAGCATTTTGTGCTTCACATTAATAGCAGTTACCATCCTAGGGCGATTTTACAAGATTGCATCTCATATAGCATAGGTTTTCAATTCTGTCTTGCATCCCGCATGGCGAGAGCTGGGAAGCACTGTAAGTCTTCTGACTTGGCATGCATCATCGATTTCTGACTTGCATGGATTTTCCGATCTTCTCCCTCTGATTTTGACTACTTAGGATGCTAAATGGAATTGGAAATCCTGTTAGGCACGTGCATTGAAAAATAACCAAAAAATGTGATAACCTAAAGAAAATTGGGACTGCTAACTCTATTGTACATAAAAATAAAAATGTAATAGATCATTGCTTTGGGAGAGAAACCCCCTCCTTGTCTGCCATTTTATTCTCTCTCTCACACACACACACTAAGGATTAGTTCCCAAATCCCAAGCCTATCTTCGGTGTGTACAACACTTTGATATTCGCCTAACTCTAAAATCGACAAGATAAAAAGACTACATCTCGATCTTCACTGTGTTGAGTAAGTGAATTGAGGGTTTGCCTTGTACATTTATTGTGCTTTGAGTCCATTTGCATTTTCATGTCTCGCTGAGTTCGCGGTCCCATCCGTGTGAGCCATCATTTTTATCATCGAGTCTTTCTACCTCTCTTATATATAGATCTCCTCATTTGCATTCGAGTCGTAATATTGGGTCTTGAGCTTCATCGACTTTGCTAGATCTTGCAGCTTTTCTCCTTACCAATTATCCCCCATATCTAGTCCGGTTCGAGGAAACCCTCTCCTTGAACCACAAATTTGGATGTGGTCCCGCCTTGTGTGGAACACACAATTTTTGTCTTTGTCCCGACCTTCATCTCGCCCACCCTCCTCATATCCCCCGTGTCATCCTCTCTATCACCCGAGATTGTTGTTCTTGTAGGAATGGCCCGCATCGAGGTTTTATGACTGCTATTGATGATTTGAGTAAGTCGGGCACACTTTTGAGGATGCTGAGGTTGGTATGCTATACTTGGTGGATCTGACCTGATATGTGCACATATATTATTGAGGATTTTGTTGATGCACGATTACTAGGTGTGATGCTTATATGAGAATTTTTGATCCCACATATCAGATTGAGGATGTGATATATTTTGATGATTTGATGATGAGTTCATGAGTTATGACTGATCGATCTATTTTGCGGAGCTACCCATATTGATTTCAGAGCTTGATTGGATATCTTGATTTGTGCTT
Organism: Ottelia alismoides; assembly: GCA_037367405.1. Taxonomy (NCBI): domain Eukaryota; kingdom Viridiplantae; phylum Streptophyta; class Magnoliopsida; order Alismatales; family Hydrocharitaceae; genus Ottelia; species Ottelia alismoides. Next base: position 421,879 of record JAZKJV010004754.1, read on the forward strand.
CATAGTGACGGTACCTGACAAGTCTGAAAAAGCCGGGTTAAGAATGTGTTTTTTAATTGTCCGTGCGTTCAAATAATTAAAGTCGTTCGTTGTAGGCGGCGATCGGAAACAGTCAAGAAATAACCACAATTTTTAATCAAATTTAATCAAGTGGTTTTTATGTTTATTTTACTTGGGCAAGTCCCAAGGTCGATCACAAGGAGGCAAAGGAACAACCTAGAGGGGTGTCTATCAAATTTTGAGTTCGGTTTTCAAGGCGGACTTTTTTTGGAATTTTTCAATGCAATAGAGAGTGCAATATGCAAATCCGGCCTACTTTATGGACTAAAATGTGAATTACGTTCAAATGATGTCCGAAAAATACGAAACATGGCCGAGATGTAAAATATGATGAAATAAGTGCACTGTAATTTTTTTGGAATTTTTGGAAGCAATATGAATTTTTTATGGATTTTTAAATGCAAACAGAATGATTTTCAATATTTAATTATAATAAATATTAAACCTACTTATTTTCAAGAAATAAAATTATCTAAGATCTATCACTAGGTGATGGATCTTAGAAAAATCCTAAACCTCAAAAATGTGCAGGGTCTAATACCTATTAAAAATTAAACAATGAAATATGCAAAATGATTTTTACAGAGCAAAATATGTAGATGCAAATGCAAAGATTTTTGGGTACAATGTTAATCAAAGTAATCTCTACGATATTTGATTTTTGGGGAATTTTTAGAGTCACGGTTGATTAAATAAAATTTGAAGAGCACAGACTGGGCAAAATATCGTAATTTCCACAGAATAATTAATTATTAATCAACCGATCATCACAAAAATATCCATGACATGTGAAAATGTAGAGAATTAAAAGATGAACAAAATGCTATATTTAAATAAATAAAATGATGCAATGTAGAGGTCTATAATGGATGACAAAGACAGGGGTACAGATGCAAACAGAATAAATAAATAAAAATAATGCAGGGGGGGACCTACTGTTAATTACCTATAAAATGAGGGGCGAATATGCAATTGTTCCAAGGGGGCACGTGCTGCGCACGTGCCCTTGGACTGGAGGGCTGGCGCGTAATATCGAGGAAGACCGGGGGGTCTTCTGCAAATTACCCCAAGGGGTCACGTACGCCGCACGTGACCTGGGGTGGCGTGAGGCTAACATCAGCGATCCCTCCCGTCACGTGCCTCGCACGTGGGGAGGGCCTCGAGCCTGACGCCCGACCGATGGCGGTGCGGAGGCGGAGGGCGGCCTTGTCGTGCCGGTCGATGCGGTGCTCCGAGGTAGCGGAGCCGGTTTTTGGATGGCCGAGGACGACCGGCGTCGCAGAGGCGGAGGAGGGCCGGTGAAGCGCGTGTCGAAGATCTGGGGCCTCACTGGTGCAGGCCGCCCAAGGCGGAGCGGGGTGGGCGGTGCCGCTCCTGGCGGGGCCTGGCAGTGTCGTCGGAGCGGAGGCAATGGTGGAGAAGCTCCAGGCGAAGGCGTGGCGGTGACTGGTGTGGCCGTCCTCTGGCCGACACACGGCCAGGGGGACGGTGGCTTCGAATCCCGGCGAGGCGATGAAGGTCGGCGGTCGATGATAATCGTTGGAGTTGGCGTGGGCGGCCGATGAAGTCGGTGAAGGCGACGGCGGCGTTGGTGACGAAGATGCTATCGTTGGCAGAGTCAGAAGCAAAGATGAAGATGGTTGTGGAAGCGTAGCAGTGGTGGTTTCGGAGCGGAGCAAAGAGTGAGCGGATGGGCATCCGAGCGATGAGGAGCTCGGAGGTGGAGGGATAGAGAGAGAGAGAAAGAGAGAGAGAGAGAGAGATTACTGGGAGAGAAGAAGGCTCGACGGCGATGCCGGAGCAAGAGCAGCGGCGGAGGCGTCGCTGCGGCGAGGAGCGGGGCTTCTCAGATCACGCCGGCGATGGAGTAGCTCGCGGGCTGTCACCACCGGAGAAGGAGGACTCAACGAGGGCTCGGCGGATAAGTCGGTCGTAGGTGGTGGCGTCGCTTTAAATAGACGAGGGACGAGCGGCTGTTGCGAGGTCGTTACGCTGGTGCGAGAATAACGGAGGAGGCGGTGGTGGTTGGCGTTGACCGACAAAGAAGGGGGAGGCGGTTGCGACGAGTGTGGCGGAAGTTACGGAGGGGGGCGCGGGAGGTAGGAGAAAGTCCATGGTCGTTCGATCGGCCGAGATCGAACGGCCGAAAGCGTGACACGTGGCGAGGTTGAGAGAGAGGGGCGCAGCACGTGCGGAGCACATGCGGGTGCTTTTAATTTTTTTTTTAAAAAAACTAAAATATAAAAGGCCCAAAAATCAATGACAAGTGGCGGCCTCTGGGGCTGCCACGTGTCAGCACCAGAAAATTCGAGAATAAATACCATTGTAAATTCGATAAAAAATTGAAAATGACCTCGGATCGAAAAAGTTCCTTCACAAAAAATGCTCGTCTCGATGAGATCTACAACTTTCATGAAGACATCAAAGCCAAATTCGGTCAAATGTAAAAAGTGAATTTTTGGGGTATCCCATGTACATAGAATACCTAGATTTTTGGGTTTTCTAATTTTTTTTGTCATTTTTAAACAAGATAAAAATCTGGAAAAATATGGAAAAATCAAAGATAAATAAAAGACACCTTAATCTATTTTTTTGGATTTTTATTAATAAAGAAAATAAGTACATAAAATATATGTCAGAAAACCTCTAAAATATACAATGTGCAAAAGAGGCCCAAAACCCAACTTTCACATACGAGCTTCGATTCACTTGAACTTGGTCTTGTTTTGAAGATAATTGAATGTACATTAGTTCAAAAGTGAGTAGGATCCAATCGGAAAATGGATGGAGAAGATATGGAGCTTTTAGTCCGAAAATCCTGTAACTAGGGTTTGGGTTTTTGGTCCACTTACCTGGGTCAATTATTTTTTTGTATTTTTTAATTATTCTTGTTAGTGATATGTACACAGTGGAGGTCGGTTTGTGGCATTCGGAGTTAGCATGAAGGAGTTAAAAATAGGGGAAGTTAGGCTATTTACAGGTCATTTTTGGCTTCTTATTTTATGCAGAAATTAATGCTAAAATGCAATTCTTATGAAATCATGCATAAATGCTAATTATGTGAAATAAATGCAGAAATATTGTTGATTTTCAGGTATTTGAGCTTAATTAATGAGACTTAGAATGGTGAATCCGAGATTCATCAGTACCCAGACCCACATGATCTTTATCATCGCCCTAATTACTCCATCCTTGATCTCCTAACTATTTCAGACACCTGTGGCACCTTGAGTATTTTTGCTTATCATTTATGCCATCTCAGCTGATTGGATTAACTTGAGGGACGTACTGCGATTAACCTGACTATTTTCTCCCTCGATGATCTTATGCCCTCCTGAGGATTGATTGCTTGATTTTGAGGACCTGAGATGTGATGCCAGTAATCCCATGATTTTATTGATCTCGTTTGCATCACTCCCGAGGACTATCTGCGGGGGGATGCAACAATTTCTTTACAATCGGTTTCATTCACTGACTCTGTCAACACCTTGTTGGGGCATGAAACCATTTTGTTTGATTAAATTGATAGGCCTTCTTGTTTGATTGAGTTCCCGATCTGTTAGATCACAAGGCCAATTTCACCGACTCCGTTGAGTCTTCTCTCCTTGACGGTCCTCGCAAGGACAAGTCCCACTTTTCTGATTATTCATGGCCTAGTTCATAGTGCTCTTCAAGGGTTATCTACGGGAGACTATGACAATTTATTGAGCTATCGGTCTCACCTGCTGGTAGCCGACCTATCGCCTACCCAGACCGCTTCTGAGGACCCGTATGATGGATCCAACTCCTTTGAGCCCTCTCTCCTTGACAACCCTCACAAGGACGAGATCTGATGTGAATATTCTCTGCTGAGCTTGCATTACGCCAGAGGACTATCTGCGAGAAAATGCAATACTTTCTTTACGCTCGGTTCCCCTTGTTTATTGTGTCTCCTATCTGGTGGAGCACGGAGCCGAATCGTTGTATATCTTCTGGTCCCAACTTCCTTGGTTTTGAATATGATTTGTTGGATCACCCTTTGAGTCCTCTCTCCTTGATGGTCCTCACAAGGATGAGCCATATGCTCTAATTAGTCGAAGACCAGTTGGTGGTACGCTCCCCGAGGGTTGTCAGCGGGACACTGCTACATTTTCTTGATCAGTCAGTCTCTTCTTCTGGTAGCCGACCTGTCGCCTACCGAGACCATTTCTGATGATCCGTCTGATGGATCTGACTCCTTTGAGTCCGCTCACCTTGACAACCCTCGCAAGGGTGAGCTCTATCTTATTATTCATTGACTAGCATGTACTACTCCTCGAGGGTTATCTGCGGGAGGGTACATCATTTTCTACGTACTCAGCTTCACTTCTGGTGTCTCCCCTGTGGTGGAGCACGAAGCCAAGTCTTCTAATTTGAGTATTCAGTCTCTTCCCTGGTTGCGTCTCCATTCTGTTGAAGCACGGGGCCGAGTGTTTTGGTATCTTTGACTCATCTGAGTCTGCTCATCTTGAGGACCCTTGCAGGGTTGAGTCATGTCTCATGGTGTTCGGTGTGTTCTTGTGACTCCTAGATCTGATGACCACCGGATATCATGCCGCCACATTGAGAGTCTCCTATTTCCCACTTTCTATACATCTTTGAGACCATGGTCGACTTGTAGGGATCTGTATTTTCCTTCCCTCTCCATGTCTTACGGTATCGGCTCTTCTTACTCATTCCTTCCTTATGAGCCGATGATTTACTTTACGCTACCGGTTCATTTAGTTTTTGATCTGTTTTCCACGGTAGCTGGCACCTACTTGATTGTATACACCGGTGTCTTTTCACTTTCTGATTGCGTCATCATTCTCACAAGGAGACGATGATGAGAGTACGGTATTCGCCTACCAGATGCCATCCTATACTTCACCAGTCTGTCTTGTTGTATATATGTGTTGTGTACTCTATTCCTTCTTTCTTCCGTATGTCATTTGTACCCTAGATCTTTTGCCATATCTCTGTGTCTATACTTAGGACGTACTTTGTCCTAAGTATAGGGGGTACACACCGTGTTGTTCTTTTCTCCGTTCTGTTTCTTTACTTCTGTTGTTGCTTATACTTAGGGCTCTTTTAACTTAAGCATAGGAGGAGTGATGTATACATTCTCTACGATCTTTTCAACTATCTGTATATATCTATCTTTCCTTCTTTTTTTCTTTTCCTTTTCATTTTTCTTTTTCTACAGAAATGGAGCTTTCCCGTTTTAGTTAGTTTTCTGTACTTAGGATGTACTTTGTCCTAAGTATAGGGGGTGCACCCCTGATTCTTTCATTGTTGATCCCCTTTACTGTCTCCTCTCTTATTGATTTGCTCTGTTATATTTAGGGATATCTCAACCTATGTATAGGGGGAGACAACCTGAGCTGTGATCCAATTATTCCCACCCTTGACCCTCCCTGCTTTGTGTACAATCTGCTATACTTAGGATTATTTGATGCTAAGTATAGGGGGGGTCAATTTCTTATTCATTTCCCTATTTAGTCGTTGTCGTATAGGCTTTTCTATACTCAGTACGAGTTATGTCTTCTCTTTCTCTTCTTCGATCTATGAGGACATAGTTCATGCTAAGTATAGGGGGGTCATATATACTTTGTATATACTTTAGCCATAACTCGTACTTTCATATTTCTAATAATATGGCTAAATTACTAAAATACTATATATAAATATAACAGCTCTCTAAATAATATAAAGGGATATACATATTCCTCAAAATTATTTTTATATATAGTGGTTAATAAATCAGGTTAAAATGTTTTGCAAAATGATTTGAAAAATGGGTTAACCTATTTGGAAAACTTTTTGTAAAATATTTTCAACCTTTATACAAAAGATTTTGTTTATAAAATTTATTTCTTTGTGTGAAATAAATTTTTTTGAAAACCTGTTTGCAAATGTATGGAAAATGGTTGTGAAAACATTGTAAAAAGCTATATCTACTATTTGAAAAATCTTTACAAATTAGTTTTCAAATGTTTGTAAATATTTGTAAAAATTTTTTAACTATAGTTTTCAAAATTATTTTCAAATAAGTTTAAGGAATATATATATATATATATCAATATAAAAAATATATATATAAATTAATAAAAAGATAATAATTCTTTATCAATTGTATATATACACAGACCAATGAAAACAAATAATATTCTAAAAAAACCATTAATTCTTTAGATTATTATTCCTTGTAAATAAAAAGAAGCATGCCCATGTAAATAGTTGTACATATTATATCTTTATGTGTGCAGAATTCTTTTTATTTTCATTTTTTTGAAAAATTATTATTCTTTGCATCATTGTCATAACATTTTCATAGCATTCATATTCTTTCAGATTGTGCTTGATGTTTGAACTAGTCCAATAAAGTTGAAGATTGGAGCTTGGTTGGATGTTGCCGCATCTAACTGCACTGGAACCTTTTGTGAACTAGGTTTAAGGTACTTCAGGTCCATTGGGACTTAATTCTTTGAGACTTAGGGACAGGTTAAAGTCACCTCAAATGACTAAGTAGAACTTTTTTCGAGACAGACACATGACTCTTGTCGGACATGATCGAACTTGGACACTTGCACCTTTCACTTGGCTCAACTCAGTTGGAGTGGTGAGGAGAAGGGATTTTCCGACTTTATATGCACACGAGTGGAAACATTCGTCCTCATCTAGGTAGGGAAGTGCACCCCATCCTGGTCCAGTTGCCATGAAGTTGATTAATAGGAGAGTGTGGGTTGCAATAATGCTTCAATAGAGGGATAGTCTTCTGGCTCAAGAGGAAAAACTCCTTATGTAAAAACTACTGTAAATAGTATTTAAATAAACTCCAAAAAAGTGGACTGGCCTGATTGAAAACAAAATGCCTGCCAGAGTATGTATATATGTTGTATAGAAAATAAGCAAGCTTGAGCATCAAAGTTATAACATGTGAGCCTGCAAGTGGATGACTTGACTAAACTGGTTAAGCATCCCAGGATGGGTAGCTACACTAGCTACCGTCCATTCTTTTCTTCACCTCGTCCTCTTGAGTTGGATGCCACTTGAACTTAGAAGGAAATACCCCACTCCTCAAGGATAGAGTGCCGGATTGGGGAATCATTGGGTTGTCATTCTGGAGAAGTCAGTTCCTTTGTCGTTTCAGTTGGAGAGAGCCACTATCACTTACACTGTACAAGTCAGCTTCATAGTCTAAGGGTTTGTGTATGATGTAGGCTAGTTCTGATCTGGTTATTGAGATGGTTTGAACTGAGTTCTGTGACTCTCAAAGGCTGTTGTGTTTTAAATTTGGTTCCCGGCCAGGTTCCATACACATTCTCACATCAAGGTCTAACCTGAGCTTCAAACTTTGATTTTGTGGTGACAAGTTTAATTATTGAAATCAATTCCATTTTTTCTATCTTTTCCTTTTCTTCTTTATTCTTTTTATCCTTATTGCATAAGTGTTTGCTAAGGACTAGCAACGGCAAGTAAAGGGGGATGATGGAACTCCATTTCATCATTCTTTATTCTATCATTTTGGCCTTAAAAACCATATCTAATGCATGTAAATAGTGTTAATTTATACATATAACATTCATTATTTGTTGTATTTATTAATTGTATATAAAACATGGTTTTTAATGCCAAAATTGTAGAATAAAGATAAGAAAAGAAAAATAATAAAATATCGAAGATATTTTACGACCCTGAACCCCGAGACCAAGTCAAGAATTGAGTTGGTCGATAAGGAATAAAGTAAGGGGAGATAAGGTCCAATAATAGAATAAAACCCAATTCTTTTATTCATTATTTATGCATTTTTGGGACCTATTTTATTATTTATTCATCAAAGGAAGAAACTTTGTACATGAAAGTTGTAGATAATAATGTGAAAAAATATAAAATAGAGTTTGTACAAAAATAATACACAGTATTCATTTTATACACAAAATAAAATGCCAAAAACCCAACTTCCCAGACCCATATCTTTCAAATAAAAACTCAAGTCATATCAAGATCACCTCTAATTGTATATAACTTTTCATAAGATATTTAATGGAGGTGGTTTTCATATTTTTTTGGATTTACTATGTGAAAGTTAGGTTTTTGACCCCTATTGTATAATAGACCTGATTAAAATATTCAATTATTCATGATATACTATTTTTACAAATTTATATTTTTAAAATTCTGTAATTATAATTTATAACAGATGTGCATATTGAAACCAAAATAAAACCAAAAAGAAAATGTAAAATAAAATAAGTCTGTAAGAAAACATTGGCAAAATACCTATATTATTACTTGTATATAAATAAAAACGGATTTCATTATTTTATTCTTTATTATTTATATTTTTATAATATTGTAAATATTATCTATATTGTATTAAAAATACAAAACCAAAATAAAACTCATTAAAATACATTAAAATAAAAAGATGTATATAATTACATCATAAAAATATAATAAAAATATAATTATACACCTAAAAATAAGTTATAAATATATACAATAAAAGAATAAAATAGTAAATAAAATATACAAAATAAAAATACAAAACATAGATGAATAAACCTATAAATACACTATGAAAAGTTAACTACCAATAAATAAAGTAAAAAAATAAAAATCATAATAAAATACTAAATAAAATAATCATCACTTTTTAATTTTTTACACAAAAATTAATAAAATCAAAATCTATTTTTTAAAAAATTATTTTGAATAACCCTACTATTTTGTCATGTAGCGCGCCTACATGTACCGATGACAGGGCTTTGACAGTTGACCTCTGGTCAACTGTCCCATCCAAGCACCTGGAACGTCAGAACTACGAAATCCCCGATTCCGCAACCATTTTTCCGCCTGATCCGTCGCTCCATTGACAAGAATCCCTTCATAAGATATGCTCTTCAACCATTGTACATACATGCCCATCCACTAGATCTACATTCATTTGATTCTTTCCTAGTGGCCGGTTAATAAAGGCGCATAACATGTATCATAAATAATAACCTCTTTTCCTCGATTTTTTGGCCATTTCCCTAGCCCTAGAGCTCCTGCCTTCGGCCAAGTAGGTCTCTACGTGCAGGTAGTGCATCCCTGAAGGTCGTGGATGCTCACGAAGGAAGGAGGTGCGCCACGACGGTGCTCCGGCGACCGTCCTGCTCCCTGGCATCCAACCAGGTTTGAGCTACGCTTTTTAATTACTTTAGTTAGATTTCATTCAAGCATTTTAATTCTGTCATTAGCTTAGCCATTAGTGTAGCCTTTTAGCATAAAAATCAAGATTCTTAGTTCACTGAAGCTCCGCTCCGACGAACTTTCCCACCGTGCTCCGCTAGTTGACCACCCCACTGACCGCCTCATCTTCAATCCCTACTGCCTTCTCCACCTCCCAGCCACCTTAGACCAACTGGAACCTCTTTGGTTCCGTGAATCGATTCTTCCCTCTACCACCTCACCGGAGCATCTCCGTCCACCTTCATTCTCACACAGATCAGCTTCATCTTAGGAAAAGGTCGAACCCCTCGAGCCCTACATCTCTTCAGTGCAAGTCATGAGCTCAAGGGAGCCCTTCTGGGCTCAAACCCTCATCACCTGAAGCATTCCTGGTACCCATTATTCCTCGAGCTTGCCAAATCTCCTCTACGGATCCCAAAGCCTCTTATGCATACCAACAACTGCGAAACGTCTCCCTAGATGAGTGGAGGACAACACCATCACCAAAAACCATCATGAGGAGGAGGAATCGTCGATCGAAGGAAGGAGAATCGCATGTTCTTCCCTATTCTTCGCTCACAACAGCATCCGTTCGATCTGGGAGGCGCCCCAGATTTGATCTCGTGACCGTCCATCCATGCCACATTTCAGCCTTTGATGAAGAATCAAGATCCGATCCCGACCGATCGACGAATCGGTATCGGCTCACCAGAACTGACCACGTGGATAAGTGGATGGCTTCCCATCGTCCAATCCTGTGCCTATTTTGGGTAAATTACATATATAACCCACATTTTTTGTATTTTATTTTTAGACAAATAAATAAAAGTTAACGTTATAAATAAATGAGAATTTTGCATTTAGACCCCTGCCATTATATGTATTTACACGTGGGTCCATTCCACGTCACCTCACGTGGAGGGCCACGTGAGGTGGCGAAATTACAGGGACACCCCTGTTGATTTTTCTAATGATTAAATATTATAATAAATTTAAATAAATGTTGATTTATTCAGGTAAATTTTCACCTTGTTCTATGTCTTTTATTTTAGTTGCAAAAATATCCCTACTAGGCCATTAATTTATGGTTGTTTTGTCTATTTATTAAATATATATAATGGGCTCCAAAAAATCCACAAAAGTAGGGTTAGATGCTTCATTCCATGTAGTTTCGCAACTATATTTTATTTCACATTTTTTCCATTTAATCTATTTATTAAAACTATAATATAGCCTATTTATTCCCTGTGTAACTTAGAAAATACCAAAAATATAAAAATATGTCTAAAAATTCCAAAAACTCATATATAATATATTTTTACCTATTTTATTTGCATTCCAAAAATCACTAAAAATGGAAATACAAAAAAAGCTTAAAAATCTAAAAACCCTAAAATTTGTTATAAAAATCTAAAAAATACAATAATATCCAAAAATGCATTTTTTGTTTTATAAGTTTGTTTTTATAAATTTATATTTTAAAATTGATTAGGATAATTTTGGGACTTATTTACTATTTTTAAAATCCAATTCAATTTCGGCATAATTATTTATTATTCAGGATATTTTTGACTTTCAAAATACATAAAAATTTGAAAAATATTGAAAACCCAAAAACAATTTATTTTTTTTATTTTAACCATATTTATTAAAAATTATAAAAATAAAAAAGCAATATAAAAGTAATATATATATATATAAAGAAAATATAATTTTGGAAAATATAATTTTGGAAAATATAATTTATGCAGGCAAATTTGCACTGAGCTCCCTATATTTTGTTTTATTTACAAAAATGCCCCTGCTAGGACTTTATTTTTTGTACATTTTATTTATTCATTAAATATAGTTAATGTACTCCTAAAAATCCATAAAAAATTGGGTTAGATGATTTATGCCATACATATTCTTTCCCATATTTTATTTGGCATTTTTTGCATTTAATATATTTATTAAGAATGAAAAGAGACTAATTATTCCTTGTCTAACATATAAAATCCCAAAAAATATCAAAATGTCTTTATAAATTCCAAAAAATTATATACAGGTTATTTTATCCTACTTTATTTACAGACCAAAAATCACTAAAATTCAAAAAACAAAAAGCCTAAAAATAGAAAATCCCCAAAATCTGTTATAAAAACCTAAAAAATCCTATAAAAATCCAAAAATATGTTTTTCTATTTTATAATTAGTGGCGTTGTTGCCGGGGAGTAACGACACTTAGTTGGAGCTTATTTTGTTGTGTCTCTTTTCTCTTGTCCATCCATTTATTGCATTGTTTATTTATTTTTATAAGTATTTATTTTTCTTTAATTATTTGGTAATAATTGTTGACTATTCTGACCACCTGCTCTGTTTGTCTTTGATGTGAGGGACCGTTGTGCGAAAGAGGACCTCTTAGGAGGACCGGTGCACCGATGCAAGGTAGAGTCAGCCTTTCTTACTCCGCTGACAGGAGAGAGCATCAAGGGTGGATGGAGAAGAATTTTTGAAGACTAGTCCATTATTTTTGTATTTTTTATTATGTATATTCAAATGAGATAGAATGCCATTTTAGTTGTAATAATTTGGACTCTCACAGGTACTTCGACTTCGTGAGGTCCATTGCCCGAGTGATTGTTCCCTTGCCCGAGGGATTATAAAAGTAACACAATATATATATATATATATATATGTATGTATGTAAGTATGTATGTGTGTGTGTGTCTGTGCATGTGTGTGTGTGCGTGCATGCGTGCATGTGTGTAACGAAAATATAAAAATATTAAATTAAAAATCAAATAAAAAAATATAAAATAAAAAAAAATTTAAAAAAATTAAAAATAAAAACCCACAAAACAATAAAATGGACAAGAGATAAAAGACAATATGTTGAGCATCTTTTTGCCTCCTTCTGTTTGCTCCCTGTGTTCGACCTCTACACATACTTACACACTATATACATTGTTGTAGAGTTATAATAAATTTTAAATCCATATTTATGATATTAATTGCCTTTTTATTTATTGTGGGTTATCTGTTGATTGATTGAGGTTTATTGAGCTGTCAACACATCGACTAAATCTCTCGCCTTGTGAGATTTTCAGACCCTTGATATTTCTTTAGTCATCAACTGTATTAAAAGCAAAACTAAGAATGTAACTAAAATCGTAATAAAGAAAACTACCTAAAAATGAAAAAGTGCATAGCCCTTATACTTACGATGAAGCAGAGAGCGGGGTGGACGGAGGTATGCCGTGGGTACACATCCGTCCTCCTTCAGCCGCTACAGAAGCTCCACTGGTACGCCAGCTATTAGCTGGTGACACACTTGACTGGAGGCGGGGGCTTTAGCACTCGAAGTGACGAAAATCGAGGAGGAGGATGGAGGTTTTATTTATATACAAAGTTAGTTCCCCTTATTGACCTTGGGTTTGGGAGGAATTTGATCTTTGTACAAGAGATCCATGGATTCGATGAGTGAGAACGATGATGGATGTTGATCGTGCGTGAAGAATCAACGAAAATGATCGATGGATCTTGCAGGAAAAAGGCAAGAAAAAGGGCGAAACGATGCTTGACAAGTCAAAGACACCTGAGGAGCCAATTGACCTAAGTCAACGTTCCTCACGCTGCGGTTGGTCCACACATGACATTACATGATAAAATATGCCATTTTTATTCGAAAATAATAAATTAAAATTAGTAAATGATTTTGTTTATTTCTGTATATAAAATAAAAAATGTTTATTATTTTATATAGCATTTTAATATGATTTTTATTTATTTTTATGAGTTGATTTATTACAAGTTACTTTTTACAAGTGATTTAGAAGTATATTTACCTATATTTTGTATATTTTACTTTTATTTTTTATTTTATTATTTTATTTTCTTAACTTATATATTTATAGATTATTTTTATACACATAAATAAATTTTTGTTGTATTTTCCTGATCTATTATATACACTTAAATAATATGGCTATGTATTATATAGGTCTAAGTATAGGTATTTCATCTATGTATTTATATAGACTTATTTTATTTTGTGTTCTATTTATGGTTTTATTCTATTCTAAATATGTATATGTATAATCAATAATATTTAAAAATTATAAAAATATAAATTCATGAAAAAAATAAAGAATAAATAAAATCTATATTTTATTGTATATTTTATTCGGGTATATGGTACAATAGGGGTCTAAAACCTAACTTTCACACCTTAACTCCAAAAAATATGAAAACCTCCATAATTAGACAACTTATTAAAAGTTATATACAATTTAAGGTGATTTTAATATAGTTTGAGTTTTTATTTTGGAGACATGGGTCTAGAAAGTTGAGATTTTAGATTTTTATTTTCTGCATGAAATGTACACTGTGTATTTTTTTGTACAAACTCCATTTTGTATTTTTATTTGCATTATTATCTACAACTTTCATGTACAAAGTTTCTTTACTTGAGGAATAAATAATGAGGAATAGAATGGGTCCCAAAAATGCTTTATTGAAGAATAAATAAATAGGCTTTTTATTGTATTTTTGGACCTTATCTCCCCCTACTTTATTCCTTTTCAACCAAGTCAATTCTTGACTTGGTCTCAAGGATTAGGGTCATAAAATACCTTTGGTATTTTATTCTATTTCTCTTCTTTTCTTTATTCTATAACTTCGACACTAAAAACTAAATTTTATACACAATAAATGAAACAAATCTTGAATGTTATTTTGTAAAAAATAATGATATTTACATGCATTACCTAGGTTTTTAATGCCAAAACGATATAATAAAGGTGATGAAATGGAGATTCATCACCCACTATATTTACCTTTGCTAATCCCTAGCAAACACTGATGCAATGAGTGTAGAAAAATAATAACAAAGAAAAGAAAAAGAAAGAAAGTGGATGATTTTAATTCTCAAACTTGTCCTTACAAAATCAATGTTTGGAGCTCGAGTCAGACCTTGGTGTGGGAATGTGCGTGGAACCTGGTTGGGAACTGGAAAGGGGACATGGATTTTTATTTATAGAACATGATGATGGAGGAAAAGGGGAAGGCGATGGCATGCAGTGGGGCAAGTGTGAAAAAGGGAGGAAGTCGGGCTCCTCGTGAGTCTAATACAACAGGAAGTGGAGGGATGCACAGTTGATCACCTGGTCAACAAAAGAAAGGCTTTGGTTGATCCATTTGGACTAACCAGAGAAAAGGATGGGTGAATTTTTTATTAAATAGATAATAAATATAAACGATTTTATTAATTTTAAATCAAAACATAAAAATATTTAACATTTTATGTAGTATTTTATAGGTATTTTTATTTATTTTTACAGTAGCTTTTATTAGGTGCTATTATTAACACGTATATATAAGTATAAATACCTATATTTGGTGTATTTTTTTTATTTTGTATTTTTTTTATTATTATATACACCTATTATATATATTTATAATTTAATGATATGCATCATTAATTATTTTTATTTTAATTTTCTAATTTTAATTATAGACTTTAATAAATATAGGTATATAATCTATAAGTATAGTATACCTGTATATTTTAATACCTAATTTTTTATATATATTTTCAATGATTTTATTTATGTTTATGCTTTTAATGTATTTCAAGTAATTATATAAAAATAGAAGAAATCTAAGATAATATAGAACGTATAGTACAATAGGGACTCAAAAGCCAATTTTTGCATCTTAGCTCTATTTTTAGTGAAACCACCTTCATTAGGTAGATAATTTATTTTATGAACAATAAAGTGTGTTTGATCAATTTTGAGTTCATATAGAGGAGAATATATTTGTGAATTTTTGTTTATGATTTTTTATTCTGTGTGTCTCGGGCACGTGTTGTGTTATTTTTCTGTGAAATTATTTTTTATACTTTTCTTTGTATTTATATATACAAGTTTCGTGTTGAGGATTTTATTATTTGAGGTGAATAAAATGGAAAATAAAATAGGTCCTGAATTGATATTTATTGGCAAATAAAATTAGGGTTTTTAAGTATTTTCTGTATAATTTATCTACCTTATCTTCCCCCTACTATATACCTTGTCGATCAAGTCAATATTGATCTAGTCTTAGGGTTTAAGGTCATTCAGTGTCTTTGACACTTCATTTTTTCTTTCTTTAATTTATTCCTTTATTTTGGAATTAAATACATATATTTATATAGTACTTATATGAAAATCTATGAGTGTTATTTTATACTAATTAATGCTATAAACATGCATTTTGCCAGGGAATTAAGGCCAGAATGAAAGAATAAAGGTGATGAAATGAAGATTCATCACCCCCATATACTTGCCTTTGCTAGTGCGTAGAAAACACTTATAATAATGAGTGTAGAAAAAGAAATAAAGAGAATAAAAAGAAATAAGTGGGATTGACTTTAACTTTTAAACTTATTTTAATAAATCAAAGTTTGGAGCTTAATCAGATCATTAGAAATTTAAATTTGGTAGGAACCTTATTGAAATTAGACGTTAAACTCAATAGCCTATAAGAACCATAAAACTTTTTCCATGTCTCCTCAAAAGCCAGGTCAAAACAAGTCTATATTCTACGCAGATCCTTATGACTTTGAATCTATCTTGTACAATGTAAGTGACATGTAGGTCCTCTCGACTGATGTAGTAAAGAGATAGTCTTCTCCAACATGGTGACCCTAATTCCCCAATCCAACAAATCTTTCCTCTAAGAACAGGGTATTCCCTTCTAAGTTCAAGTGCAACCGACTCAAAAAGAGGAGGTGGAGAAGAGAATGGATGGTAGCCAGTGTAGCTACCTATTATAGGATACTTGACCATTGTAGAGAAGTCAACCAACTACAAGCTGACATGTATCTTTGACTTTGAAGCATCAGCCTTGCTTATTGAATATATACTCTGATGGGAATTTTTTTCTTTTACTTTTGCCCGTCTAACTTTTTTAGAGTTTTTTATTTTGTATTTATAATAATATTTACAACAGTATTTATATAGAGACTTTTTCCTCTTGAGCAAGTAGTCTATCCCTCTTTTGAAGATTTATCGCAACATATGTCCTCCTGTCCTTGGACCTTGTCTCTACTAGATCAGGTTGGGGTACAATGGTCGTAGATTGTAACTTTGTATGTTTCCATTTGCCTGTGTATCATGCCGGCAAATGCAGCCCTCAACCACTTCAACTGAGTTGAGCTAAGTGTAAGGTGCATGTGTTCAAGGTAGTTCATTGTTGACAAGAGTCATGCATGTATTTCGAATTAGTCTACTTAGGCATTCAAGATGAAATATGAACATGGTCTTGTAGAATCAAAGGACTAAGTCTAGAAGGCCTGAAGCACCTCAATTCTAGTTCCTATAAGGTTCATGTGATTAAGTGGATTAAGGTCCAACCAAGCTCCAATATCTGGATTTTTGTCAAGACCAGTTCAATTGCCATTATCGATCCAAAAATGCAAACACAAGGAAAGAAAATCTGTTCATGAAACTATTTTCTGATTTTGATCTTTTTATGGATTTTTGAAAAAGTTTTTGCATATTTTAATGCAGTTGCAAAAATATTTTGCAATTTTATGTACTTTTGAAAATTTTGATTTTTAGGGATTTTTTATAAAGGTTAAAGAATGGTGTATGTATAAATATTTACACAGGTGTGTATGTGTATTTACAAGAATTGAGTGTAGAATTTATGTCAGGAAATTGTAATCAAGTTAGTTGATGTTTACAAATTTTATATACATGGGTTGCGTATATATATAAAGGGTTTTATTTGATAAGTAAATACAAAGTTCTCAAAATAGTTTGAGAACATTTCTACAAACATTTTGAAAACTTATTTGTGCTCATAATATTTAAATGGTTTACAAATGTTTAAAAAATTTGAAAATCATTTTGCAAAGATTTTTCAATGGTATGAACAGATTTTTCAAAATATTTTTGCAACCATTTTTCCAAATCATTTACAAACTGAATTTTTAAAACATTTTATTCAAACAAATGAAACAAATTTTGCAAATATTTACAAAAGATTTTTACAATTTGAAAACATTTTACAAAAGTTTTTCAAATGGTTTTCAAAAGATTTTTCAAAATATTTTACAACCATTTTTCAAATCATTTTGCAAAATATTTTTAAACCAGTTTATTAAGCATATATACATAGAATTTTAAAAAAATACATATTCATAGTTTATTCTTTATAGTTGATTAATCGTATACCCTTACCCTGTATACTATATTAACCATATTATTAAAAATATGAAAGTAAGAGTTATGGATAAAGTATATACAATGTATACCCCTATACTTAGCACGAACTATGTCCTCACAATGATCAAACTGAAAAAAAGGAAGATAAAACTCACACTGAGTATAGGAAGAGTCTATACTACAACAACTAAACAAAAGAATAAGAAGTCGACTATCTCCCCTATATTTAGGATCAACTAATCCTAAGTATAGTTAAATATACAAAAGTTAGGGATGATCGAGGGTGAGGATGAACAAGCAGTATGTATTCCCCTATACTTATGGTAAAATATCCCTAAGTATAGTACAAAAATCAACAAGTGAGGAGACAAATGAGGGGATCGAAAAGAAAAATGAAAATGAGAGAATGAACACATCACTCCCCCTATACATAGAGTAAGAGTTCCTTGAGTAAACGCAACAAAATGAGTGAT
Organism: Ottelia alismoides; assembly: GCA_037367405.1. Classification (NCBI taxonomy): domain Eukaryota; kingdom Viridiplantae; phylum Streptophyta; class Magnoliopsida; order Alismatales; family Hydrocharitaceae; genus Ottelia; species Ottelia alismoides. The sequence continues at coordinate 439,820 of JAZKJV010004754.1, forward strand.
GAAACAAGATGAACATGAACAATACGGTGGCTACACCCCCCTAAAATTAGGAAAAAGGACATCCTAAGTATAAACACAAATATATGGTGAGAGATATGGGGTGTAGTGCATCATCCAAAGAAAGAAGCAATGAAAAGACAAATCATGTATATACAAGTAGTAGAGACTGTTGAAGTACGGGATGACATCTGTCAATCGACTACCGTACTCTCTGTTGATGCCTCCCTAAGAGAACGACAATGCAGTCTGAATAGAGAAAAACACATGAATATTTAATCAAGTGGGTGTGTGCTACCCAGTGAAAAGAGTCGAAAACTAATACATGGGCCGGTAGCATGAAAGAAATCATCAGCTTACAAGAGCGGAGTGAGTGAACAAAGCTGATATTGTCAAACTTGGAGAATGAAGGATCAGTCACATAGTCCTCCACATTAATCATAGTCTTAATAGGATATGAAAAATCAAGATCAGGAGACTCTCTAGGCAGCTCGATATTTGGTGGACATAAGGTCGAAAGAGCATAGACATCACTGAATATCACATGTCAGAGCACATCCTTGCAAGGGTCATTAAGGATAGGGGACTCAAAGAAGTCAGAGAAATCAGACTAATCGGAAGACTCGGTTGCGTGATCCGACAAATCATATACAAAATCAGAGACTAAGATCGAGTACCAAGAAAATATCGCATCCTCCCGTAGATAACCCTCGAGAAGTGATGCGATCTGATCAGTAAAAAATGGTGCAATGCTGGCATATATCCCCAGGTCCTCAAAAAACATATCAATCTCATAATCAAGAGGTCGTAAGGGTGATGGTCGGGACTAAATAGATCTAACATATCAAATTGAAACCCCTCATAAAACAAGAATCGTTGAAATGGCTCACAATATGTATCCAAATCATCTATGTGCCTAATGATGGTAAGAAAGTCAGGAGATGGAGAATGGTTTGTACAAGAAGATGATTGAAATAATACGGGTTCCTTCCTCGTCGCTTTGAAGCATAGAAAGATATAGTGCATGAAACACATTAATCATGATGGGTGGAACACACTAAAACATTTTAAATTCACAACTCACCACATCAGTCTCATCATCAAAACTTTGTAATGTATCACATCCTCAATCTGGTGTGTGAGATCAAAATTTTTTAATAACAGCATCACACCTATCAATCGTGCAACATTAGAATCCTCAATAATATAATCACTCATATCAGATCCATGTTTCACCAAAAGGCACACACTCATTCCAGCATTAGATATCTACCCGGCTTAATTACATGACATGTATCCCCGATGCATGCCTCATCCAGTTGCACAACATTCCCATATAAAGAAACGATGACACGAGAGGGAACGAAGAGGGAGGGTGAGACATGGGTGAAATTGTGGTTCATGAAGAGAGTCATCTTGAACTGAACTAGAGACATGGGTGATTGATAAAACCCAAATGTTAAGCGGTCTTGTATTCCACACAAGGCGGGAACACAGCCAAAGTGTTGACCACTCAAAATATGAATTTAATCGACAATTAACCCACAATAAAAAAATAAATCAATAAAGTCCCAAAATTGGTGAATTAACATTTAACTCTACCACAAAATGCATAGTGAATAAGCATGTAGAGGTCGAACCACAGAGAGCAATACAAAAATTAAGTAGCCTATGATGTTCATGTACAACAGAGTCATCCTTGCATGAATCCTATTTTTGTGGGTTTTAGGGGTTTTATTATTATTTTTTTTATTATTTTTTTATATTATATATACTTATATATATTTATATATATACATATTTATATTATTTATATAATATAGACATATAAAGATATACGCCCATAAAGGGTATGTATAGAGAACATAATACATATATATAAAGATATTTATTTTTTTATTTTTTTATTTGGAAATTTTGTATTTTGATTTTTAATTTTCTGAACTTTATATTTTATATTAGATATATATATATTTTCTTTTTCAATATGGGAATATATAAACTATATAATAAGAGAGGTACTAGAATATTTATAAAAATATGCAAAAATGCTCAAAAATTCAAAAAGAAGATATTTTTGGTCTTTTTATGATTTTTTACTATTTTTGTGATTTTTAGGTATTTTTCAGAGTATTTTTGATATTTTTCAAAAAAAATAATAGAAAACAGGGACTTAAGCTACTTGACAAAATTGAAATGAGGTTTAAAAATAGAAAATGATATCTAAAAATCCTCAAATAAATTTTAAATTATAGATAATAAAAGAAGGAAACTACAATAACTTAATTTGTATTTTTAGGCATTTTTTAGGATTTTTTAGATTTTTATGTAGTTTTTAAGGGTTTTCTGATTTTTAAGGTTTTTGTTTTGAATTTTTTAGTGATTTTTGGATTGACACTAAAGTATGATAAAATATACAGTAGGTAATTTTTTTGGAATTTTTCTAGGTGTTTTACTATTTTTTTGGTATTTCTAAGCTAGACAGTAGATAAAATGCATGTTTTTGATTTTTAATAAATATTAAAATGCAATAAAAAATGCAAAATTATGGCGTGAATGCACCCTTAACAGGAGCTTACATTAATTTTTAAGGAATTTTTGGGGTTTCCTAAATGCATGGAATAAATGGAACAAGTAATCAAAAATATATACAGCCTGGCAGGGGCATTTTTGCAAATAAACATAAGGGCAGAGGTTACAGTGCAAAAACACCAAAATATATGAACGTGTTCTGCAATTTTAAGGATTAAAACTAAATAAGCAAACCCGCCAGGGCCCCCTTGCAATTTGACCATCACGTGGGACTACACGTGATCCGCACCCACAGGGACAAAAATGTAATATCAACAAAGTTCGGGGTCCTGGTTGCAATTTTCACAAAAATAATACACTTAAAATTTTATTTTATGGACTAACGATAAATATACAAACATATAGGGGGTCTTGTGCAATTTAACCACCTCACGTGGGACGGCACGTGAGGTGACGTGGACTGTACCTAAAAGTAATATCACAAACATACAAGGGGTCCATGCAAAATGTCCACAATAAAATGAACTTCGACTTTTATTTACAAGACTAGACAATAAATACAAAAACACTGGGGTTAAGATCTGCAAATTACCCATAAGTGCGCGCTGGTGGACGGCGATGATGATTTCACTTGGACACGCGTCGCGCATCCAACGACCGGTACCGCTTCGCCGATGAAGGGCTGAGATTAGATCAGTCGAGCTGATCTGACGGTGATGGCGACGCTTCATCTGACGGCTCTGATGGAATCTGGGGGTGCCATCCTGATTGGACGGCGATGGAGCCTCCTGGAAGAACAGGGAAGAAGCTCGCACGAGGTGAGCTTCGATCTTGGAGCTTGGGCTCCTCCGGGCTTCTCTGTCGCGTCTGAGGTGCTCTGATCGTAGCTGGAGGCGTCCTGCATCTGTCGGTGCTCTTGGCATGGCTCCTGGAGGTCCAAGGAGGTCAGGCGAGGTCGATGAAGGTCGGGACCTCCAGGAGCCTCTTCCTGTATCGAATCGAGTCCAAAGGGGCTCGTTGCTTCGTTTGACCTGCATAGGAAGAACCAGAGGAACGAGGGCTATCTCCCCGACCCTGGGTTGTGAAGCTTTGGTGCAAGGTGAAGTAAGGCGGAGGAGCTCCGGCGATAGGCGGAGGTGGAGCTCCGATTCGCAAGGACTGGAGGTCCTTGGTTGAACAAAAATGATCGGGAGATGGAGCATGCGATGGGGAACGAAGTGAGGTGAAGATGGCGGTCGGAGACAGTAGGTATCACTGTGAAGAAGTCGCCGGAGCGGAGCTCCGGCGAACTTTGATTTTGCTATTTTACGAGAAGCTACTGATCTAAAGACTAAACTAAGGACAAAATTGAAATGCTAGAATTAAAATCTATCTAAAAAGCAAGAAAGAACAACTCTTATACCTGGGGGCCGCCAGGGAGTAGAACGGACGACGGAGCTCCGCCGCGACAAAACTGAGCCCTCCTCCGGCCGATTCGAGCCGCTGAAATGCTCCCCCTGTCACGAGGAACCTCCCAGGAATAGATTCGAGGCTTTTGGGTGGTTGTAAATTGGCCAAATTTGAGGAGGAGGTCGAGGGCTCTTATTTATAGACATTCTGAATGCCCTACTTGGCCCGCATATTCTGACGAGTACAATGATCATTTTCTCGATCCAACAAGCATGCGTGATAGATGGATGATCCCTCTACAGATCTCGTGAAGGCGGCGAGCGAGAATAAGGGACGAGACGCCCGGGAAAAATGGCGCAAGTCATGGAAACAACAAGGTTCAGAGGCGCCAGGTCCCGATGGGACAGTTGACCAGAGGTCAACGAAGGCTTGCTCCCCATTGGTCCACATCAGCCGCAAACAGACAAAATAGGGAGACTTATTCGAAAATGATTTTTTTGACATAATAAATGATTTTATTAGAATTTGCTTATAAAATAAAAAATGTGTATTAATTCATGTAGTATTTATTAATGATTTTTATTTAATTTTTTGATGTATTTTATTATGGTTTTTATTTTAATAATGTATTTAGGCATGTATTTACATGTGTTTGGTATATTTTATTTTTATTTTGTTTATTTTATTTTATTATTTTATTTTCTTATTTTATAAATTTATAATTTATTTTTATGAGTGTGAGGATATTTTTATTTAATTTTTATGAGTTAATTTTCATATTTAAATAAATAGGTATATGTATATGTAGGTATACTTACAGGTATTTTACCTATATATTATGTATACTTTGTTTATTTATTGTCTTTTATTGGTTTTTATTTTGGATTTGTATTTTTGATGTATTATATGTAATATTTACAATATTATGAAAATATGAACGAATAAAATAATTAAAGAATGTTTTCCCTTTTTATTTATGTATGTACTTATCATAGGTATTTTGCTTATATCTTGCATAGACTTATTTTATTTTGCAAATTCTTTTTGGTTTTATTGCAGTTTCAATATGTACATGTATTATATACATTATTTACAAAATTCTAAAAATATAATTTTGTAAAAATAATGAACAATGAATAAATTGAATATTTTAATCAGGCTGATTGCACAATGAAGGCCAAAAACCTAATTTTCACAGATAAACTCTGAAAATTATGAAACCAATTTTATTAATTACTTCTTGAAAAGCTATATACAATTAAAGGTGATTTTGGGTAATTTTGGGTTTTCATTTGCAAGATATGGGTCTGTGAAGTTGAGATTTTGGCTTTTTATTCTGGGTATAAAAGGTACACTGTGAATCATTTTTGTACAAACTCAATTTTGTATTTTTATTGACATTATTATCTACAACTTTCATGTACAATGTTTCTCTATTTGATGAATCAATAATTATATACAAAATAGGTGTCAAAAATTCTTAAATAGATGAATAAATAAATGAGGTATTTATTTTACTGTTGGCCCTTATCTCCCCCTACTTTATTCCTTGTCGACCAATTCCATGTTGGCCTTGGTCTCGGGGTTCGGGTCATAAAATATTTGCAATATTTTACTCCTTTTTCTTTTCTTCTCTTTATTTTATATTTTTGGCATTAAAATCCTTATTCTATGTACATTTAATACAATAAATAATGAATGCTATTATGAACAAATTGATGCTATTTACATGCATTTGCTGGGGTTTTTAAGGTCAAAATGATAGAATAAAGGTGATGAAATGGAGATTCATCACCCCCTATACTTGCCTTTGCTAGTCCCTAGCAAATACTTATGTAATAAGTACAAAAAGAATAAAGAAAAGAAAAAGAGAATTAAAGAAGGATAGAGTGAAGAGAGGTGCTTTCAGTGCAATGTATGTCAGTGCAATCTGAATTTGGAGCTTCTGTCAGACCTTGGGTGTAGATGTGTGTGGAGCCTGGTCGGGAACCATCTTTAAAACACGACAGCCTTCGAGAGTTACAGAACTCGGTTCAACCCACCTCAATTGCTTGGTCAGAACTGGTCTACATCATACGCAAACCCTTATAACTATGAAGCTGACTTGTACAGTGTAAGTGATAGTGGCTCTCCCCAACTGAAATGACAAAGGGACTGACTTCTCCAGAATGACAACCCAATGATTCCCCAATCCAACAACTCTTTCCTTGAGGAGCGGGGTATTCCCTTCTAAGTTCAAGTGGCAACCGGCTCAAGAGGAGGGGGTGAAGAGAAGAATGGACGGTAGCTAGTGTAGCTACCTATCCGAGGATGCAAACCAAGTGTAGTCAAGTCATCCAGCTGCAGGCTCACATATTTGACTTTGGAACTCAAGCTTGCTTATTGGCTTTACAACATATGTACATACTTTGCAGGCATTTTATTTTTGTACAGGTCTGACAATTTTTTTTGGCATACTATTCACAACAGCATTTACATAAGGAGTTTTTCCTCTTGAGCTAGTAGACTACCCGTCTTTTGAAGCTTTATTGCAACCCACAATCTCCTGTCGTTAGACCTCATGGCTACTAGACCAGGTTGGGGTGCTCTTCCCTCCCTAGACGAGGACGAGTGTTTCCACCCATGTGCGTCTCATACTGGCAAATCCAACCCCCTCACCACTCCAACTGAGTTGAGCCAAGTGAAAGGTGCAAGTGTCCAAGTTAGGTCACGCTCGTCAAGAGTCATGCGTGTGTCTCGAAAAGTTCTAGTTAGTCAGTTGAGGTGACTTGAACCCAGACCTGATTTCTCAAAGGATTAAGTCTACATAGACCTGAAGTACCTTAAACCTAGTTCCCATAAGGTTCCAGTGCAGTTAGGTGCGGTAAGGTCCAACCAAGCTCCAATTTTAGACTTTATTGGACTGATTCAATCATCAAGCTCACTCAAAAAGAATATGAATGGTATGCTCATGCTATGCACAATGAATGAAGCAATTTTTCACGAAGACTTTACAAAAATCAAAGAATCTTTTTACATAAAGAATTTTTGCAAATAAGAAGCTTGACACATATAAAAAGTACATACAATTATTTACACGGGCGTGCCGCTTTATTTACAGAATTTATAGACTTTAAAGACTTTACAGGTTTTAATGAAGTAGTTTATTCATGTAATCTTTTTATACAGAAAGAATTTTATGTATTTTATTTACGATTTACATGTATTTGTAATGATGCTTTTATTTCTTAGATTTATTTTGAAAAGAATTTTTGCAAACTATAGTACACAATAATCTTTACAAGCATTTACACACATTTGAAAACTATTTTTGCAAAGATTTTTCACACTATATACATTTTCCACAATAGTTTTTACAAACAGTTTTCAAAACATTTGCACATAGGTTTTTCAAATCCTTTATTTCACACAAAGAAAAGTTTTTCAAACAAAGCCATTTTACACAGGTTGAAAATATTTCACAACACATTTTTCCAAACAGTTCACACTATTTTCAAATCATGCTATAAAAGTATTTAACCCTGATTTATTAATCAGTATATACAAAGAAAAACTGTATTTTATGTACAACATGGTTTAGGTTTTATTTGAAATTATTGCTTATTTTTGTATGAGAGATTTTTGTGTAAATTCCTCAGACTTTGGGAATTATTTTCAAAAGCTTCTTGAAAACTATAGTCCAAAACAATTTTACAAACATGTACACGTATTTTAAAATGGTTTTACAAAGGTTTTTCACTCAGAATAGATAGATTTTTCAAAATAATTTGACAACCAAATTTTTCAATCATTTGCAAACTAATTTTCACACATTTTTATTTCACTCCAAGAAAATAAATTTTACAAACGAAACCAATTTTACAAAATTTGAATACTTGTACATACTATTTTTCAAGCATTTTCAAAATATTTTTCAAAGAGAATATTTTTCACAAAATGCTTTTCCTGACTAATTAATCAGTACAAGTACAAAGAGTCAGAGGAGCTCACTCTCATCTTTCATTATTATAGAAATACTTTTTACATTACTGTTTAGCTTGAAGTGATGTTTTATTTTTCAGTATGAGTTATGGCTTATAGTATATACATAGTATGTATGACCCCCCTATACTTAGCTTGAGCTATGTCCTCATAGGTCGAAGAGAAAAGAGAAGACATAACTCGTACTGAGTATAGACAAGTCAAAAGAATATATGAATAAGAAATGAACGAATGAGAAGTTGACCGTCCCCCCTATACTTAGGATCAAGTCTAAGTATAGTAGACTGTACAAAAAGCAGGGAGGGTCAAGGGTGGAAATACACAGATCGTACTCAGATTGTCTCCCCCTATACTTAGGGTAAGATACTCCTAAGTATAGACAAGAAGAGGAGACAATGGAGAGGATCAAAGAATAAAAGAACTCTTGGTGCATACCCCCCTATACTTAGGACAACGTACGTCCTAAGTATAGAAGATTGACAAAAAGGAGCAGCACTTTTTTGATACAAAAACACAGAAAAAGACGAAAAGAAGAAAAGAAGAAAAAAGAAAATCAGATAAACAGTCTTTGGGATGCATCGTCTGAATCTTCTGATGCTGCCACTGTTGTTGATATGTCATCATGGTGTATGAGCTGAATGGAGTCTACAACGGCCAAGAATGTATCTGGTTCGAGGTAAGGCTTCAAGAGTTGACCATTGACGATGAATGGCTGTGCGTTAGGAGACAATTCTGATATAGCAATACTTCCATTGTCACGCACTTCATAGACTCGGAATGGCCCTGTCCACTTACTCTTTAATTTACCCGGGAAGATCCGCAGCTTTGCATCATATAACCACACCTTCTGCCCAACATCAAAGGTCTTTCGTCTGATGTGCCGGTCATGCCAGCGTTTTGCCTTCTCCTTGTACAGGAATGTGTTATCGTATGCATAGTCTCGGAACTCCAAGAGTCTATTCAGATCATCCTTTCTTTTCTGTCCACTTTTTCGTGAGTCCAAATTGCAACTGTTAACTGCCCATAAAGACTTGTGAATTAATTCGACGGGCAAATGGCACAGCTTTCCGTATACAAGACGATAGGGTGACATGCCCAAGGGAGACTTGTAGGCGGTTCTGTAAGCCCATAAGACCGAGTCCAAGAGTTGGGACCCGTCTTTCCTGTTTGGCCTGACAAGTTTCTGCAAGATAGTCTTGATTTCTCTATTTGATAATTCTGCCATGCCATTGGTCTGAGGATGGTATGGAGGTGCGACACGATGATCGAAGTCGTACTCCTTCGTCAATTTCTTGACCTCTTTGTTAATAAAATGTCTACCCCGTCTGATATAAGAATTTTCGATATCCCGAACTGCGAGATGATGTTCTTCTTCAGGAACTGACACACTGTTCGGCTGTCGGCGGCTCGAGCAGGGATAGCTTCAACCCAACGACTCACGTAATCAACGGCAAGAAGGATGTGCTCAAAACCTTGACTGTTAGGGAAAGGTCCCATGAAGTCAATGCCCCATGCATCGAAAACGTCTGCTATCTGAATGATTTTCAGGGGCATCGAATCTTTTGCAATGAGTGTACCTTTCAATCTCTGACAGTCAATACATCGCTTGACAAATTCTGCTGCATCCTTAAATAACGTGGGCAACCAGAAGCCACACTGAAGCACTTTGGCTGCCGTATGGTCTCCAGAGTGATGTCCATCAGATTTGAGCGAGTGACAATGCTCGAGGACACTAAAATGCTCCTCCTGAGGGATGCACCTGCGCCAAATGCAATCTGCTCCTTCCCTGAATAAAAGAGGATCCTCCCATTGATAGAATCGGATGGTCGACATGAATTTGTTCTTCTGATTCTTCGTCCAATCCGCTGGTGTTACCCCAGAGGCAAGGTAATTGACTATATCAGCATACCAAGGAAGGGAATCCACTGCTAAGATTGATTCGTCAGGAAAGGTTTCTGTAATGGGTGCACTGTTCAGAGGAGGCTCGTGTTGCTCAATGATGGAGAGATGGTCTGCTACCACATTCTGAACTCCAGGCTTGTCTTTGATTTCCAAATCGAATTCCTGGAGGAGAAGGATCCATCGAATCAGTCTGGGCTTGGCATCCTTCTTTTGCTGGAGGTACCGGATAGCAGAGTGGTCGGTAAAAATGGTGACTTTTGATCCAAGCAAATAGGATCTGAATTTCTCAAGGGTGAAAACCACAACCCGCAACTCTTTCTCTATCACTGTATAATTTCTTTGCGCCTCATCTAACATTCTGTTGGCGTAGTGAATGGCATAGGGCGCTCTTTCTTTCCTCTATCCCAGAATAGCCCCGACTGCAAAATCTGACGCATCGGTCATGATCTCAAAGGGAAGAGACCAGTCTGACGGCTGTAGGATCGGAGCCTGAGTAATAAGCTCCTTCAGCTGATTGAAAACATGGAGAACCTGCTGATCTACATTAAACTCAGTTTCCTTGCACAGAAGTTCTGTCAAAGGTCGGGCAATGCGGCTGAAATCCTTGATGAATCGTCTGTAAAATCCCACATGCCCCAGGAATGGCCTTACATTTTTCACTGATTGAGGTGGCTCTAGATTTGTAATAACATCCACCTTCGCCGGGTCGACTTCTATGCCACGTTTGGAAACGACGTGACCCAGCACAATGCCTTCGATGACCATGAAGTGGCTCTTTTCCCATGAAAGCACTAGATTAACTTCACGACACTTCTGAAGCACTCTGTCTAGGTGCTCAAGATAAGAATCAAAACTATCACCATAGACAGAGAAGTCGTCCATGAACACCTCGAGAAAATTGCCTACCATCTCGGCGAAGACTGCTAGCATGCATCTTTGGAAGGTTTCTGGTGCATTGCATAATCCAAAGGGCATTCTCTTGAAGGCGTAGGTGCCGAACGGGCAAGTGAAGGTAGTCTTCTCTTGATCTTCAGGGGCGATAGCCACTTGGTTGTACCCGGAATACCCATCCAAAAAGCAGAAGAACTCCTTGCCTGCTAATCTTTCCAGAACTTGATCAATGAATGGCAAGGGGAAGTGGTCCTTCTTAGTTGCTGCATTAAGACGGCGGTAGTCAACACACACCTGTCAGGATGTTGGTACCCGAGTGGATATTTCCTCTCCTTTGTCATTTGTAACCACGGTAAGCTTGGATTTCTTTGGAACTACATGCAGTGGGCTTACCCATTTTGAATCGGAGATGGGATAGATAAAGCCTGCATTACACCATTTGCTTATCTCTTTCATGACGACGTCCTGTAGGTTAGGGTTCAACCTTCTTTGGAATTCGCGGGATGGCTTGGCATCTTCTTCCAGATAGATGTGGTGTGAACACAAAGCTGGATTTATCCCTCGGAGATCTGATACGCACCAACCAAGTGCCTTGCGGTTCTTTTCTAGAACCTCGAGAAGACGAGATTCCTGATCCGGATTCAACCTGCTGCTGATGATGACCGGATACATTTATTCTCCACCCGCAAGGAAAGCATACTTCAGGCCCGCGGGAAGTGGCTTGAGTTATGGTTTTGACCTCTCCAACTTGTTGGTTACTTCAGACACTATGCTAGTGGTGGATGTACTTCTTTGAGGGGGCTACCATCCTCATCATTCTGTTGAGATCCTAGTGAGGTGCCGAACGATTCTGTGCTAGACTGATCGTGTTTGGTCTGGAGTGAATGATCAAAGAGATGCGCCTGCATCTGAGAATTTGTCTCCCAAGAATCATCGGAGCATAGGTTAACTGTTCTTTCCAATTCCTCCTCGAGTGTGAGGATTTCTCGGGTCCATGAATCATTCAATGACAAGGATGAATCTCTGATCTCTGCAATAAAGTCATAGTCTGCTTCGGATGCTGCATGCCTCTCATCAGTCGTGGCGTTCGACTCTCTGCTCATGTTTATAGTGATCTGCTTGGTGTTCGAGCTAAAAGTAATCTTGCCAGACTCGTAATCAACCACGGCACCTGAAGTACGTAGGAATGGTCGACCAAGGATGATAGGGGTCTAGAGCAGGGGTGCTGGTGAGTCCATATCAAGGACTACAAAATCAGCTGGGAGTTGCATCTCCTGCACTTTAACTACAACGTCTTCCAATAGACCTCGGGGCCGCTTGATGGATCGGTCAACGAACTGAAGGATCATTCATGTCTGCTTGAGCGGACCCAACCAAAATTCTTGCATTATTGCTGATGGCAAAAGGTTGATGGAAGACCCACTGTCGAGAAGAGTGCGCTCGAAGACCTGATCAAAAATCTCACAACTGATAAGAGGTGCTCCTATGTCTTGTTTCTTTTGTGGGAGGTTGCTGATAGCTGCCACAGTGGCCATGGAGAGCACATGTTTTTCTACATCTCTGCATCTATTCTCTTGTGTTGGGCGACTCTTGTTGGTACATGCCTCTTTTAGTCCTTTCTTCACAGCTGGCATGTACTCCACGACCTTCAATAAGGGAATCTCAATAGTCAACTTGTCTAGTATTTCCACAACTCCCGGATCAAACAATGCCTTTATTCGTTTTGCAATTTTTTTGGATTTTTCTATTGCATGAGGAAAACGAATATGTACATCTCTAGCAGGAAAAATAGAGTTCTTAATTACATCAAAATCATCGCCCATAGAATGTTGTACATCTGGATTACAAAAAGGAGTACAAACTGTATCCTGACATGCTGGTGCTGAGGGGCAAGCAAAAAGTATAGCGTCTGCTCTGTATGCTGGCGAGGGATCGGCTGCTGCTGGCGGCTCCTCCAAGGCTGGCACGGCTTCGCTTCGGCTACAAGCTCCTTTTTGTTGTGCTGATTTTTTTGTATTTTTGACTGGGGTTGCTGGACTTGCACGACAGCTGGAATGGCTTCTCCTTCTTCTTCCTCCTCACCCGCCCCTGTAGCTGGCTGACGACCCGTCAAGCAACGAGGGTATAAGGTATCAAGGGTTGTTGCGACCCAAGTCGCTAAGCGTGGTCGATCGAGAAAAAGAGACCACCAAATAAGATAAAAATCAATTAAAAATCTAATAGCGGTCTTGCTATTTTATTAACTTGCTATATCGACCAGGGTCGAACACAAGGAGCACGTGATGGCCTTGCAGCCTACGAAGTAGTCAAAAATAAACTAAAATAAAATAAAAGGTGTTTTTTGGTTGAATTCTAGTCTTTTTATATTTTTTTTGGATTTTTAGTTAATTAAGAAAATAAGGAAAACAAGAAAACAAGGCAATTCAACAATTTATTTAATGCATCAAAAATCAAGCAAAAATTCAAATAAAAATGTTTTTGTGTGTTTTATAATTTTTACTGTTTTTAGTGAAAATTTGGGATTTTTCTGATGTTTATTTAATTTTCTAAAAATCAAACAAGGTAAGAAACTGAAGGTACTGTCCAGTCAGGAGTAAAAGGCCAATTTAAAATGCAAAAAGGCCTATTTAACTCGTGGAGGTAAATTTCCTACAAACTAGAAAGTTTAAGGAAAATTTGAGTACTGGATTTATGATTTTTGGATTTTTAAATTATTTATTAGAATTTTTATAATATTGTTAGTGTTTTGTAATTTTTATGAGTTTTATATAATGAAAAACGGCCAAAATTGGCCAGAAACTCAAACACAACAATCTAAACAGTAGATAATTTATTTGTAAATTTTAGATAAGTTTTAATATTTTTTTGTGAATTTTGAAATCAAATAGTAATGAAAATAGCTGTTTTTGATTTTTTAAAAATATCAAATAAAAGCAAAAATGTCTCCAAAAATTCTAGAAAATTTTACAACGTGGCAGGAGCCATGTGTCCAATTTTTATGGAATTTGCAGTAGGTTTGATATTTTATTCAAAAATAAAACCTAGGTACTGTGCACATGGACCTATACGCAAATACCCAAAGTTCTGGAGGGTCTGGTGCAAATTTCCCAAGAAATCACACGCGCCGCGCGTGTCTGGGGCACACAGGGACCTATATGTAATAGAAACAAGTTCCCTGGACTAAATAATAATAGGTATTAAAAGTCCAGGGGGCTTGTTGTAAAATACCCAAAAATAAGCGCACATGCACAAATCAATCCGCGCATAGGAGTATAAATGCAATTTCCTAAAAATATTTCTTCATATCATAACCATCCAGAACAACAGGGCTAAGTATGCGAATATCCCAAAAAGGGCACGTGTCGATGCATGTGCTACACCACAAACAGGGGCATATATGCGAATAAAAGAAAGCTCAGGGTCCAAAGTGCAAATGTACCGAAAATAAAACAACTAAGCTATGTATTTAAAGGACTAAACTCGAAATAAAATAAAGAGCAGGGCCTAAGGGTAAATTACCCTTTATTAAGTCGAGGGTCAGATGCGTGCCACGTGGTGGATTGAGCGGTGGAGAAGTGTTGTGGCTAAGCCTCGGCCATTGGACGGTCTGGATCAGCTCCTCCCTTGATCGTGCGGTGCTGACGCTCCGGGAATGGATGGTTCAGATGCGAACTGGAGCTAGAGGGCTATCCAACGGCTGCTGGAGGTCTTCGAAGAACAAGTGGCCGGCGAACTTCGCTGGCCCAGTACGCTCGCTCCGAGCCTCCGCGGGGGCTTTTGATGATCGAGGAAGCTCCGCCTTGGCCTCCCGCGTCTGTGGGACCTCTCCGATGAGTCAACGGAGCTCCGGAGAGCTCGGTCGACCCCAGCGGAGGAGGAGCTCCGGTGCTCAAATGGGAAGGGCTCTGATAACCTTCCTGGGACCTGCAAAACGACACCAAAAAGCTCCTGGGTCGAGGGCAAACTGCCTCGACCCCATAAGTGGCTGTGAAGGTGAGCGGTGGGGGTGGTGCAGGCAAACCCCGGCGAAGCGACGGCGAAGGGGTTCGAACCCCAGCTCCTGTGCGAGCTGGGTTGAATGAAGGGGCGGAGAAGGTGCGCGGGGGAAGGGCGATCGTGATGGGGGATTCTGATGATCGAGCGGAAGGGTGAGATGGTCGGAATCAGCGAATGTCAGCGACGGCGCGATTTGGGGCTAAATCAAAATCAGAGAAACAGGGAAGGAATCTAAGCTACCTGGGTGGTCGAGTCGACTGGGGATGAGCAGCTGGTGCTCTGGGTCCTTGCCTCGAGGACCGTCATCGTCCGAGGCTCGAGCTCCTGCTTTGGGCGGAGCACGGCGGCGCTGGCTCGCCGGATCAGTGGTTCGAGCACCCTCAGCCTCGCTGCAACACCTCCGGGGCAAGCTGCCACTCTCGCGCGTAAGGTGGAGGTCACTGGGTGGAGGAATGATGATCAAAAGATGCGGAATGAAGTGGCGGAGCTCGGCTTATGTATGGTGGAAGGTCCGGCTAGAAGTGATCGGGTAGGGCAGTGTGAAGCGCGGATCCCGAGGCGGGCATGCCGGCGAGGGTATCAGATGTGGCAGGAACGAAACGGACCCGGGGTTTAGGCGAGGAGTGATCAGGTTTAGGTGCAGAAATTAAGAGAAATCGGGTCGGGCACCTAATACCCGTGGGAGGTGGTCCTGGAGGGGGAGTTGACCGGGCGGTCAACGTCCCCGTGGGCCAATAAGAAGCTGCCATCTGGAAAAGATTTAGAAATTCAATTAAAAATAGTAAATGGACGAATTATTAAAATGTCAAAACATGAAATATTTTAGTTTTAATTTTTTCTATTTTTTGGAGATTTTTAATTAATTTTTCAAAATAAAAATAGGGTATTTACATAGTAGGGCTATATATAGGTATATATACAATATGTCTTTTTAATTTTTGATTTTTCATTTATTTTTTATACATTTTTATTCCTCTTTTATATTTTATTTATTTATATCATAAAATTAGGAATAAAAAGATATTTTTATTTTATTTTTATTAGGTATATACATAGGTGAAATAAATAGATATATATATATATATATATCTATGTACATGGTATATTTACAATGTATTTTTGGGTTTTTAATTTTTTTATTTTTATTTTGTTTTTTGTTTTAATGGTTTTTAATTTATTTATTCACATCATAAAATATAGAATATTTACAAATTTTATGGAAATTAATTTTATTTATTTATAAGGTGAAATAAATATATGAGTGGCTATGTACATGATGAATATGTACAAGGTGAAGGTTTTTGTTTTCTTGTTATTTTTCTATTTTTATTTTGATTTTTATATTTATAAATATATACAAGTATTTACAAGCCCCTTTTAGTCTCTTTTTGGAGGAAAATATTTTTATTATATTTACAAATATATTTACACACATGAGCCCCCATCTCCCTCTACTTTGGCTTTTATGCGGTCAGGCCCATGCTAAGCCCTCCCTTGGGTTAGGTTGCTCAATATTTATTCTAAATATTTCCCTCTTTCTCTTTTTGATCTTTATTCTTTTATTTTTGCATAAAAACATGCTAATTATTACTTTTTACACCATGCATGCTTTTGGTAATTATTTATATTTACAAATATATACATGCAGTTGCAAAGGTTTTTGTAGCTAAAATATAAGAATAAAGAGTGATGAATGAGTATTCATCACTCCCCTATACTTAACTTTGCTAGTCCCTTAGCAAACAGTTATTTGAAAAAGAAGTGAAAAAGAAGAAAGAAAAAGAAGAAGAGAAGAATGTACATGGATCAAGGTTGATTATTAAACTTGCCTTCATTAAATTGAGGTATGGAGCTCGATCAGATCTTTGGATTGTTAGTGTGTCGGAACCTTATTTGGACTTAAGCCTAAAACTCAACAGCCTCTAAGTTCCACTAATCTCTAATCAAGACTCCTCAATGCTCCATATTAGAACAAGTCATCAAACACAAACCCTGAAGACCATGAATCTTTCCTTGTCCTGTGAATGTGAGGTATAAGCTCTCCACCTCAGAAATGGCAACTTGACAACCCTCCCCAACAAGGTAACTCTATGACCTCAATCTGGCCACTCTTTCCTCGAGGAGCGGGGTATTCCCTTCTAAGTTCAAGTTCAACCGGCTCAAGAAGAGGAGGAAGACGAGAATGGACCATGGCCAGTGTAGCCATGTATCCTTGGGAGCTTGACCAGTGTAGCCAAGTCTCCCTGCTGCAAGCTACATAAGGTGGAACATGGATCTCAAGATTTGCTTATTGCACTCTATATACATACTCCGGTGGGATTATCATTTTCTCTCAGACCCACCACTTTTTTGGAGTTATTTTCTTTTTGCATTTTTTTTCAAGTGCATCTATACAACATATACATGTGCAGCATATATACAAGGAGTTTTTCCTCTTGAGCCAGTAGACTATCCCTCTTTTGAAGCTTTATTGCAACCCACAACTCCCGTCGTTACACCTCATGGCAACCAGACCAAGTTGAGACGCACTTCCTTCACTAAAAGAAGAAGAGAGGTTCCGCCTAGAAGTACTACCCTCATATGCTACCCCAAGTCAAGGAAGACTGCCTTCTCACCACCTCATCCGTAGAGAGCTCGGTGCAAAGTGCTGATGTCCAAGTAAAGCCATTGTCCCTATGAGTCATGTGTTGTTGTTAAGTGTTCTACTTAGGCTCATTGAGATGACATGTGATCATAGCCTAGTGGACTCAAAGAATTAAGTCACCATGGACCTGAAAAGCCTTAAACCTAAGCCCTATAAGGTTCCTCTTAGAAATTAGGTGGATTAAGATCTTAATCAAGCTCCATTTCCCAATTTAATTCTAGGCTAGTTTAAATGTCAACTATCATCCAGAAAAACTATATACATATGTACAAAAGATACTATTTACACAAATTTTACAAACATGCAAAATTTTTGAAAAATGTTTTGAAATCATGAATGGATGATGCATGAAGTGCAAGTTTTGCAAAAGGTATTTACACACATTTACACAAGATTTTTGCAAACTTTTGATTTTCAAAACGTTTTGGAAAAATTTTGTACTATATACATAATTTTGATAAGAAAATATTTACACAAGCTTTACACAAAAGACTTTTGAAATCATTTTTACAAAAATAATTTGTACCCTAGCTATGTATGTGAAAATAAAAGAATGTTTATGTACATGAAAAATTTTTAATTTTTGTGATTTTTAGGGTTTTTAGCCATTTTTATTTATTAACAAACTCACACAAAGTACGAGTTATGGCTAAAGTATATATGAAATATATACACACACCCCTATACTTAGCTCGAACGATGTCCTCAGAGTCAAGAGCGATGAAGAAGACATAACTTGTGCTAGGTATAGGGAAGTGAAAAGGAAGGCTATATACAAAGACGAATGAATATCAAGAGACTCTCGGCTTTTTCCCCCTATACTTAGGATCATGTAATCCTAAGTATAGCAGGCTGTATACTAAGGGAAAACCGAGTGGAGAATGTACAGGGTCTACCCCCCCATACTTAGGGTAAAATATCCCTAAGTATAGGCAACAAAACAGGGGTAGACAGAAACAAAAGAAATACCCAAAGGTCCTACACCCCCCCTATACTTAGGGTAAAGTACACCGTAAGTATAGCATAATCAAAAGATGAATAAAGGGATGTGGGACTAAAGAATGTGATGATATGGACATCTGGATCTATACAAGTCGGAAGATCAGTGAGAATCAGGCGTGAGATGCAATAGATGTGAGTCAAAAGACCACATCTCACGCAAAATGAATCGGGGCAACATCAACGACCCGCGGCTCATGATCTAGAAATGGCTTGAGTCGCTGGCCGTTCACTCGAAAGGTACTCTCAGAAGACAACTCGGATATATCAATGCTACCGTTGTCGTGTACCTTTCTCACCAGATAAGGTCCCTTCCACTTGCTCTGTAGCTTCCCTAGAAATAAACGAAGCCTCGCATCAAACAACCATACTCTCTATCCAGGCTCAAAATGCTTGTGGTTGATATGAGAATCATGCCACTTCTTCACTCTCTCCTTATAATGTAGGTTGTTTGAGAAGGCGGTATCTCTCAACTCTTCCAGGGCTTCTAACTCTACCCTCCTCTGGTCTCCTACACCATCTGGATCCATAAGTATCTCAGTGACTACCCAAAGTGACCTGTGCCTTAGCTCAACAGGTAAATGGCACGGCTTGCCATACACGAGGCGAAAGGGAGATGTGCCCAATGGTGTCTTGAAAGACGTCCTATATGCCCACAAGACCGAGTCCAAAAGCTGTGACCAATCCTTTTGGTCAGGGCGGACGAATTTCTGTAATATAGTCTTGATCTCCCTGTTCGACACCTCGGCTTAGCCATTCGTCTATGGATGGTAAGGTGTAGCAACGCGATGGTCTATACCGAACTCGCTAGCAAGGGCCTTCACCTGGTCGTTGATGAAATGAGACCCCCCCATCTGAAATCAATACTCGAGGTACCCCGAACTGCGTGATGATGTGCTTCCTCAAAAATCTGCAAACTGTCCTCGCATCAGCGGCTCGGGCGGGGATAGCCTCAACCCAACGACTAACATAATCAATGGCCAACATAATTTACTCAAATCCTTGGCTCTTAGGGAATGGACCCATGAAATCGATGCCCCATGCGTCAAAAACCTCACAGAAGTGAATGGGATGCATCGGCATCATATCACGCTGTCCACAAGTGCCCATCCTCTGACAGTCAGTACACCTCTTCACGAACTCATCAGAGTCCTTGAAGAGGGTAGGCCACCACAAGCCGGATTGGAGAACTTTCTGTGCCGTTCTCCTCCCAGAATGATGTCCTCCTGCCTCAAGCTTGTGGCAGTATGTGAGGACGCTATGGTGCTCCTCTTGAGGAATGCACCTATGCCAGACGCTATCCCCTCCTTCGTGGTAAAGGATGGGATCCTCCTAGTGGTAGGACTTGGCCTTCGTAAGGAAGGTCTTAAGCATCTGTCTGGGCCAATCTTGTGGGACTTTCCCAACAACGAGAAAGTTCACAATATCGGCATACCATGGTAGTGAGGCGATAGAAAGGATCGCCTCATCCAGGAAGGTCTCACAAATGGGATCAATATACTCGGACTCCTCAGGCTGCTCTAAACGGGAGAGATGATCCGCCACCACATTCTTGACTCCAGGCTTATCCTTGATATCAATGTCGAACTCCTGGAGTAGAAGGATCCATCTAGTCAGTCTGGCCTTGGCATCCTTCTTTGCCATGAGGTATCGGATGGCGGTGTGATCAGTGTACAAGGTCACTCTAGATCCAATGATATAAGATCGGAACTTCTCTAGGGCGAACACTACGGCTATCATCTCCTTCTCTGTGACTGTATAATTTCGCTGGGCGGAATCCAATGTGTGGCTAGCGTAGTGGATAGCAAAGGGGACTCCATACCTCCTTTGTCCCAGCACAGCCCCTACGGCAAAATCGGAGGCATCCGTCATGATCTCGAATGGGAGAGACCAATCCAGTGGCTGGAGAACAGGAGCCTCTATGACACACTGCTTGAGAGTCTCGAAGGACGAAAGACACTTGTCATCGACAAGGAACTCGGTGTCTTTCGTCAGGAGGTCAGTCAACGGCCGGGCAATCCTGCTGAAATCATGAATAAATCGTCGGTAGAAACCGACGTGCCCCAGAAATGACCGTAACTACCTCAGATTGGACGGCGGTGCGAGTTTTCTAATGACATCTACCTTGGCCGGATCAACCTCCATGCCCCTGTTGGAGATGATGTGGCCAAGCACCGTCCCTTGAGTCACCATGAAGTGACTCTTCTCCCAAGAAAGCACCAAGTGAACCTCTATACATCGCTGGAGTACTCGGTCTAGGCAGTCAAGATAGGAGTCGAATCCGTCGCCGTAAACCGAGAAATCGTCCATGAAGACCTGCAAACAATCCCCTACCATGTCCGAAAAGATCGACAGCATGAATCTATGAAAAGTCGCAGGGGCATTGCATAGCCCTAATGGCATGCGTCGGAAGGCGTATGTGCCGAAGGGACAGGTAAAGGTGGTCTACTCCTGATCCTCAGGAGCGATGACCACCTGGTTGTAGCCCGAGTACCCATCCAGGAAACAGTAGTGGCTCTTCCCTGCCAGTCTCTCAATGATCTGGTCAATAAAAGGCAGGGGGAAATGATCCTTCTTGGTGGCCTGGTTGAGTCTCCTGTAGTCAACACAGACCCGCCAAGAAGTGGGTACTCGTGTAGCAATCTCCTCTCCCGACTCACTGATCACAGTCGTGATGTCCGTCTTCTTGGGCACCACATGCAAGGGGCTGACCCACTTGGTGTCGGAAATGGGATAAATAAAATCTGCGCTCCACCATTTTGAGATTTCCTTCATGACAACCTCTCTCAGATTGGGGTTCAGCCGCCGCTAGAACTCACGCGACGGCTTCGCCCCATCCTCGAGATAGATATGGTGGGAGCAACGTGATGGACTAATCCCATGGAGATCTGCTACGCTCCATCTGATTGCCTTGCAGTTCTTTTCAAGAACCCCCATCAAACGGGATTCTTGCTCTCCAGTCAGATTGGCAGAGATGATGACTGGGTACATCTCAGGCTCACTCGCAAGGAATCGATACTTCAGCGAAGTAGGGAGCGGCTTCAGCTCTGGACAGCTGGGTGCTGGTGGATCTGGCTTCGAAAGAAGATGCGTGTATGCTGCCAAATCTGTATGGGAGAACTGAAGCTCTCTCTCAATCTCGGGAACTGGAGAAGGCTGCTCTGACTGACTGTCTCTTCTAGGCTTGGCATCTACCTCCTCCTCAGCTGTAGGCTCTGTGGAACTCAGGTCTGGCATGTAATCCTCACAATCTGCCCAATCAGACTCTGAATCCGAGGGATCTGCATCAACAGAGGTGGCATCAGCACCACCATCACAAAACTCTCTGTCGCGGTCAAGAACCTGCTTTACTGCCTCTATGGTATCCTGAACCAGGGCTGTGCTCTCCAAGCTCTCCTCTGCTATCATTTCTGCATCAGCGGTGTCTGAAAATGAGAGGATGGCCTGTGCTGTTGGATCTGCCCAAACTGCCTCATCGTCTGTGATCACAAAGTCGCAGTCCTGGTGGATGTCTAGCTCGGCATCTGTCAGCTGCTCTGAATCTGAACTGGTCTCTGAGCATGATCTGTCTCTGGCTCTGTAGTCCTCGAACGTCTCTATTTGTACACTCTCGCCCTCGACGTGAAAGTATACCTTCCCGCTATCATGGTCAGTTACCGCCTTGGCTTTGGCCAAGAACGGACGACCGAGAATGATGGGGGTATCGGCCACTGAATCAGGGATCTCCATGTCCAACACTACAAAGTCCACGGGGAATTGCAGGCCCTGAATAGTGACAACAAAGTCTCGCAACAACCCCTTCGGCCTCTTGACAGATCGATCAGCAAACTGAAGGACTGTCCTGCTCTGTCTAAGAGTGCCCAACTCGAAGCGGTCGAGAAGGGCTGCCGGAAGGAGGTTGATAGACGATCCGCTATCCAATAGAGTCCGGTCGAACCTCTGCTCTCTTATGTGACATGTGACATATGGGGCTCCTGAGTCTGGCCTCTTGGCCGGCAGACGGTTCTGAATCGTGAAGCACGTGGCTTTTGTCAGCACATGGATCTCTGAGTGGTGGTTCCTCCTCTTCCTCCTGACTGTAGTCCTGTCTCTCAACAAATGCTGAAGAAGGGGGATGTGCTGCAAAGCCTCCTGAAGGGTCAGCTGTATGTGGAATCTATCAATCATGTTCTGGATGAACTCCTCCTGCTCTCTCTTTTTTGGATCTTTTTCTTTTTTCTTCCCCTTCCCCATCTGAAGGGCTCTAGGGAAGGGGATCACTGGGTCCTTCTCAGATGAAGGACTAGGAAAAGGTCTAGACGGCTCGACGACCGGATCCGCATATACATCAAGCACCACAGTGGGACCAGAAAAAACCAAACCTTTTTCTTTATTCACAACATGGTTCCGAGATACATCAGAATGAGGAAAAACTACAGCTCTCTCAGACTGAACACCGGTGGCCTCAGTACTACCGCTGGCTGGGTCAACTGGACGTCTCGCAGCCTCAGTATCGCGCTCTGGCTCGGCATCAGGAGTGGCCTTAGTACCACCTCCTCGAACTGGTGAAATGGCAGCCTCAACACCGCCTTTGGAATCAGCATCCTTGGTGGCATCAGTACCACCATCATCAACATGAGCGACCTCAGTACCGCTCTCCTACTCCTCATTTGGCGCCCTAGGTGTGTACTCGTAATGTCGCTCAGACGAGGCGCCGCCGCCGGCTGGTGTCCTACCGCTCCTAAGTGTGACAAAATCAGCATCAAAAAGGTCTGCAGACATATCATCAAATGTATCACTAGGAGTGGCATGCTCAGTGTAAGCTACCTGCTCAGACATCCGCTTCAGGCTGTTGGGATTCGGCTCGATCTAGGCAAGGATTACGACCTTCCCTCTCACAATGTCTCGCATCTCCTGGCGGAACTCGTCCATCTCCCGTCTGAAAGTAGCCTGCTTGTCCGTGAGGAGGCGGGCTATGTCGTCCAAGGCGGGGCTCTCATATGGTGGACCATGGGAGCCCGACGGGCAGCCTCTCTGGTAATGAGGCTGCTGAAACTGGTGCTGCTGCTGGTGAGAGGGGTAAGTGGGAGGATGCTGCTGCTGATGAGGCTGCTGCTCACGCCTCCAAGAGTGTCCCTGCTGATAGGGATGAGGAACGAAGGATGACTGCTGCTGCTGCTGTGAAGGGTAGACTGGGGCTGCTGCTGCGGCTGGTGATCTCTCTGCTGGCTGTACTGGCCTCCCTGACCAGATGGCTGCTGCTGGGGCTGGGCACCTCCGTTCGCCCACCTGAATCCAGGATGGTCTCGTCGGATCCCAAGGTGAGGACGGTCATACCAAATCCCGTTGACATCCATCAACGGCTCTGCATCGTACTGGGGTGGCGGTAGCACTGCCAGAGGCTGATCCGGCTGGTATACCACCATCTACAAGTCTGGAGATGGTGGTGACTGGTAGGAGGGCTGTTGTTGCTGGTACGGATCCGCCTGTACAAGATGAACCTGTCTAGACTGCTAGTGTGAGCTGGAGCGCTGGGACGATCTGCTGCTGCCGCCGGTCTCGCCTCGCGACTGAAGACGGGGTTGTGAAGCCGTCTGTGCCTCCTGGAGACACATGAGCTGGGTCTTCATGTCGCTCAGAGTCTGTGCCATCTGCTCCATCTGAGTGATGCCCTGGCACTGCTTCTTCTCTATCAGCTCCATCCGATCCAACTTCTCGCTAATGATGCCCATGTCCGCAGCGGATGACTCTACCTGTGCTGTTGCTACTGCGGACGAACTGGATGGACCGGCATCGACCCATGCTATCCTCTGGTACTGCACGGGTCCTGGCTGCTGCTGGGGTCTGCCCTGAGTGTACAACCTGGTCTGGGACATCACCATATAGTTCTCGGCCATCTCCTCGTAGATGGCCCAAACCTGGTCGTGATCGTTGGCGAAGTACGACCTGCCACAAGAAACGTTCACCAAGCCCTGGAGCTCTGGTGTCAGCCCGCTGAAGAAGCTCTGCACAAGGTTGGGCTTTGAAATATCATGGTGCGGGCATCGATCAGTCAGCTCACGGAACCTCTCCCATGCCTCATGGAACTGCTCGCTGGGGAGCATGGAGAAGTTGCTGATGAGGGCTCTCGCTGCATTGGTCCGCCCGAGTGGATAGTACTTGTGTAAGTACTCGGTGCGGAGCTACTCCCAAGTGTAAACAAACTTCCCCAAGTGCTTCAGCCAGGTGGCTGCTCTGTCTGCCAAGGAAAAGGGGAAGGTGATCATCCGAATCGTATCCTGGTCTACCTGACGATCGTGGACAGTACTGCAGATCATGAGGAACTCCTGGAGGTGGTGATGGGGCTCCTCAGTGGCGAGCCCGTGGAAGCGGGGGAGTAACTGTAAGGTGTTCGGGGGGAACTTGAAGTCCCCCACGATAGCTGGAAGTACGACCCAGTGGTGCATCAGCGTCGATCCGGGGTTGTGCAACTCCCACATCGGTCTCGGTGGTCCTCCTGCCGTGGTTGTGGCGGCTGCTGCCGCTGCGGCGGCTGTTGTTGCGGCTGCTGCATCTGCATCATCCGGGATCCTCGGCCCGTCTCTCCTCTGATCTCTCTCTGCTCGCATCTGCTCCATCTCTCTCCTCATATCAA
This sequence comes from Ottelia alismoides, assembly GCA_037367405.1. Lineage (NCBI taxonomy): Eukaryota > Viridiplantae > Streptophyta > Magnoliopsida > Alismatales > Hydrocharitaceae > Ottelia > Ottelia alismoides. The sequence goes on from JAZKJV010004754.1 coordinate 464,764, forward strand.
GCATGAATGCTCCCTGATCCCTCAACTGCTGTTGAACTGTCTCGAGGGAGGCGATCAGGGTGGAGTTGATCGTGCCTTGGTCCAACACAAAGTGCTTAGGATGTGGACCTCGGGAGCGATCCTCGGAACTGCCGACCATGGCGTCTGCAAAATCAAATGAGCCGAACTCAGGTGCTGATAAATCTGCCAATCTCTCCTCTGGCTCATGTCTCTCAGAACCGAAAGAAAGGGGTCGAGGGGGAACAGGGCGGAATCATACTCGGGCTCGGAGAGCTGGTCTCGGCTCTCACGAGCCAACCTAGATGAATGGGTAGACGCGCCTGAAAGCGGTGCAGCCAGAGGCTACCTAAGAGATCGTCTACCCATCATCGTGATCTAGCGAGTAAGACGGATGGGATCTAGAGAAACTATGATCAGAATACAAACCCCTCAGTTCACCAACGCAACGCGAGCTGAAGACCGTAAAGGCTTGGTCGGATTATCTTGTCAAATTTTATTTTGGTGAATAAACAATCTATCAGAGCGATTACGTGACCTGCTGGGATACCCGATGCTACCCCAACCGACTGGCCCACACGAATGAGTCGGTAATCAGTCGGGAATAGCACCGGAGGGCTCTACCTAGTGAACGGGTCACTCTCTCGCACAAGCAAACCAATCAATGAGGGGGTTGCTCTCCCCAAGACAAATTTTTAGATCCGGTGTCTTTTAGGGTCAATAGCTTAAACAGTCCCAATTTTATGGTTTTTCTTTTTAATATTTTTCAATAAAAACAAAGGGCCTAACGAATTTTTCGGTTCTCCTGATTATTAAGTCAAAAATAGGGGGAGAAGACGAAAAAGCCGATGCGCGATGAAATCAATGATGCATGCCAAGATAGAAATGCGTACCTGTCTCCAGCACTCTACATGCAAGTGATCCGCGCAGAAATGTAAAGACAGAAAAGAAACTACCTATATGGTGCAGCTATGAAAACCGAGTCCTAAACAGGTAATTCTACTCGTAGAACTGTCTAACTGGTCACCGATCCTTCAAGCCAAAGGTCTGGTCTCGGTCTACCCCTCCTCCTCACGACACTTCGGGTTCAAGAGCAGCGCTTGGTAGGGCAGGCTACGGCACGTAGGCTACGAAGGGAGTGAGTCAGTTATTTTTATTAATGAATTATTAGTAGGTCCATTTAATCGCACTATGGGAACAGGCAGATAATTAGGTGTGAGGATCCTACTAATTACGGCATAGTCAAGCAGAAAATCCTAAGTCTAGGGGCTCGAGAAAAACCGCTGAAAACCGTAAAAGGCAGCAAGAAAACCAAAAACCGCGAAAAACCGCGAAAAACCCTAAGGGTCCCCCGAGCACACCGGTGCTCGGCGAAACAAACCCGCTAGTTAAGCCAAGTCCACAGTCTGAGTCTGTCCCTGTATTATTACAATAATCAAATAAGACTAAAGTCTAAACTAATCCTACTCTAATCCTCTCCCACTCAGCCTCTCTCTCACGCTCTCCTGCGGCTCCGTGCAGAAGGGAGCCGCCTCCGAGTCTCGCGGTTGTGCCGGCTTCTCGAAAGCTGCCGCCTCGGTCCTCGGTCCCTCGCAAGAAAGAAACAAGTGGTCAGACCAATAAAATAATCAAATAATATCAAGAAAATAAAACAGGGTATATGTGCAAAAGTGCCAAATAAAATAAACACTCAAAAGTCAAACAAAAACAAAAACAAGTGAAAATAAAGAAAAACAAAATAAAACAAAAATAAAAGAAAAACAAAAAGCCGCAAAAAGCCGTGGACTCAAAAAAAGCTGCGGAAAGCCGCGAAAAATAAAACAAAGAGAAAATGAAAAAGAAAAATCAAAAACTACTAAGCCGTGCTCCCTGGCAACGACGCCATTCTGACGACCCGCCAAGCAACAAGGATATAAGGTATCAAGGGTCGTTGCGACCCAAGTCGCTAAGCGTGGTCGATCGAGAAAAAGAGACCACCAAATATGATAAAAATCAATCAAACATCTAATAGCGGTCTTGCTATTTTATTAATCTGGTATAGCGACCATGGTCGAACACAAGGAGCACGTGATGGCCTTGCGGCCTACTAAGTAGTCAAAAATAAACTAAAATAAAATAAAAGGTGTTTTTTGGTGGATTTCTAGTCTTTTTATATTTTTTTGGATTTTTAGTTAATTAAGAAAATAAGGAAAAGAAGAAAACAAGGCAATTCAACAATTTATTTAATGCATCAAAAATCAATCAAAAATTCAAATAAAAATGTTTTTGTGTGTTTTATAATTTTTACTATTTTTAATGAAATTTTGGGATTTTTCTGATGTTTATTTAATTTTCTAAAAATCAAACAAGGTAAGAAACTGAAGGTACTGTCCAGTCAGGAGTAAAATGCCAATTTAAAATGCAAAAGGGCCTATTTAACTCGTGGAGGTAATGTTCCTATAACCTAGAAAATTTAAGGAAAATTTGGGTACTCGATTTATGATTTTTGGATTTTTAAATTATTTATTAGAATTTTTATAAGATTTTTAGTGTTTTGTAATTTTTATGAGTTTTATATAATGAAAAATGGCCAAAATTGGCAGACACTCAAACACAACAATCTAAACAGTAGCTAATTTTTTTGTAATTTTTAGATAAGTTTTAGTATTTTTTTATGAATTTTTTAAATCAAACAGTAATGAAAATGGCTATTTTTGATTTTTTTAAAATATCAAATAAAAGCAAAAATGTCTCCAAAAATTCTAGAAAATTTTACAACATGGCAGGAGCCATGTATCCAATTTTCATGGAATTTGGAGTAGGTCTGATATTTTATTCAAAAATAAAACCTAGGTACTGTACACAAGGACCTGTACGCAAATACCCAAAGTTCTGGGGGGTCCGGTGCAAATTTCCCAAGAAATCACGCGCACCGCGCGTATCTGGGGTACACAGGGACCTATATGTAATAGAAACAAGTTCCCTGTACTAAATAATAACAGGTAATAAAAGTCCAGGGGGCTTGTTGTAAAATACCCAAAAATAAGCGCACATGCACAAATCAATCCGCGCACAGGGGTATAAATGCAATTTCCTAAAAATATTTCTTCATTTCATAACCATCCAGAACAATAGGGCTATGTATGCAAATATCCCAAAAAGGGCACGTGTCGATGCACGTGCTACACCACAAACAGGGGCATATTTGCGAATAAAAGAAAGCTCAGGGTCCAAAGTGCAAATGTACCGAAAATAAAACAACTAAGCTATGTATTTACAGGACTAAACTTGAAATAAAATAAAGAGCAGGGCCTAAGGGTAAATTACCCTTTATTAAGTCGAGGGTCGGATGCGTGTCACGTGGTGGGTCGAGCGGTGGAGAAGTGCTGTGACTAAGCCTCGGCCATCGGACGGTCTGGATCAGCTCCTCCCTTGATCGTGCGGTGCTGGCGCTCCGGGAATGGATGGTTCAGATGCGAACTAGAGCTAGAGGGCTATCCAACGGCTGCTGGAGGTCTTCAAAGAACAAGTGGCCGGCGAACTTCGCCGGCCCAGTACGCTCGCTCCGAGCCTCCGCGGGGGCTTTTGATGATCGAGGAAGCTCCGCCTTGGCCTCCCGCGTCTGTGGGACCTCTTCGATGAGTCAACGGAGCTCCGGAGAGCTCGGTCGACCCCAGCGGAGGAGGAGCTCCGGTGCTCAAATGGGAAGGGCTCTGATAGCCTTCCTGGGACCTGCAAAACGATACCAAAAAGCTCCTGGGTCGAGGGCAAACTGCCTTGACCCCATATGTGGCTGTGAAGGTGAGCGGTGCGGTGATGCGGGCGAACCCCGGCGAAGCGACGGCGAAGGGGTTCGAACCCCAGCTCCTGTGCGAGCTGGGTTGAATGAAGGGGCGGAAGAGGTGCGCGGGGGAAGGGCGATCGTGATGGGGGATTCCGATGATCGAGCGGAAGGGTGAGATGGTCGGAATCAGCGAATGTCGGCGACGGCGCGATTTGGGGCTAAATCAAAATCAGAGAAACATGGAAGGAATCTAAGCTACTTGGGTGGTCGAGTCGACTGGGGAAGAGCAGCTGGTGCTCTGGGTCCTTTCCTCGAGGATCGTCGTCGTTCGAGGCTCGAGCTCCTGCTCTGGGCGGAGCACGGCAGCGCTGGCTCGCCGGATCAGTGGTTCGAGCACCCTCAGCCTCGCTGCAATACCTCCGGGGCAAGCTGTCACTCTCGCGCGTAAGGTGGAGGTCACTGGGTGGAGGAATGACGATCCAAAGATGCGGAATGAAGTGGCGGAGCTCGGCTTATGTATGGTGGAAGGTCCAGCTAGAAGTGATCAGGTAGGGCAGTGTGAAGCGCGGATCCCGAGGCGGGCATGCCGGCGAGGGTATCGGATGTGGCAGGAACGAAACAGACCCAGGGTTTAGGTGAGGAGTGATCGGGTTTAGGTGCAGAAATTAAGAGAAATCGGGTCGGGCACCTAATACCCGTGGGAGGTGGTCCTGGAGTGGGAGTTGACCGGGCGGTCAACGTCCCCGTGGGCTAATAGGAAGCTGCCATCTGGAAAAGATTTAGAAATTCAATTAAAAATAGCAAATGGCTGAATTATTAAAAAGTCAAAACATGAAATATTTTAGTTTTAATTTTTTCTATTTTTTGGTGATTTTTAAATAATTTTTCAAAATAAAAATAGGGTATTTACATAGTAGGGCTATATATAGGTATATATACAATATGTCTTTTTAATTTTTGATTTTTAATTTATTATTTTTATACATTTTTATTCCTCTTTTATATTTTATTTATTTATATCATAAAATTAGGAATAAAAAGATATTTTTATTTTATTTTTATTATTTATATACATAGGTGAAATACATAGATATATATATATCTATGTACATGGTATATTTACAATGTATTTTTGGGTTTTTAATTTTGTTATTTTTATTTTGTTTTTGTTTTAATGGTTTTTAATTTATTTATTCACCCCATAAAACATAGAATATTTACAAATTTTATGGAAATTAATTTTATTTATTTATAAGGTGAAATAAATATATGAGTGGCTATGTACATGATAAATATGTACAAGGTGAAGGTTTTTGTTTTCTTTTTATTTTTCTATTTTTATTTTGATTTTTATATTTATAAATATATACAAGTATTTACAAGCCCTTTTAGTCTCTTTTTGGTGGAAAATATTTTTATTATATTTACAAATATATTTACACACATGAGCCCCTATCTCCCTCTACTTTGGCTTTTATGCGGTCAGGCCCATGCTGAGCCCTCCCTTGGGTTAGGTTGCTCAATATTTATTCTAAATATTTCCCTATTTTTCTTTTTATCTTTATTCTTTTATTTTTGCACAAAAACGTGTTAATTATTACTTTTTACACCATGCATGCTTTTGGTAATTATTTATATTTACAAATATATACATGCAGTTGCAAAGGTTTTTGTAGCTAAAATATAAGAATAAAGAGTGATGAATGAGTATTTATCATTGGCACGACTGATGCGGAAGATGACGATCCACCTGTTTCTTTATTCACCCCATTCTTGGTAGCAGGAGGAGGCAAAGACCTACCGCTCCTGAGAGTAACAGCATTAGAATAAACAGTAATATCATTTTCAGACACGGACAGGACATCACATTCTACCAGATCTTTCTTTTTGAAATTATTGGGGTTGGCCTCGACCTGAGCTGGAATAGTGGTTCTGGTGGCGGTCAGGTCGTCAAGCCTCTTGGTCATTTCCGCCAGCCCTTTGACGAGTTGGGCCAGGCAATCCATGGTGGGGTTCACAGGGGGTACCTCGGTGGGTTCAGCGTGCAGACAATGTTTTTGTTGCATGGATGGGTACAGAGGTTGTTGCTAGTGGTGCTGGGGTGGTGCAGGAAGTTGAAGTTGCTGATAAGAGGGAGGAGGATACTGCTGAAACTGCTGAGGTGGAGCAGCCGCATACTGATGAAACGGCTGTGGGTGGCGGTATTGCGGCTGCTGGTATGGATGATTCTACCTCCATTGATTTGTATATTGGGGAGGTTGATGATACTGCTGCGGTGGTTGAGAGGACTGTCCAAAACGACCACCCTGAGGTTGGAGGTATTGCCGGTTGGCAAGTGGCTGACCCTGAGGTTGTCCCATAGGACGGGTCGGTTGTGCTTTGTTGGTCCATACCCCGTTCACTTCCTGAATCAGGGGTGGTGGTGGGAAGACTGAATCAGATCCTGAAAGAAACTCTGGTTGGTACACAACCATCTGTTGCTGCGGCTGGCCCTGGTCGGGCGCCTGCACGTAGTAGACGTGCTGGATGGCCGGTGGCTGCTGGCTCGGCTGAGGCTGCGGTTGCGGTTGCTGCTCGTTCTTCTTCTCAGCTGGAGCTTCAGGTGGTGCTGTCGACTGAACAGAGTTGATGGTGCCCACCAACAGTTCAAGGTGCTTGTTGATCTGATCAAGCTTGTCTAAATTCTGAGTCCTCTTCTCGATCACAGCAAGTTTCTCAAGGTCCTGTGATCGCTTCTCAATGATATCAACTTTAGAGAGATGTCCCCCAATGATACTGAGGTTGGAGCTCTCATCTCTCTCTGCTTCTCTAGACGCTGCCATGTGTACTTGTTTCTGGAGGATCTGGGGCTGCTTCTGGTAAGCTTTTGATGAAGAGAGGGCGGCCTCTCCTTCGGCCATTTCTTCGAATATCTGCCAGACCACGTCTTCATCCTTGTTGAAGTGTGAACCCCCACATGCTGCGTCAACGAGCCTTTGGCTCTCGATGTTCAGTCCCCCAAAGAAGTGGTGGACCAAGCTGGTCTTCGGAATCTCATGATGGGGATATTTCTCCTGCAGATCAGTGAACCTCTCCCATGCTTCGTGTACTGACTCGTGGGCTCCTTGGGAGAAATTACTGATTCGGGCTCGCATCTGGTTTAGACGACCGAGAGGGTAAAACTTATGCAGGAAAGCTAACTTCAGCTCCTCACAGGTCGTCACAACCTTCCCCAGATGGTTGACCCAATAGAGGGCCTTGTCCTGTAAGCTGAAGGGGAACGCCATCATCTTGACAATGTCCAAAGGGACATTGGGATAGTGAGTAGTGCGGCAAATGCGTGAGAATTGCTGCAGGTGAATATACGGATCTTCACTAGTGTTTCCGTGGAATGCTGGAAGAAGAGCAAGGAACTGGGGTTTCAGCTCAAAGTGAGTGTGTACCGGTGGAATGAGGATCCACTCGGTCATGTGGCTGTCTCCCGGATTGCAGCTCTCTTTTAATGTAGGCTTGGATGGCGGTAGTTCAGGTTCATCATCATCAGGGTGACCACCACCTCCACCTCCACCTCCTCCTCCTCTGCCTCTGCCTCCTCCTCCTCCTCCCTCGGCTCGGTTCATCGCATCGTTCAACATATCCTGAAATGCTGTCTGCGCGAGGGCCTGCTCGGTCAGCTGCTGTTGGATGTCATGGATAGACGCCAGCAATTGTGCATTGACTTGATTCTGGTCTGGCATCTGTCCTTCTGGTTGGGGTGGTTGTTGACCCTTGCCCTTTCTTTGGGGAGCCATATTGGGGACTGAGTCGGAAGAAATGAACTCCGGAGTAGTCTCCAGGGCTTGATCTGTCTTCTATCTGCAGAATGAGAGAGTCCTGATCAGACCACTTGCAATAGTATTCAGATGTCATGATGAGGCTGGAATTCAAGTCAACCCCAGCGTGTTGTGAACGGAAAAGGATGTGTATTGTAATCGACTTTCATTCACAACGACGAAGGCGGGACAAAAATGATCCCAGTTAATAGGGTGGCCAAGAGAAAGGTAGAAAACGAGGAGTCTGGAGATCGATCCGCAAAGTCCGAATCGGGTTCTCGAGAATCGACTCGAATTTATTGGCGGAGTTGAGTCTATGGAATCAATGTAGGTATCGGCGAGGTCCCGACGGAAACCATCCATGGATCAACTTCGCAAAGCACAAGAGAGGGTCGGATGTTGGAAGAAGGATACGATGGTAAACGAGGAATAAAAAGGAGTGCAAAACAGTAGAAAGGCTCGGCTGAGCGGGGTGGTCAAAGGAGAATGACACAACAAAATTTGCGCAAAGGCGTGGGACTTGATCTTTGAACCTTAATCTAGATCCATACAAACACAATACAAAATTGGGTTCACCAACTCACTCCATGTGAAGCCGTAAAGGTTTGGCTATTTATTATCTTGTCAAGTTTTAGAGTTGTTATTTCAGGCATATCTTGTAACAAGTCCTTAGTACGCTACCCTATAGGAGAGAGAGAGTACTGCCAGAAGAGTATCCCGTACTTGTCCTCCTCCTGTGTAACCTGTAGTCTGTACTTTTTGGTGTCCTTGTAACCCTTCCTGGATCCCTACTCAGCCAAAGAAATAGAGAGAGGAAGTCGATAGGCGAAACCAATACTTCGGTTCTCGCTCGCAACGGAATCACCCGTGAGCGTGCAAGAACCTACTCGGATGCAGGACAATGAGACAGACACCCCCGTAAAGGCGTGGCCTATGCTCGATACTTCGGACAGGGTCGATGCTCTACACAACAGAGTCATCATTGGTGACTAAGCCCTACTTGCCTACGTAGGATAGAAGCGTTATTACTTCGAAAATCCAGGCGATACATAAGGCAGTTGCAGACTGGGTTTTTGGCTTTAATCCTTATGGGGTCGCACTCTCTCAAGGGAGTAGGGTTTTGGTCCCCCTCCAAGGTACCTGAAAACAATGAGGGCTTTATGAACCCGGTATACAGATTTTATTAAGGTCAAAGTTTATTTAGCAGCCCCCTTGTTTTATCTTTTTGGATTTTCACTTTTTTGAGTCTGTTTTCATACCAGCGCCTAACGTTTTGTAGATTTTCATTTAAGTCCTAGGTGCTCAAAATCAGAGGGAGATAGCGGAAAAGCTGTGCAAGTGGTTCCATGATGGAAATCTCACCATTGAACCGAATGATGCATGCTGAGTTAGAAGACTTACAGTGCATCCCAGCTCTCTCCATGCGGTATGCAAAACAGAATTTTTAAACCTATCTACATGTCAGTATGCAAGGAACAAAGTCGCCCTAAAGATTAGCTGCTATTAACGTAAAGAACCATAAGTCGCTCATTCATCTTTAGCCTAAAAAGTTCGGTCTTGGCTCACCCCTCCTCTACTCAACACACTTGAGTTAGGAGAAAGCGCTTTATGGGGCTTGCTGTGGCACAAGGGCTAAGAGACAAATGAATGGCTTGTTTAAGTTTGACTAGATCCATACGAAGTATACTATAGGAACATGCATTCTTATTAAAATTTGGACCTAGCTACTGAGTCAAGAAACCTATATCTAGGGTCTCCAAGCACACAAAACGAAGTAAAATAAAGGAGGAAAGCTCAAAACTTCGGGAAACAAAGAAAAGAAAGTGAGGGAAAACTCAAAAAACTGCGATGAGGCCCCCAGGTGAACAATCACCTGGGCACTGGACCTCATTGTGAAGAGTAGAGTCCTGTTAATTATTACATGCCAAAATTATCTCTCTCTCACAATAAATTACAAAAATATAATTCTAATTGCTCTAGACCTATCTAACACCCATCTCCTTGCATCCTCGATGCTCTCTCCAGCTAGTCATGAAGTGAAGACCAACCTCCTCCAAGCTCGGCTGCCTTGGCTCCCTAAGAAACCATCCTCGTGTGGCGGGCCCTCGCAACAAAGTCACAAAGAGATTGAATTAATATAGGCTTAATCAATAAAATAAAGCAGATAGGAATTAATCACAATAAATAAATAAATCAAGCATGGTGATTAATTGCAAAAGAAACAGCTGCTCATAAAATCAATGATAAATCAATTTCTTAAATAAGAATGATAAAAATATAATAGGCTACGCTCATTGCTCCCCGGCAACGGCGCCATTTAATAAAACCCAAATGTTAAGCGGTCTTGTATTCCACACAAGGCAGGAACACAGCCGAAGTGTTGACCACTCAAAATCTGAATTTAATCAACAATTAACCCACAATAAAAGAATAAATCAATTAAGTCCCAAAATTGGTGAATTAACATTTAACTCTACCACAAAATGCATAGTGAATAAGCATGTAAAGGTCGAACCATGGAGAGCAATACAAAAATTAAGTAGCCTATGATGTTCATGTACAACAGAGTCATCCTTGCATGAATCCTATTTTTGTGGGTTTTAGGGGTTTTATTATTATTTTATTATTATTTTTTTTATATTATATATACTTATATATATATTTATTATTTATATAATATAGACATATAAAGATATACACCCATGAAGGGTATGTATAGAGAACATAATACATATATATAAAGATATTTATTTTTTTTATTTTTTTATTTGGAAATTTTGTATTTTGATTTTTAATTTTCTGAACTTTATATTTTATATTAGATATATATATATATATTCTTTTTCAATATGGGAATATATAAAATATATAATAAGAGAGGTACTAGAATATATATAAAAATATGCAAAAATACTCAGAAATTTAGAAAGAAGATATTTTTGGTCTTTTTATGATTTTTTACTGTTTTTGTGATTTTTGGGTATTTTTCAGAGCATTTTTGATATTTTTCAAAAATAAAATAATAGAAAACAGGGACTGAAGCTACTGGACAGAATTGAAATGAGGTTTAAAAATAGAAAATGATATCCAAAAATCCTCAAATCAGTTTTAAATTATAGATAATAAAAGAAGGAAACTACAGAAACTTAATTTGTATTTTTAGGCATTTTTTAAGATTTTTTTGTAGTTTTTAAGGGTTTTCTTATTTTTATAGTTTTTGTTTTGAATTTTTTAATGATTTTTGGACTGACACTAAAGTATGATAAAATAGTCAGTAGGTAACTTTTTTTGGAATTTTTCTAGGTGTTTTACTATTTTTTTGGTATTTTCTAAGCTTTACAATAGATAAAATGCATGTTTTTTATTTTTCATAAATATTAAAATGCAATAAAATAAAATGAAAAATTATGGCATGAATGCACCACTTAACAGGAGCTTACATTAATTTTTAAGGAATTTTGGGGTTTTCTTAAATGCATGGAATAAATAGAACAAGTAATCAAAAATATATACAGCCTGGCAGGGCATTTTTGCAAATAAACATAAGGGCAGAGGTTACAGTGCAAAAACACCAAAATATATGAACGTGTTCTGCAATTTTAAGGACTAAAACTAAATAAGCAAACCTGCTAGGGCCACCTTGCAATTTGACCAACACGTGGGACTACACGTGATCCACACCCACATGGACCAAAATGTAATATCAACAATGTTTGGGGTCCTGATTGCAATTTTCACAAAAATAATACACTTAAAATTTTATTTTATGGACTAAAGATAAATATACAAACATACAAGGGGTCTTGTGCAATTTAACCACCTCACGTGGCACGGCACGTGAGGTGACGTGGACTGGACCTAAAAGTAATATCACAAACATACAGGGGGGTCCATGCAAAATGTCCACAATAAAATGTACTTCGACTTTTATTTACAAGACTAGACAATAAATACAAAAACACTGGGGTTAAGATCTGCAAATTACCCATAAGTGCACGCTGGTGGACGGCGATGATGATTTCACTTAGACACGCGTCGCGCATCCAACGGCCGGTACCGCTTCGCCGATGAAGGGCTAAGATTAGATCAACCGAGTTGATCTGACGGTGATGGCGACGCTTCATCTGACGGCTGTGATGTTATCTGGGGGTGCCATCCTGATCGGACGGTGATGGAGCCTCCCGGAAGAACAGGGAAGAAGCTCGCGCGAGGCGAGCTTCGATCTTCGAGCTTGGGCTCCTCTGGGCTTCTCCCTCGCGTTTGAGGTGCTCTGATCGTAGCTGGAGGCGTCCTGCATCTGCCGGTGGTCTTGGCATGGCTCCTGGAGGTCCAAGGAGGTCAGGCGAGGTCGATGAAGGTCGGGACCTCCAGGAGCCTCTTCCTGGATCGAATCGAGTCCAAAGGGGCTCGTTGCTTCGTTTGACCTGCATAGGAAGAACTAGAGGAACGAGGGCTATCTCCCCGACCATGAGTTGTGAAGCTTAGATGCAAGGTGAAGTGAGGCGGAGGAGCTCCGGTGATAGGCGGAGGTGGAGCTCCGATTCGCAAGGACTGGGGGTCCTTGGTTGAACAAAAATGATCGGGAGATGAAGCATGCGATGGGGAACGAAGTGAGGTGAAGATGGCGGTCGGAGACAGTAGATATCACTGTGAAGAAGTCACTGGAGCGGAGCTCCAGCGAACTTCGATTTTGGTATTTTACGAGAAGCTACTGATCTAAAGACTAAACTAAGAACGGAATTGAAATGCTAGAATTAAAATCTACCTAAAAAGCAAGAAAGAGTAGCTCTTATACGTGGGGGCCGCCAGGGAGCAGGACGGACGTCGGAGCTCCGCCGCGACAAAATTGATCCCTCCTCCGGCCGATTCGAGTCGCTGAAATGCTCCCCCTGTCATGAGGAACCTCCCAGCAACAAATTCGAGGCTTTTGGGTGGATGTAAATTGGCCAAATTTGAGGAGGAGGTCGAGGGCTCTTATTTATAGACATTCTGAATGCCCTACTTGGCCCGCATATTCCGGCGAGTACAATGATCGTTTTCTCGATCCAACAAGCATGCGTGATATATGGATGATCCCTCTACTGATCTCGTGAAGGCGGCGAGAGAGAATAAGGGACGAGACGCTCGGGAAAAATGGCGCAAGTCATGGAAATAGCAAGGTTCAGAGGCGCCAGGTCCTGATGGGACAGTTGACCAGAAGTCAACGAAGGCTGGCTCCCCATTGGTCCACATCGGCCGCAAATGGACAAAATAGGGAGACTTATTTGAAAATGATTTTTTTAACATAATAAATGATTTTATTATAATTTGCTTATAAAATAAAAAATGTGTATTAATTCATGTAGTATTTATTTATGATTTTTCTTTAATTTTTTGCTGTATTTTATTGTAATTTTTATTTTAATAATGTATTTATGCATGTATTTACATGTGTTTTGTATATTTTATTTTTATTTTTTTATTTTTTTATTTTATTTATTTATTTTATTTTCTTATTTTATAAATTTATAATTTATTTATGTGAGAGTGAGGATATTTTTATTTAATTTTTATGAGTTAATTTTCATATTTAAATAAATAGATATATGTATATGTAGGTATACTTACAGGTATTTTACTTATATATTATGTATACTTTATTTATTTATTGTATTTTATTGGTTTTTATTTTGGATTTGTATTTTTGATGTATTATATGTAATATTTACAATATTATGAAATTATGAACAAGTAAAATATTTAAAGAATGTTTTCCCTTTTTATTTATGTATGTACTTACCATAGGTATTTTGCCTATATTTTGCATAGACATATTTTATTTTTCAAATTCTTTTTGGTTTTATTCTAGTTTCAATATGTACATGTATTATATACATTATTTTCAAAATTCTAAAATTATAATTTTGTAAAAATAATGAACAATTAATAAATTAAATATTTTAATCAGGCAGATTGCACAATGAAGGCCAAAAACCTAATTTTCATAGATAAACTCTAAAAATTATGAAATCAATTTTATTAATTACTTCTTGAAAAGTTATATACAATTAAAGGTGATTTTGGGTAATTTTCAGTTTTCATTTGCAAGATATGGGTCTGTGAAGTTGAGATTTTGGCTTTTTATTCTGGGTATAAAAGGTACACTGTGAATCATTTTTGTACAAACTCAATTTTTTATTTTTATTGACATTATTATATACAACTTTCATGTACAAAGTTTTTCTTTTTTTTAATGAATAATTATATACAAAATAGGTGTCAAAAATGCTTAAATAGATGAATAAATAAATAAAGTATTTATTGTACTATTGGCCCTTATCTCCCCCTACTTTATTCCTTGTTGACCAATTCCATGCTGGCCTTGGTCTCGGGGTTCGAGTCAAAAAATATTGCAATATATTATTCCTTTTTCTTTTCTTCTCTTTATTCTATATTTTTGGCATTAAAAACCTTATTCTATGTACATTTAATACAATAAATAATGAATGCTATTATGAATAAATTGATGCTATTTACATGCATTTGCTGGGGTTTTTAAGGTTAAAATGATAGAATAAAGGTGATGAAATGGAGATTCATCGGTGATATGGGTGAAGAATAACTGTGTGGTGGCTGATGAGATAAATAGCGACATGATATCGTGACAATAAAGAAATAAAACAAAATCAAAGATAAAAAAGAAAGAGAAAAGGACTCAAAACTGAAAAGAATCGAGAGTGATATGGGTGAAAAATCGCCATATGCACCCTGGAAAAAGTGAAGAGTGACCAAATATCAAGACATAGCTGAAAAAGAAGACTCAAAGGAAGGAATCAAAACCTAAGAGGACTCGAGGACTGAGAATATTTAAAACAAAATGAATGTAATAAGATCTAAAAGTCGCAGTAAATACACAAAACAAACTCCATATTTTCACCTACTCGGCTAAGTGAATACCATAAGAGGGTGGTCATTATCTTTTCTATTTTAGAGTTAGGTGATTCAAATAGTTGTTTAATCAAAATCATAGGTGTAGTCACCTAGAGTGATCATTCCCAAGTCGACGTACCACAACTACTTGAATACAAGACACTTTGTCTATGGTCGGAGGCAAGTGCTTGTAGCAATAACAGGGCCTAAGAGCTAACCCAAGCGCTTAAGGCGCAAGTGCAGAGTTGGGGCCTCTAATCCTTATGTATGTGTGTGCCTCACTCGGTCGTAAATGTACCTGTGTCCAATGTGGGAGTTGCTCTTCCCAAGGCAATGAATCCATTACGTTCGATTTTAAGATCAAGTTAGATTAGTAGTCCTGATTTTATTTTGGTTATCACTTTTTTTATTATTTTCAATGCAACCGTCTAATAGGATTCCACTTCCTTTAGCTTCATAAATGATCAAAATCATAGGGGGAGAGTCGGAAAGGCAATGCAAGATGGAAATTGATGCTGCATGCATAGTCAGAAGACTTACGGTGCTTCCCTGCTTTCTTCATGCTAGATACTAGGCAGAATTAAAAACTATGCTAAATGTAATGCAAGCCGAAGGAATCGCCCTAAGCAAAAACTGCTACTATCGTGAAGCATCAATTTAATTTGATCTAGGTCCAAATATGAAGGTTATAGAGACATGCAGATATTAGGAATTTGGACCTGCACTACTCGATTAATCAATCCTAAAAACTATGGGCCCATTCACATAAAAATGAAAATAAAGGTAGAAAGCATAAATTACGGAAATCAAAAAAAAATAATTGGAAAAATAGGTAGAACAAAAGTGAGAAAGCGAGAAAAACTGTGAGAAAATCGGGCAAGCCCCTAGGTGAACAAACACCTGGTAAAATAGGCCTAAAATTTTTCAAGTGTCCAAAGAGTTTGAACCTGTATTATTACAATAATATACAAATGTCTTTGTCTCTCACAAAATAAAAATACAATAAAATCTATTATAAAGTGACCATGCTCGGCTCTTCTCCTTGGTCTTTTCTTCTGTTCTCTCGTACCGGATTGTAAAGAAGGGACCAGCCTCTGTTCTACTTAGCTACCTCAGCCTCTTAGATGATCATCCTCGTATAGCGGGCCCCCACAAAAAAGTCAACAAAGAGAAATGGTCAGAGCAGATAAACAATTATTCAAATAAAAGAAATAAGAATGGGAAATAAGATAGATAATATGCACAAGCTAGGTATACATTATACTACACATTTCTCCTGATAACGGTGCCATTTGATAATCTGTGAGAGACAAGGAGACGCCTAATGTCCAATCTTGATGGTCATGCATTGACCAACAAGTTGGATCCGATAATCATTGTAGAGAGCACTCAAGACACTCGGTGCTCGACTCAACCAAATAAATCAACAATCAACCCACGATATAGATTAAACAATGAATAAAGAGTGGGGTGAAATTTGTTGTACCCTACAATTAAATGAGGATAGCAAGCAAGTATATGGGTCGAACCACTAAGAGTATGGGGGATGTGTATAATTATTATTAATAAAAACTAACAATAATTGTTTTTTCCTGCTTTTTATTTTTTTATTTTTAATTATATTTAATTTTATGGATTTTTATTTGTTTTAAATTTTTTATGTTTAGCTTTTAAATTTTTTTCTTTTTAATTTTTTTTCTTTTTAATTTCTTTTTTATTTTGAATGATATAATGTATATATTTATATACAATAGTAATAATATTATGTAGATTATATAATAAATATATATAAATATATGAAGGAACAACCATTTTTATTTTTTTAAGGTTTTCAATACAATATATATATATCTAATAATAATAATATGTATTATATAATTATTATAAGTTGTATATATGTATATGATTTTATAATTTTAAATATACATAGAGTCAAAATTCAAAAACTAAAATATAAAAAACAATGAGTATAATATGTACTTTTGATATGTTTCTCTATTTTTTTTGAATTTTTATAGAAATGTTGCGAATTTTTATGTATTTTAAGGAATTTCAATATAAAAAACAATGAGTATAAGAAATAGGTCATTTTGTTTGCGATATTAAAAATATATAATTGGTCTAAAATTTCCCAAAATAATTTTTAATAAATAATATATAATATGATGGGAAAATAGAATAGAAAACTATTTTTTGCAATTTTTGGAATTTTTACTGATTTTTATTGGTTTTTTTATGGTTTTGTGATTTTTAAGGATTTCTTTTTATATTTTTTTAGAGATTTTTGATCTAAAGTTAGACAACATAATAACATACTAATACTATTTTTTGAATTATTAAAAGTGGTTTTATATTTTTTGAGAATTTATTTGCAAATAGTGAATAGAATGCTCATGTTTGAATTATAGAAAATAGGAAAATAAAATAAATGCCTAAATCAGAGTACATGTACGTACAAGCAAGATGAAGGGAATTTACTAAAATTTTCATAGCATTAAAATCACACATGATCTATTTAATAAAAATAAAAGATAAGAAATAAAATACAAGTCTAGAAGGTTTATTTTTGCAATTAAAAAAAAGCATAAGGCTCTACGTGCAAAATACCCAGAAAATATTACACTATATTTACAACTTTTAGGACTAAATAAAAATAATGAAAATCAAAGGGGATTTGTTGCAAATATTACAGTGCCTCATGTAGTGCAACACGTGAGGCGCGAGGACCTATATGCAAATCTCAAGAAGTATAAAGTCCTAATTGAAAAAATTACAAAAGTTTTTAAACTAATTTAATGTTTACACGGTTAAAAGATAAATACAAAAATGTGGTAGGGCTACTTTAGTATTTATACAAGGGTACTTTATCGGACGACGCTCTGCTTGCCACATAGCCTACTTGAGGGAGATCAGACAGCGAAGGGACGTAGTGCTTCGCATCAAAACGAGCGGCCCGGGTTAGATCTGGGTCGCACCTTCAATCCAATGGTGGAGAGGTGCTATGAACAAACTCTGAAGAACAAGCTCCTAGGTGAGCTTTGATCACTTATATCTCCTTCCTCTAAGCTTCTCCATTGTCGTTGATCGACCCACCACGTTGTTGGGGCTTAGCCACGTCTACAGATGGTGCTCAAGGGTTCTAGGTCCCCTTGAATGGGACATGGGGATTTTCTTCACTTGGAACCATCTGGGAATGATGTCCACGCTTCGATTCCCCTCTAGGTGGTTTGACTAAGACTCAAACCTGTAAGAAAAGATCAAGAAACTCAAGAAGAATAACCTCGACTCGGTGTTTAAGATGAAGCGCAACATCGATGAAGGGGGTGAAGAGCTAAAGTAAAGGGGAGATGGGAGGATCTTAATGGACCTAGATATTGTGGATTCAAGGAGAATTGCGGAGAGGTTTGATGGAGCAGGAGAAGGGGATGAAGATGACAACGAATATGGGTCGGATCACAGGGTGGATCACAGAGAAACAAAGCTGGAGCTCGGAGCTCCAGCAAACTAGGATCTTGAAATTAAACTTATGTTACCACCTAATTATTAAAATTAACACCTAAACTACAACAAGGAATGAAAATGCAATGTAAAATCCTATCTAAAGTAGCTCATTCCTGACCGAGGTGAAGGGGTAGAGAGGCTCACTGGAGGAGCTTCGGTAGACCTGGACCGACTTCTCCACGCCCTTATCCACATTGAAAAGGCTGGGGAATCCAAGTTCTGATCAAGAACTCGACCCAGATGGATCTTACTAGGGTTATGGTTGTGGAAGAAGGATCAATAAGCAAAACAATGGCATGGAATTTTATTTATAGAACATGGTGATGGAGGAAAAGGGGAAGGCGATGGCGTGCAGTGGAGGAAGTGTGAAAATGGGACGAAGTCAGGCTCCTCATGAGTCTGACACAGTAGGTGACGAAGGGATGTACATTTGACCATCGGGTCAACAAAAGAACGGCTCTGGTTGGTCGACGTGGACTAATTAGAAAAAAGATGGGTGAAATCTTTTATTAAATAGATAATAAATAATAAATCATTTTATTAATTTTAAGTCAAAACATAAAAAATGTTTAAATCTTATATAGTATTTTATAGGTATTTTTATTTATTTTTACAATACTTTTATTAGGTACTAATATTTACATGCATATACATAGGTACAAATACCTATATTAGGTGTGTTTTATTTTTATTTTATATTTTATGTTTTATATTATATTCATATTTTTATATATTTATTATATATTTAAATACATACTTGAATATTTTTATTTTATTTTTCTAATTTTATTAATAGATGTAAATAAATAGATGTATATATTCTATAGGTATAGTATACATGTATATTTTAATACCTTATTTATTTTAATATATTTAAATGCTTTTATTTTATTTTTATGATTATAATTTATTTCAAGTAATATTTATGAATATAAAAATATAAGAAAGATAAAAATATATAGAATGAATATATTGAATAAAATATTCAAGTATACACTACAATAGGGACCCAAAAGGCAATTTTTGCATCTTAGCTCCATTTTTAATGAAACCACTCATTAGATAGATAATTTAATTTCATGAATAATAAAGATGAGTTTGATCAATTTTGAGTTCATATGGAGGAGATACAGGTCTGTGAATTTATATTTTGGCTTTTTATTCTATGTATCCCAGGCATACTTTGAATTATTTTTCTATGAAATAATTTTTATATTTTTCTTTATATTTTTATGTACAAGTTTTAAGTTTAGAATTTTATTATTTGAGGTGAATAAAAAGGAAAATAAAATAGGGTCCAAATGTCTATTTATTGGCAAATAAAATTAGGATTTTATGTGTTTTAAGTACAATTTATCTACCTGATCTACCCCTACTTTATACATTATCAATCAAGTGAATATGGACTTGATCACAGGGTCTAGGTTATTCAGTATATTTGACATATCATTTCATGTTCTTCTTTCCTTTATTCTTTTATTTTAAAATTAAATACATATTTTTATACACTACTTATATGTCAATTTATGAGTGCTATTTTATACAAATTAATGCTCTATACATGTATTTAGCTAAGGATTTAAGGCCAAAATGAAAGAATAAAGGTGTTGAAATGGAGATTCATTAATGGGTGTATTCCTGAAGAGTGTGATTCTTCCGTTCTACTATGCCATTCTGAGCTATTATTCAGGGTGTAGAAAATTCATGCTTGATTCCAGCCTTAGCACAATAGTCAGAAAAAGTTTCATTCTAGAACTCCCCGCCATGATCACTTCTTAACTTAACGATGGAAGATTTTTTGTTCGTTCTAAATCTGCTTGGCTAGTTTCTCAAACTCGGAGAAAGTTGACCATAGAAGAAATGAATAAAACCCAAGTATAACGTGAATAGTCATCTACTACAACAACGCAGTTGTGACAACCACCTAAACTTCCGGATTGGTTCCAAATAAATCTAAGTGTAATAGCTCTAACGATTTGCCCGAGCTATGATGCTTTTTTGTACTTTAGATTTTTTCTATGGAGTTTTCTAATTCATATGTTGAGCACATGTTTACCTTCTTGTATGATAGTTTAGGAAGGTCTTTAACTAGATCAAGTTTGCTAATCCTATGGATATGTTAAAGTGAACGAGAGATTATCTTTTATGCCATAATAAAGGTTCTTCTTGTGCTACCAGAAGGCAATCTACCGATGAGCACTCATTAAATCTATATGTGTAGATACTTTTGTGCTTATATCCCTAAAGCAACAAGTCTAATGTGTCTTTCTTAATAACTTCAAAACCAGAAGAAGAAAGGACTACTTTAAAGTCTTTATCGCATATCTAAGACATGTGCAACAGATTGTGTTTCAAACCATCAACAAAGCTAACTGATGACACGGAATTCGTATGGTCGAGATAGATAAAAATAATGACAGATGTCGTTGTTCTCAACCGCGGGATTCGGTCAACGAGAAAAATAAATGAAACCACTCCAAATAAGATCAATCAATGAAAACAATATAAGCGGCTTTCGTTATTCTTTTTACCTGGTATAGCGACCAGGGTCGAACACAAGGAGCATGTTTGAAGAACTCGGCAGTCAAATTTCAGAGTTAATTTTTAGTGGTTTTGAATTTTTATTTTTTTTAAAAAGAAGAACAATATGCACAAAAGAGTAAAAACACACACGAACCGTTTTTTTTGTATTTTTCAGAATATTAAAAAATGTACAGAAAAATCCTAAGAAAATGTTTTTGTGTTTTATATATTTGAAAATATTTTTGGTAATCTTTTCAGATTTTCTGATGTTTTTGTGATTTTCTAAAAATCAAATGGTGCAAAATAAGGAAAACAATGCACATTCAAGATTATTTTGTATTTTAAAAATTATTTAATTGTCAAAAATCCTAAAATTTATTTTTAAGATAAACTACAGTCAAATATCTACAAATAGAGACTGAAATCAAAATAATTGGATTTTTCTTTTATTTTCTACAACTTTTTTAAGATTGTTCGTATTTTGCATTTTTTTGGAGTTTTATAAATGGAAAATGCACAAAAAATTGTCAGAAAATAAAAGAGATCAAAATGCGCCTACTTTTTTTTGGAATTTTTAGACTAATTTGCGAATTTTTATGAATTTTCAAAGTGTAGACAAGCAAAAAGACAATGTTTTTTATTTTCTAAATATATTGAATAAACAAAAAATACCATGAAAATTTTATACAAAGTTAAGGCACATAGCAAGAGCATACACGAATTTTCTCAAAATTTTTGCAAACATAAAAATATTTATTTCAGTTGAAGGAGCAAGCAAATTCAAGTCTGCAATACAAGGACTAAACTGTAATTTCTGAAAAGTATTCAACAATGTATAAAACATAGACTAAGAGAGGAGAGTTTGCAAATTACCCATTGAATCACATGCAAGACATGTACTTTGTGCTGCCAGGGGATGTTCTGTATTTTTGAAAACCTTCAGGGGATGTGTTTGCAATATAACCAATTTCTTTATTTAAAAATCCCTTAGGGTAGCTTCTTTGTTTCTTCACAATGGGATGAGCAAGGGGGCACGCCGCTGTACGCCTATCAAGAGGAGAAGGTGCACCGCGGGCCGCCAGCGGCTGGCGTTTTGCTGAAGGGTACGTGGACGGTTAGGCGTGGCGGCACGCGTCCTGGGTGGTAACGGGACAGCACCGCGGTCTGGGCGTGGCGGTGGAGAGCTGGTGCTCTGGGATTGCTGGCGTGGTCGGGTGGAAAATATGTGGTGGAAATTTTGAGATTTTTAATCTAAAAACTAACCACTACTCCTACGTAAAATTCTAAGCCTACGATTTACCTACGAAAAATAGTGAGAAGTAAAAGTGGATCTCACCTCGGGGTTCGGACACACCATGATGGCCTCGACGAAGCTCAAATCGCTGTCACCGACCGGATCGGAGGCTAGGCACCCTCTTCAACAAGAAACCTCTCGGAAATCGGGCTCCTCTCCACCAAAGATCGATCAAATGTGAATGAGGGAGGAGGAGCCCATTAAAAAGAGAAAAAACAAAAGAGGAAAGTATGTACAAAAAAGGAAGGTGATTATGGGTTAATTAAATAAAATAATTAAATAAATAAGATAATAAAATAATTAATTTCGAAATTAGTATTTAAATTAAATAATTAAATAAAGTAATTTATGGAAATCAATTAACCACCATAATGGTGGCCAAATATGGTGCGGAATAAAATCATATATACATGGCAAGTTATTAAACCAAATAAATCCAATAAATTAAATAAATTAAATATGAAATTCGTAATTAAATAAATAAATTAATTAATGTTAGATAATTAATTTTTTTGGTGGATTTTATAAAAGGAAGTTAAATATATACATATATTATACACATATAATACAATATACATGGGTACAAATAAGGAAATATTTTTGTAAAAGATTTTTTTTTATTTTAATTTTTTTGTTTATTTTTATTTTTAATGAAAATGATATTTACAATTATATATTATGTATAAAAATAAATATGAATAAAATATATACAATAAGTATATGGGTAAACTGCACAATACACCCCAGAAAACTGACTTTTTAATCGTAATCCAAAAAATACGAAACCACAACCATTTGAAAGATAATTTAATTTATACTACAATGAAGTGAGTTTGGTTCAATTTGAGCTCGTATGGAGCCGGAATTGATGTTTCAATTATCACTTTATGGCTTTTTCTGGGTGTAATTATTTGCAATATATACAATATTTTATTTTACAATTTTTTTATTATTTACAACACATTTTTATTTACAACTTTTATTTACAAAAATAATTAATTTAAGGTCAAATTATGTACAAATAAAATAATGTAAGTTTTGTACAAATATACAAGAGAGATATTTACAAAATATTTTTGATTTTTCTAACAGAAGACCCTATCTCCTCCTACTTTATTCCTAGTCGATCAGGTCAAATCTTGACCTTCTCTCGGGGTTTGGGCCAGTCTGTATTTATTGCATATACACATCCTTTTCATTTTCTTTTCTTCTTTATTCTTTTATTTATGTACAAAAAGTGTTAAAAATTCAAATTTAGCAAATGCATGCAAAATGGTAATTTCATGGAATTAGTATGTATTTACATGTATTTAACTAAGGAAAAGAGGCTAAAATAAAAGAATAAAGGCGATGAATCGCGGATTCATCATTCCCCTATGCTTTACCTTTGCTAGTCCCTTAGCAAACACTTATTTGGAAAATAAGTGAAAACAAAAATAAAGAAAAGAAAAAGGAAAGAAGTTAGAATAATGTTGACTTTTAAACTTATCTTCGTAAAAATGTAGTCTGGAGCTCTGTCGGACCTTTGGATTATTAGTATGTCGGAACCTTAATGGGAAATGGAATTAAAACCTAACATCCTCTAAGTTCCATAAGACTCCTATTCTAGTCTCCTCAACAGTCGGATCAGAACAAGTCTATAGACACAAATTCTTATGACTATGAATTCTTACTTGTACGTGTAAGTGAAATATAGCTCCTCATCTCAAAAGTAGCAAAGAAACAGCCTCTCTCAACAAGGTAACTCTAAACCCCCAGTCTGGCAACTCTTTCCTCGAGGAGCGGGGATATTCCCTTCTAAGTTCATGTACAACCAGCTCAAGAAGAGGGTATGGAGAAGAGAATGGACGGTAACCGGTGTAGTTACCTATCCTTGGATGCATGACCAGTGTAGCCATGTCACCCGCTGGAAGCTCACAAATATATGACTTTGAAGCTCTTATTCTTTTTGTTTCACTTGTATATACACTCCGGCAGGCATTTTATTTTTCTATCAGGCCTGTCCACTTTTGGAGATTTTGCATTTTTTTCTTCTTTTTTCTTTTTTTTTTGAAAATATATACAAGGTGCAACATGTACATAAGGAGTTTTTCCTCTTGAGCCAGTAGACTATCCCTCTTTTGAAGCATTATTGCAACCCCACAGCTCCTATCTTTAGATCTCAACATCACCAGACTAGGTTGAGACGCACTTCCCTCCCTAGAGGAGGACGAGAGGTTCCGCCTAGATGTACTACCCCCGTATGCTACCCCAAGCCAAAAGATTCTGCCTCCTCACTACCTCATCCATGAAGAGCTACGTGTAAAGTGCATTGTCCAAGGTAAGCCATGGTCTAAAAGAATCATGCGTGTGTTGTTAAATATTTTGCTTAGACTCATCAAGATGACATGTGAACATAGTCTTATGGACTCAAAGAATTAAGTCACTAGGACCTGAAAAATCTTAACTCCAAATCTTATAAGGTTCCTCTAAAATTAAGTGCATTAAAGTCCAACTAAGCTCCATTCTTCAAATTTATTCCAGGCTTAGTCTAAATGTCAAAATCATCTTGAAAAATGCTTATGCAAATGCAAGTGCAAGAAAGTATGTACATACAAAAACAAAATCTTTTTGTGAGACAATTTTTAAAATTTTGAAATTTTTATGGATTTTTGAAAAAAAATGATGCACATGCAAAAGTTTTTTTTTGCAAATAGTTAGTAATAAATACAAATATATACACGATTTTTTTGGGATGAGATACATATTTACACAAGAGTGAGTTGATTATTTTACAAGAATAAGATGCAAGAATTTACAATTTAAGTAATTTATACTGGTATATACACAGTTGGATTTTTTAATTATTATTTTATTCATTTTTTTTTATTTTTTTGTGATGCATATATTCCTCAAATTTATTTGAAAATGATTTTATAAAGAATTTTGAAAACTATAGTCCAAAAAAATTTTCACACAATTTTACAAATATTTACAAACATTTGGAAACTATTTTGCAAACATTTTTCAAACAGTATATATAGATTTTCAAAATAATTTTTTAAACCATTTTTCAAATATTTGCAAATAGATTTTACAAAATAATTTTATTTCACACAAAGAAAAAAAATTTTACAAACCACAATATTTTTACAAAGGCTGAAAATATTTTTCAAACATTTCTCAAATAGTTTTCAAAAGATTTTTCAAATAGATTTTCAAACTATTTTCAAAATATTTTAAAATATTTAACCTGATTTATTAATCAGTATATACAAAAAGAATTTTGAGGAAATATCTGCATCTTTTTAGTAATTAGTTTTTTTACAAGTTTTTTTTTGAGAATTTTTTTTTTGAGTATTTACACGGTGTTTTAGCCATATTAAAAATTATATGAAAGTACGAGTTATGGCTAAATTATATATACAATATATATGGCACCCCCCTATACTTAGCTCGAACTATGTCCTCATAGTGATCAAAGAGTTGAAAAGAAAGACATAACTCGTACCGCGTATAGAAAAGTGATAAGAATAATATACTATAACGACAAATAAAAGAATGAAATCAATAGAAGTCGGTGATCCTCGTATACTTAGGATCAAGTAATCCTAAGTATAGCCGACTGTACAGAAAGGGAAAACCCAAGGAGTAGAATGTACAGAGTCTACCTCCCCTATACTTACGGTAAAATATCCCTAAGTATAGGCAGCAAAACAGAGGTAAAAAGAATTAAACGAATAATCACAAGTTTGACATCCCCCCTATACTTTGGGTAAAGTGCACCCTAAGTATGGAATGATCATGCAATGGAGATGGGATGTTTAGACAAAAGAATGTGCGATATGGACAGAATGGATCTAGACAATCATGATCAATGTTGAGGTGCCTCTCAACAAGCGCTAGAGTTTATGCCCCTAGCTGGGCACAAATGTTAGGATAACGTCGTATCGAGGTTCAGGACGGCATTTGTCAGACGAATACCGTACTCTTGTTGTCATCTCGGTGGGAGAACAACAACGGAGTCAGGAGGGTCAAGAGAGTAAATGATAACACCCAGGTAATCAATCAAGCGAGTGTTTGCTACCGGGTAAAGATATGGGAAGATGAAATCGAGCTCCGGTAGCACAAAAGAAATCGTCGGCTCAAGATCTGTATGGAGTGAAAGGGCAGAGCCGAAGAAGTCGAACGTGGAGATGGAAGGATCTATCAGAGAATCCTCCACGTCAATCACCGTCTCGAATAGATATGGAAGATCATGATTAGGAGACTCACTATAAAGATTGATATCCGATGTATTGAATGTAGACAAATCAATGAAATCATTGAATACCTCAAAGATCGGCTCATCAAAAAGCCGAACGACTGAGGTAAAGGTATGAAATGAGGTCGTTGCGACCTCAGTCACTCGAATGCGTGTATCAAGAAAAATCAACCACTCACAGAGATAAAATCAATCAAAACAAAATGGAGCGGTCTAGCTATGTGATTAACCTGGTATAGCTCCCAGGGTCGAACACAAGGAGCACAGATTGGCTAAATAGCCTACGATGTAGTCAGAAATCCGAGGGAATCTTTTTTAGTGGTTTTTATTTGTTTTTACATTTTTTTAGATTTTTTTAAATGATGAGAAAATTAAAGAAGGCACACAGATAATGAACTTCAACAATTTATTTAAAGCATTAAAAGTCAAGCAAAAATTCAAAAAAAAATGTTTTTATGTGTTTTATAATTTTTTTATGTTTTTGGTGAATTTTTGAGATTTTTCTGATGTTTATTTTATTTTCTAAAAATCAAACAATGCCAAAAATGAAAGGTACTGTCCAGCAAGGCTTAAGACCCAAAAATAAAATATTGTTGGATCTCAAAAAGCCCTGAAGGTAATTTTCCTATAATCTAGAAAGAATAAGGAAAATTTAGGCACCCTAATTATTGTTTTTGGATTTTTAATTTATTTATTATAATTTTTATGAGTTTTTAGGGGTTTTTGAATTTTTAAGGTTTTTAAGTGATGAAAAATCACCAAAAATGGCTGGAAAATCAAACAGCAAGCAAACTACAAGTCCTAATTTTTTTAGAATTTTTAAAGGTGATTTTATATTATTTTGGTGTTTTTAAAGCTAGACAGTGACTAAAAAGGGAGTTTTTGAATTTTTAAAAATACTAAATAAAAGCCCAAATGTCCTCAAAAATCACAGAAATTACTACACCATGGCAGGAGCCATGTGTCGAAATTTCATTAGATTTGGAGGTGGTTTGATATTTATTCAAAAATGAAGAAGAGGGTACTGTGCACAAGGACCAATGTGCAAATACCCGAAGACCTGGGGTCGCTGGTGCAAAATGCCCAGCAAGTCACGCGCATCGCGCGTGGCTGGGGCACACAGGGACCAAATTGCAAGAAAAACTAAGTCCAAGGGCCTTTTGATAACTCGTATCAAAAGCCCAGGGACGAAGTTGCAAAAAGCCCACTAAATAACGCACATGCGCATAGACAATGCTCACAGGGGTATAATTGCAATTACTTAAAAATATTCATTCATTCATTAACCATCCCGATCTACAGGACAAGATGTGTAAAATGCCCAGATACACACGTGACGAAGCACGTGGTCACTCACACACAGGGGCATACATGCAATTAAAATAAAGCACAAGGTCCAGATTGCAAATAGCCCTACGTGAAAAAGTTTCTAAAAATATTTACAGGACTAAAAAGGAAATGAAAAACTAAGAGGGGGGCCCTACGATATTTACCCCTTTATTCGCCGACGGCCGGATGTGCGCCACGTGTTGATCGGACGGTTGGGATGGGCGGCGCTCTTTCTCTCTTCTCTTCCTGGGCTCGATCGACGGTCGAGGTGAGACCACGTGGCTGATCTAACGTCGCTGGACTCCGGGTCTCTCTCCTCTGCTATCAATGGTCCGGATGAACTCCTCAGATGAATCGACGGTTGCTGCTCCTCGAAGAATGGACGGACACGATCAGAACTTGAGCGAGGGCTTCATCGGACGGCTCTGGAGGATGGTGCAAGAACTCGTCGCCGGCGAACTTCGCCGGCCTCCTGCGTGCGCTACACCCCTCCTCAGCTGCTGCAAATGATCGGAGAAGCTCCGCTGGACTGTCCCGCAGCTGCTGGTGGTGGCCGATGCCCCAGCCAAGCCCTGGAGGGGCTCCGGCGAGGCTTGGCGGCGCGAAGCTCCGGTCTCAAGTGAAGAGAGGCTCAGGCACCTCTCTTTGAACCTGCAAAACAGCCAGAACGCTTCGCGGGTCGAGGGCAAAGTGCCTCGACCCAAGAAAGCAGGGTGAAGGTGGTCTGTGCGGTGTGGCGAACGAGCTCCGGCGAGGTGGAGACGATGGAACTCGACTCCCAGCTCCGGGGCGAGCTGGGTTGAATGAGCGGGCGTAGAAGGTGCGTGGGGATACGGCGGAGATGACAGGGTGTTCCGATGATCAAAAGGGTACTCGAGATAGTCGAAATCAGGGAAGCACGGCGATGGGTCGATTTGGGCGAAATCCTAAATTAGATGAAACTAGAAGGAGCTAAGGTTACCTGGTGGCTGCAGTAGACTATGCTGGAGCTGCTCTTGCTCCTGGTCCTTGCCTCAAGGGCCGTCTCCTCCCGAGGCTCAAGCTCCAGATGGTGGTCGGAGCACGGCGGCGAAACGCGGCTGGATCGATGGTCCTGCTCCTCTTCCTCGCTGCAACACCGGCTGGGGCAAGCTGTCACCTTGCTCGTCTCGATGGAGCTCACTGGAGAGAGAGTGGATAGCCAAAGATGAGGCGTGGAGGCGGCGGAGGTCGGGATATATATGGTGACAGGTGCGATTAGGGTTGAGTGGAGACAGCGATGGAAGGCGTTGATTTCATGGCGAAAGATCGGGCGAGGATGAGGGATGATCGGCGAAGAATCCGGGCACGGGGTTCGCGTGGGAGACAGCCTGGAGATGCGTGGAAAAATCGGCGAAGGCGGGGCGGCACGCATCTTCCAGAAAAGGAAGGGGTCCGCGGGGGAGTTGACCGGGGTCAACAATCCCCCGTGGACCAATCAGAAGCTGCCACATGTATTTAATTTTTGTTTATTTATTTTAAGGTAGAAATAGGCCGAATTAAAGAAAACTCAAAACATGAAATGTTTTTCTTTTATTTTTTTCTATTTTTTGGTGATTTTTAATTAATTTTTGGAAATAAAAATAGGGTAGCTATGTATATAGGTATATGTACACTATATGGATTTTTATTTTTGATTTTTTATTTGTTATTTTTATGTATTTTTATGCTCATTTTGTATTTTATTTAATTTTTGTTTTGTTTCTTGTTATTTTATGTATTTACCATATGTAACATAGAATATTTACAAAAAAGTTTTAGAAAATAATTTTATTTATTTATAGGGTTAAATAAATAAAGGATGATGGTCTACACATGGTGAAAGGGCATTTTTGAATTTTTGATTTTTAAATTTTTATTTTGTTTTTAATAAAATATACACACAATATGTACAAGCATATTTTTGGGTGAGGAAAATATAATTTTATGTATTTACAGAAGTATATACACATGAGCTCCTATCTCCCTCTACTTTAGCTTTTATGCGGTCAGGCC
This sequence comes from Ottelia alismoides, assembly GCA_037367405.1. Lineage (NCBI taxonomy): Eukaryota > Viridiplantae > Streptophyta > Magnoliopsida > Alismatales > Hydrocharitaceae > Ottelia > Ottelia alismoides. Next base: position 494,127 of record JAZKJV010004754.1, read on the forward strand.
CATGCTGAGCCCTCCCTTGGGTTAGGTTGCTCAATATTTATTCTAAATATTTCCCTCTTTTTCTTTTTGCTCTTTATTCTTTTTTATTTTTGCACAAAAACATGCTAATTATAGGTTTTTACACAATGCATGCTTTTGGTAATTATTTGTATTTACACATATCTACATGTATTTGCAAAGGTTTTTGTAGCTACAATAGAAGAATAAAGAGTGATGAATGGGTATTCATCACCCCCCTATGCTTAACTTTGCTAGTCCCTTAGCAAACACTTATTTGAAAAAGAAGTGAAAAAGAAAGAAAAAGAAAAAGAAAAAGAGGATGTACATGGATCAAGGTTGACTTATTAAATTTTCCTTCATTAAATTGAAATATGGAGCTCGATCAGATCTTTGGATTATTAATGTGTCGGAACCTTATTTGGACTTAAGCTTAAAACTCAACAGCCTCCAAGTTCCACCAGTCGATGGGCAAGACTCCTCAATAAACCAGATCAGAACAAGTCTACATACACAAACTCTAATGACCATGAATCTTTTCCTTGCGGTGTAGGTGATATGTGGCTCCCTACCTCAGAAGTAACAAAGAAACAACCTCCCTCAACCTGGTAACTCTAATGCCTCAGTCTAGCAACTCTTTCCTCGAGAAGCGGGGTATTCCCTTCTAAGTTCAAGTGCAGCCGGCTCAAGGAGAGGGGGTAGAAGTATAGAGTTTTGGAAGCTTAGCCAGTGTAGCTAAGTCTCCCGCTGCAAGCTTCATGAGATGTAACATGGATACCATAAGCTTTTGCTTTATACTCCGGTGGGGTTATTAAATTTTCAATCCGACCCACCACTTTTTTGGAGTTCTTTTTGTATTTTTGCATATTTTTTTTTCAAGAACTTCTGTACAACATATCTACATGGTGCAACATATAAGAAATTTCCCCTTGAGCCAGTAGACTATCCCTCTTTTGAAGCTTTATTGCAACCCACAGCTTCTGTCTTTAGCTTTCAACACCACTAGACCAAGTTGAGGTGCACTTCCTTCACTATAAGAAGAAGAGAGGTTCCGCCTAGAAGTACTACCCTCATATGCTACCCCAAGCCAAAGGAAACTGCCTCCTCACCACCTCATCCGTGGAGAGCCATGTGTAAAGTGCAGGTGCAAGTGAAGCCATTGTCTCTGAGAGTCATGCGTGTGTTGTTAAGTGCTCTACTTAGGCTCATCAAGATGACATATGCTCATAGCCTAGTGGACTCAAAGAATTAAGCCCTTATGGACCTGAAAAGCCTTAACCCTAAGTCCTACAAAGTTCCTCTTGAAGTTAAGTGGATTAAGATCTTATTCAAGCTCCATTTCTCAATTTAATTCCAGGCTTAGTTTAAATGTCAACTCTCATCCAGGAAAACTATATACATATATGTACACAAGATGCTATTTAAAAAATTTTTACAATCATGCAAAATTTTTGAAAAATGTTTTGTAATCATGAATGATGCATGAGGTGCAAGTTTTGCAAACTGATATTCACAATCTTTTACACAAGATTTTTGCAAACTTTTGATTTTCAAAACATTTTGGAAAAATTTTGTACTATATACATAATTTTGATACAAAATATTTACACAAGCTTTACACAAAAGATTTTTGAAATCATTTTTACAAAAATACTTTATACACTAGCTATGTCTGTGCAGGAATAAAAGAGGTTTATGTACATGAAAAATTTTTAAATTTTTATGATTTTTAGCCATTTTATTTGTTAACACACTCACACAAAGTACGAGTTATGGCTAAAGTATATATGAAATATATACACACCCCCCCTATACTTAGCTCGAACGATGTCCTCAGAGTGATCAAGAGCGATGAAGAAGACATAACTCGTGCTTAGTAAAAGGGAAGTGAAAAGGAATGTCTAAGTACAGGAACGAATAAATGAATAAAATGAGAGGAACTCGGTGGTCTCCCCCTATACTTAGGATTAACTAATCCTAAGTATAGAAAGCTGTACATGAAGGGAAAGCCGAGTGAAGAATATACAGAATCTGCCCCCCCTATACTTAGGGTAAAATATCCCTAAGTATAGGCAGCAAAAACAAGAGCAGAAAGAATGAAAAGAATACTCACAGGTCCGACATCCCCCCTATACTTAGGGTAAAGTACACCCTAAGTATAGCATAATCATAAGATGAGAGACGGGATGTGGGACTAAAGAATAGAATGATATGGACAACTGGATCTATACAGGCGGAGGAACAGTGAAAATCAGGCGTGAGATGTAAAAGATGTGAGTCAAAAGACCACATCTCACGCAAAATGAATAGCGGCAATAATAACGTCCCGCGGCTCATGATCTAGAAATGGTTTGAGCCGCTGGCCGTTCACTCGGAAGGTACTCTCAGAAGATAACTCAGATATATCAATGCTACCGTTATCGTGTACCTTTCTGACCAAATAGAGTCCTTTCCATTTGCTCTGTAGCTTCCCTGGAAATAATCTAAGCCTCGCATCAAACAGCCATACTTTCTGTCCAATCTCAAAATGCTTGTGGCTGATATGAGAATCATGCCACTCTTTGACTTTCTCCTTATAATGTAGGCTGCTTGAGAAAGCTGCATCTCTAAGCTCTTCCAATGCGGATAACTCTGCCCTCCTCTGGTCTCCTATACCATCTGGATCCATCAATATGTCTGTAACTGCCCAGAGTGACTTGTGCCTCAGCTCAACTGGTAGGTGACAGGGCTTGCCATACACGAGGCGAAAGGGAGATGTGCCCAAAGGTGTCTTGAAAGACGTCCTATATGCCCATAAGACCGAGTCCAATAGCTGTGACCAATCCTTTCGGTCAGGGCGGACGACTTTCTGCAGAATCGTCTTGATCTCCCTATTCGACACTTCGGCCAGACCATTTGTCTGTGGATGGTATGGTGTAGCAACACGATGGTCTATGCCGAACTCGGTAGCAAGTGCCTTCACCTGGTCGTTGATGAAGTGAGACCCCCCATCAGAAATAAGAACTCGTGGAACCCCGAACCGCGTGATGATGTGCTTCCTCAAAAATCTGCAAACTGTCCTCGCATCAGCGGCTCGGGTGGGGATAGCCTCCACCCAACGACTCACATAATCTACGGCCAACAGAATGTACTCGAATCCCTGACTCTTAGGGAATGGACCCATGAAATCGATGCCCCATGCGTCAAAAACCTCACAGAAGTGAATGGGCTGCATCGGCATCATATCACGTTGTCCACAAGTGCCCATCCTCTGACAGTCAGTACACCTCTTCACGAACTCATCTGAGTCCTTGAAGAGGGTAGGCCACCACAAACCGGACTGGAGCACTTTCTGTGCCGTTCTCCTCCCCGAATGATGTCCTCCTGCCTCAAGCTTGTGGCAGTAAGTGAGGACGCTATGGTGTTCCTCCTGAGGAATACACCGACGCCAGACGCTATCCCCTCCTTCGTGGTAAAGGATGGGATCCTCCCAATGGTAAGACTTGGCCTTCGCAAGGAAGGTCTCAAGCCTCTGCCTGGGCCAATCTTGTGGGACTTTCCCAACAACGAGAAAGTTCACAATATCGGCATACCATGGGAGTGAGGCGATAGCAAGGATCGCCTCATCTGGGAAGGTATCTCTGATCGGATCAATCTGCTCTGTCTCCTCAGGCTGCTCTAATCGGGATAAATGGTCCGCCACCACATTCTTGACTCCAGGCTTATCCTTGATCTCAATGTCGAACTCCTGGAGTAGAAGGATCCATCTAGTAAGTCTGGCCTTGGCATCCTTCTTTGACATGAGGTACCTGATGGCGGTGTGGTCAGTATACAAAGTCACTCTAGATCCAATGATATATGATCTGAATTTATCTAGGGCAAACACTACTGCTAGCATCTCCTTTTCTGTGACTGTATAATTCCGCTGGGCGGAATCCAATGTGCGGCTAGCATAGTGTATCGCAAATGGTACTCCATCCCTCCTCTGTCCCAGCACTGCCCCTACGGCAAAATCGGAGGCGTCCGTCATGATCTCGAATGGGAGAGACCAATCAGGCGGCTGAAGGACAGGAGCCTCAATAACACATTGCTGGAGAGTTTCAAAGGACGAAAGACACTTGTCATCGACAAGGAACTCGGTGTCTTTCGTCAAGAGGTCAGTCAACGGTCGGGCAATCTTGCTGAAATCATGAATGAATCTCCTATAAAAACCAACGTGCCCCAGAAATGACCGTAACTGCTTCAGATTGGACGGCGGTGTGAGTTTTCTAATGACATCGACCTTGGCCGGATCAACCTCCATGCCTCTGTTGGAGATGATGTGGCCAAGCACCGTCCCTTGAGTCACCATGAAGTGACTCTTCTCCCAAGACAGAACCAAGCGGGTAGCAATACATCGCTGGAGCACTCGGTCTAGGCAGTCAAGACAGGAATCGAATCCGTCGCCGTAAACCGAGAAGTCGTCCATGAAGACCTCCAAACACTCCCCTACCATGTCCGAAAATATCGACAGCATGCATCTCTGAAAAGTCGCAGGGGCGTTACATAGCCCAAATGGCATGCGTCGAAAAGCGTATGTACCGAAGGGACAGGTAAAGGTGGTCTTCTCCTGATCCTCAGGAGCGATGGCCACCTGGTTGTAGCCCGAGTACCCATCTAGGAAGCAATAATGGCTCTTCCCTGCCAGTCTCTCTATGATCTGATCAATAAAAGGCAGGGGGAAATGGTCCTTCTTGGTGGCCTGGTTGAGTTTTCTGTAGTCAACACAGACCCGCCAAGATGTGGGTACTCGTGTAGCAATCTCCTCTCCCGACTCACTGATCACAGTCGTGATGCCCGTCTTCTTGGGCACCACATGCAAGGGGCTAACCCACTTGGAGTCGGAAATGGGATAAATAAAATCTGCACTCCACCATTTTGATATTTCCTTCATAACAACCTCTCTTAGGTTGGGGTTCAGTCGCCGCTGGAACTCACGCGACGGCTTTGCCCCTTCCTCGAGATAGATATGGTGGGAGCACAACGAGGGACTAATCCCATGGAGATCTGCTACGCTCCATCCAATTGCCTTGCGGTTCTTTTCAAGAACCTCCATCAGACGGGATTCTTGCTCTCCAGTCAGATCGGCAGAGATGATGACTGGGTACATCTCAGACTCTCCCGCAAGGAATCTATACTTCAACGAAGTAGGGAGCGGCTTTAGCTCTGGACAGCTGGGTGCTGGCAAATCTGGCTTCTGAAGAAGATGTGTGTATGCGGACAATTCTGCCAAATCTACCTGGGAAAATGATAAAGAACTCTCACAAACTGGATCTGGAGAAGGCGGGTCCTCTGCATTGTCTCTGATCTGTTCTGCCTCTACCTCCTCCTCATCTATAGGCTCAGGTGGATCCAGATCTGGCATCTGATCATCACAATCTGCCCAATCAGATTCTGAATCCGAGGGATCTGTATCAACTGCGGTGGCATCAGTACCACCGAGCAGGGTGGCTTCACTACCACCATCACTGAAAATCGTGTCGCGATCAAGGTCCGACTCTGCTGACTCAATAGTATCCTGAACCAGGGTTGTGCTCTCCAGACTATCCTCTGCTATCATCTCTGGATCAGCTGTATCTGAGTATGAGAGGATGGTCTGTGCTGCAGGATCTGCCCAAATTGCCTCATCATCTGTGATCACAAAATCACAGTCCTGGTGGATGTCTGGCTCTGCGTCTGTCAGCTGCTCTGAATCTGTACTGCCATGTGAGCGGGATCTATCTCTGGTTCTGTGGTCCTCGACCGTCTCTATTTGTATACTCTCGCCCTGGACGCGAAAGTACACCTTCCCGCTATCATGATCAGTCACCGCCTTGGCTGTGGCCAAGAACGGACGACCAAGGATGATGGGGGTATCGGCCACTGATTCAGGGATCTCCATGTCCAACACTACGAAGTCCACGGGGAATTGCAAACCCTGAATAGTGACGATAACGTCTCGTAGCAACCCCTTCGGCCTCTTGACAGATCGATCAGCGAACTGAAGGACTGTCCTGCTCTATCGAAGAGTGCCCAACTCGAAGTGGTCGAGAAGGGCTGCCGGAAGTAGGTTGATCGAAGATCCGCTATCTAAAAGAGTACGGTCGAACCACTGCTCTCTGATCTGGCATCTGACATACGGGGCCCCTAGATCTGGCCTCTTAGTCGGCAGATGGTTCTGGATCGCGAAGCACGTGGCTTTGGTCAGCACATGGATCTCTGCGGTCTTGTTCCTCTTCTTCCTCCTGACTGTGGTCCTATCTCTTAGGGATCGCTGAAGAAGAGGAATGTGCTGCAAAGCCTCATTGAGGGTCAGCTGGATGTGAAATCGGTCTATCATGCCCTGGCTGAACTCCTCCTGCTCTCTCTTTTTTGGATCTTTTTCTTTTTTCTTCCCCTTCCCCAATTCAAGGGCTCTAGGAAAGGGGATCACAGGGTCCTTCTCCGATGAAGGACTAGGAATAGGCCTAGACGGTTCGATGACCGGATCCTCACAAACATCATTCACCACAGTGGGATCAGAAGAAACTAAACCTTTTCCTTTATTCAAATTAGAGTTCTGAGATACATTCATGCGAGGAAAGACAACATTTCTATCAGAATAAATGTTGGTGGCGTCAGTACCACCTCTAGCTGGCTCTACAACTAGACGTCTTGCGGCCTCAGTACCGCAGGCTGGCTCGGCTCTGCTAGTGGCGTCAGTACCACCTCCTCGATGTGGTGAAATGGCGGCCTCAGTACCGCCAGTGGAATCAGCATCTCGGGTGGCCTCAGTACCACCGTCACCATGATGTGCGGCTTCAGTACCGCTCTCCTCTTCCTCATCTGGCGCTCTAGATGATTCCTCGTGTTGTCGCTCAGATGAGGCGCCGCCTGCTGGTCTTCTACCGCTCCTAAGTGTAACAAAATCAGCATCAAATATATTCGATGACATATCATCAAATGAGTTATTAGGAGTGGTAGGCTCAGTGTGAACTACCTGCTCAGATTTCCTCTTCAAGCTATTCGGATTAGGCTCGATCTGTGCAGGGATGGCAGCCTTCCCTCTCATCAGGTCCCGCATCTCCTGGCGGAACTCGTCCATCTCCCGTCTAAATGTAGCCTGCTGCTCTATGAAGAGGCGGGCTAGATCATCCATGGCGGGGCTCTCATGGGAGCCCGACGGGTTGCCTCTCTGATAATGAGGCTGCTGGACCTGGTGCTGCTGCGGCTGAGAGGGGTAAGAGGAATGATGCTGCTGCTGGTGAGCCTGCTGCTCACGTCTCCAATTCTGTCCCTGCTGCTGGTAGGGACGAGGTACGAAGGATGATGGCTGGTGTGGTTGGTATGCTGGGGGCTGCTGGTGATCTCTCTGCTGGGAGTACTGCCCTCCCTGACCGGCTGGCTGTTGTTGGGACTGGTTACCCCCATTCCCCCACCTGAATCCGGGATGGTCTCGTCGGATTCCAGGTTGAGGACGGTCATACCAAATCCCGTTGACATCCATCAACGGCTCAGCATCGAAGGAGTCTGGCGGTAGTGCTGCCAGAGGTTGATCCGGCTGAAATACCACCATCTGTAAGTCTGGAGATGGTGGTGACTGGTAAGAGGGCTGCTGCTGCTGGTACGGCTCCGCCTGTACAAGGTGAACTTGTCTAGGCTGCTGCAAGGAGATGGAGCGCTGGGAGGAGCTGCGGCTGCCGCCGGAATCGCCTCGCGACAGAAGACGGGGCTGAGGAGCCGTCTGTGCCTCCTGAAGACACAAGAGCTGGGTCTTCATGTCGCTCAGAGTTTGTGCCATTTGCTCCATCTGAGTTATGCCCTGGCACTGCTTCTTCTCTATTATTTCCATGCGTTCCAACTTCTCGCTGATAATCCCCATGTCCGCAGCGGCCGACTCTGCCTGTGCGGCAGCAACTGTGGACGAACTGGATGGACCTGCATCAACCCGTGCTATCCGCTGATACTGCACGGGTCCTGGCGGCTGCTGAGATCTCTGTGTGTACAACCGAGTCTGGGACATCACCATGTAATTTTCTACCATCTCTTCGTAGATGGCCCAGACTTGGTTGTGGTCCTTGGCAAAGTAGGACCCGCCGCAAGAAGCATTCACCAGACCCTGAAGCTCTGGCGTCATCCCACTAAAGAATCTTTGAACTAGGTTCGGCTTCGAAATGTCGTGGTGTGGGCATCTATCCAGAAGCTCTCTGAACCTCTCCCATGCTTCGTGAAACTGCTCGTTAGGGAGCATGGAGAAGTTGTTGATCAGGGCCCTCGCTGCATTCGTCCGCCCGAGTGGATAGTACTTGTTTAAGTACTCGGTGCGGAGCTGCTCCCAGGTGTAAACAAACTTCCCTAGATGTTTCAGCCAGGCGGCTGCTCTATCTGCCAGTGAAAAAGGGAAGGCCATCATCCGAATCGTATCTTGGTCCACATGACGGTCGTGGACAGTGCTGCAGATCATCAAAAACTCCTGGAGATGGAGATGGGGCTCCTCAGTGGCAAGTCTGTGAAAATGAGGAAGCATCTGCAGGGTGTTCGGAGGGAACTTGAAATCCCCCACGATGGCCGGTACCACCACCCAATGGTGCATCAGTGTAGATCCGGGGTTGTGTAGCTCCCGCATCGGTCTCGGTGGTCCTGCTCCGGCTACGGCTGCCGCTGCGGCAGCTGCTGCTGCAGCTGCTGCTGCCTCTGCATCAGCGTCAGGAATGTCCTCAGGCTCGCTCGGCTCGTCTCGCTCTCTGAGTCGCTCCAACTCCCTTCTCATCTCGATCATGAATGCCCCTTGATCGCGTAACTGCTGCTGAACTGTCTCTAATGATGCGATCAGGGTGGAGTTGATCGCCCCTTGGTCAAATACAACATGCTGCTCTCCCTGCTGACCTCCGGGGTAATCGTCTGCTCTGGCGGCCATACCGACGTCTGCAAAATCAGATGAGCCCAACTCAGGTTCTGTCAAATCAATTCGTCTTTCCTCGGGCTCATGTCTCTCAGTAGCAAAAGAAAGGGGGTCGAGGGGGAACAGGGTGGAATCGTACTCGGGCCCGGAGGGCTGGTCTTGACTCTCACGGGCCAACCTAGATGATGGAGTAGACGCGCCTGAAAGCGGTGCAGCCAGAGGCTGCCTAAGAGATCGTCTACCCATCATCGTGATCTTGGCGAGCTGGGCGGATGGGATCTGGAGAAAATATGATCGCAAAGCAAACCCCCGGTTCACCAACGCAACACAATCTGAAGACCGTGAAAGCTCGGTCAATTTATCTTGTCAATTTTATTTGGTGAACACACAAAATATCAGAGCGCTTACGTGACCTGTTAGGATACCCGATGCTACTTCAACCGACTGGCCCGCACGGAAGAGTCGGTAGTCAGCTAGAAATAACACCGGAGGGTTCTACCTAGGGTGCGGGTCACTCTCTCGCGCATCCAAACCATACAAGGAGGGGGTTGCTCTCCCCAAGACAAATTTTTAATGTGAGTGTCTTTTAGGGTCAATAATGTTATCCAGTCCCAATTTTTTTGTTTTTCTTTTTAATTTTTTTTTCAAAATAAATACAAGCGGCCTAACGGTTTTTCCGATTCTCCTGATGATTAAGCCAAAAACAGAGGGAGAAGACGAAAAAGCCGATGCGCGAAGAAATCAATGATGCATGCAGAGAAAGAAATGCGTACCTTGTCTCCAGCACTCTACATGCAAGTGATCCGCGCAAAATTTAAAGACAGAATAAAACTACCTAAATGGTGCAACGGGAAAAACCGGCCTTAGACAAGCAACTTCTATTGATCGTGAAGAACAATAGTTAGCTAACCGAATCGAGTCCGAAGTCCGATCTTGGGAGTCACTCGGTGCCCGCCACAACGGGTCCTGCCAGCGCTGTATGTGACTCCTCACGGCTCGTGGTCTCAAATCCAATTAAACTAACTTTTTCAGTGAATTTTATTAAGGTCCAATTACGTTCTATAGGAACAGATATTCTATTAGGTGTTGGGCCTTAGAAATTTACGTCACAAGCAAGAGAAATTCCTAAATCTAGGGGCTCGAGAAAAACCGCGTAAACACCGGAAAAGGCAGCTAGCTATAAAAACCGTAGAAAAAAAGCCGCGAAAATCCAAATGGGTCCCCCGAGCACACCGGTGCTCGGCGAAACAGACCCGCTAAGTTACAAATGTCCACAGTTCAAAGTCTAAGTTATTACAACAAATATTGTTCTCTCTCTCTCTCTAAATAGAAAATTTCTTCTCCTCTCTCTCTTCCTCCTGCGCGGGTCCTCTAAATAGTAAGCTCCAAGTCGTCCAAGCAGTACCTCGCACAAAAATCAAAGAGAGAAGGTCAGAAAACAATAATAATATAGAGAGAGACAATATGGAAAAATGACTACAAAGCCGTGTTCCCCGGCAACGGCGCCATTCTGACAACGCAAAAAGCCGAACAATTGAGGTAAAGGTATGAAATGAGGTCGTTGCGACCTCAGTCACTGGAATGCGTGTATCAAGAAAAATCAACCACTCACAGAGATAAAATCAATCAAAACAAAATGGAGCGGTCTAGCTATGTGATTAACCTGGTATAGCTCCCAGGGTCGAACACAAGGAGCACAGATTGGCTAAATAGCCTACGATGTAGTCAGAAATCCGAGGGAATCTTTTTTAGTGGTTTTTATTTGTTTTTACATTTTTTTAGATTTTTTTAAATGATGAGAAAATTAAAGAAGGCACACAGATAATGAACTTCAACAATTTATTTAAAGCATTAAAAGTCAAGCAAAAATTCAAAGAAAAATGTTTTTATGTGTTTTATAATTTTTTTATGTTTTTGGTGAATTTTTGAGATTTTTCTGATGTTTATTTTATTTTCTAAAAATCAAACAATGCCAAAAATGAAAGGTACTGTCCAGCAAGGCTTAAGACCCAAAAATAAAATATTGTTGGATCTCAAAAAGCCCTGAAGGTAATTTTCCTATAATCTAGAAAGAATAAGGAAAATTTAGGCACCCTAATTATTGTTTTTGGATTTTTAATTTATTTATTATAATTTTTATGAGTTTTTAGGGGTTTTTGAATTTTTAAGGTTTTTAAGTGATGAAAAATCACCAAAAATGGCTGGAAAATCAAACAGCAAGCAAACTACAAGTCCTAATTTTTTTAGAATTTTTAAAGGTGATTTTATATTATTTTGGTGTTTTTAAAGCTAGACAGTGACTAAAAAGGGAGTTTTTGAATTTTTAAAAATACTAAATAAAAGCCAAAATGTCCTCAAAAATCACAGAAATTACTACACCATGGCAGGAGCCATGTGTCGAAATTTCATTAGATTTGGAGGTGGTTTGATATTTATTCAAAAATGAAGAAGAGGGTACTGTGCACAAGGACCAATGTGCAAATACCCGAAGACCTGGGGTCGCTGGTGCAAAATGCCCAGCAAGTCACGCGCGTCGCGCGTGGCTGGGGCACACAGGGACCAAATTGCAAGAAAAACTAAGTCCAAGGGCCTTTTGATAACTTGTATCAAAAGCCCAGGGACGAAGTTGCAAAAAGCCCACTAAATAACGCACATGCGCATAGACAATGCTCACAGGGGTATAATTGCAATTACTTAAAAATATTCATTCATTCATTAACCATCCCGATCTACAGGACAAGATGTGTAAAATGCCCAGATACACACGTGACGAAGCACGTGGTCACTCACACACAGGGGCATACATGCAATTAAAATAAAGCACAAGGTCCAGATTGCAAATAACCCTACGTGAAAAAGTTTCTAAAAATATTTACAGGACTAAAAAGGAAATGAAAAACTAAGAGGGGGGCCCTACGATATTTACCCCTTTATTCGCCGACGGCCGGATGTGCGCCACGTGTTGATCGGACGGTTGGGATGGGCGGCGCTCTTTCTCTCTTCTCTTCCTGGGCTCGATCGACGGTCGAGGTGAGACCACGTGGCTGATCTAACGTCGCTGGACTCCGGGTCTCTCTCCTCTGCTATCAATGGTCCGGATGAACTCCTCAGATGAAACGACGGTTGCTGCTCCTCGAAGAATGGACGGACACGATCAGAACTGGAGCGAGGGCTTCATCGGACGGCTCTGGAGGATGGTGCAAGAACTCGTCGCCGGCGAACTTCGCCGGCCTCCTGCGTGCGCTACACCCCTCCTCAGCTGCTGCAAATGATCGGAGAAGCTCCGCTGGACTGTCCCGCAGCTGCTGGTGGTGGCCGATGCCCCAGCCAAGCCCTGGAGGGGCTCCGGCGAGGCTTGGCGGCGCGAAGCTCCGGTCTCAAGTGAAGAGAGGCTCAGGCACCTCTCTTTGAACCTGCAAAACAGCCAGAACGCTTCGCGGGTCGAGGGCAAAGTGCCTCGACCCAAGAAAGCGGGGTGAAGGTGGTCTGTGCGGTGTGGCGAACGAGCTCCGGCGAGGTGGAGACGATGGAACTCGACTCCCAGCTCCGGGGCGAGCTGGGTTGAATGAGCGGGCGTAGAAGGTGCGTGGGGATACGGCGGAGATGACAGGGTGTTCCGATGATCAAAAGGGTACTCGAGATAGTCGAAATCAGGGAAGCACGGCGATGGGTCGATTTGGGCGAAATCCTAAATTAGATGAAACTAGAAGGAGCTAAGGTTACCTGGTGGCTGCAGTAGACTATGCTGGAGCTGCTCTTGCTCCTGGTCCTTGCCTCAAGGGCCGTCTCCTCCCGAGGCTCAAGCTCCAGATGGTGGTCGGAGCACGGCGGCGAAACGCGGCCGGATCGATGGTCCTGCTCCTCTTCCTCGCTGCAACACCGGCTGGGGCAAGCTGTCACCTTGCTCGTCTCGATGGAGCTCACTGGAGAGAGAGTGGATAGCCAAAGATGAGGCGCGGAGGCGGCGGAGGTCGGGATATATATGGTGACAGGTGCGATTAGGGTTGAGTGGAGACAGCGATGGAAGGCGTTGATTTCATGGCGAAAGATCGGGCGAGGATGAGGGATGATCGGCGAAGAATCCGGGCACGGGGTTCGCGTGGGAGACAGCCTGGAGATGCGTGGAAAAATCGGCGAAGGCGGGGCGGCACGCATCTTCCAGAAAAGGAAGGGGTCCGCGGGGGAGTTGACCGGGGTCAACAATCCCCCGTGGACCAATCAGAAGCTGCCACGTGTATTTAATTTTTGTTTATTTATTTTAAGGTAGAAATAGGCCGAATTAAAGAAAACTCAAAACATGAAATGTTTTTCTTTTATTTTTTTCTATTTTTTTGGTGATTTTTAATTAATTTTTGGAAATAAAAATAGGGTATCTATGTATATAGGTATATGTACACTATATGGATTTTTATTTTTGATTTTTTATTTGTTATTTTTATGTATTTTTATGCTCATTTTGTATTTTATTTAATTTTTGTTTTGTTTCTTGTTATTTTATGTATTTACCATATGTAACATAGAATATTTACAAAAAAGTTTTAGAAAATAATTTTATTTATTTATAGGGTTAAATAAATAAAGGATGATGGTCTACACATGGTGAAAGGGCATTTTTGAATTTTTGATTTTTAAATTTTTATTTTGTTTTTAATAAAATATACACACAATATGTACAAGCATATTTTTGGGTGAGGAAAATATAATTTTATGTATTTACAAAAGTATATACACATGAGCTCCTATCTCCCTCTACTTTGGCTTTTATGCGGTCAGGCCCATGCTGAGCCCTCCCTTGGGTTAGGTTGCTCAATATTTATTCTAAATATTTCCCTCTTTTTCTTTTTGCTCTTTATTCTTTTTTATTTTTGCACAAAAACATGCTAATTATAGGTTTTTACACAATGCATGCTTTTGGTAATTATTTGTATTTACACATATCTACATGTATTTGCAAAGGTTTTTGTAGCTACAATAGAAGAATAAAGAGTGATGAATGGGTATTCATCAATCCTCACGAGGGTCGTCGAGGAGCGAAACATCAAACTCATTATCACAAATATCAGAAGACTCGGTCTCGTGATCCGTCAGATCGGATGCACTCCCAGAAAGTGAAACCGAGTACATATGGTCCATGGCATCCTCCTGCAGATAACCCTCGGGGAGTAATGCCGAATCATCAGGAAACTTGGGATGAATGCTGTCGAAAATCAGGCCCTTCAAAAATATATCGAACTCATCAACTTGGAGGACACAAGGCTCAAATACGGGACTATCAAGGTCTGTAAAATCCAAAATCGGTCCCTCATCAAGCTCTCTTTACTGAGATGGATCACAATGTATCTCCGAGTCTGAGAAGATCTCCTGAAGAATGGACACTGAATCAATTGTGTATGGACACTGGAATAACTCAAAGGATGGTTGAGATGTGGGATCCTCCTCTATCTCTTGGGATACTAGCAGATCTAGAATCGAAGAATCTTCTACGTGAAAGAGCGGGACTGGCTCAAAATCTGACTGTAAACCCAATGAAAACTCAACCAATGTCCGGCTCTCGGAACTCACAGCAGTAGGCAACACATCCATCAAATGAGAAGTAATAGCATCCATATCCTCTGATTTGTGCGTGCTATCACGATCGACATGGTGTGTCACACACTCAACTGTTGTCATCTCTCACTCATGTGTTGTCCCAAATACATCATCGCGTGAATATGTAAGATCAAAAAGTGTATCCAAGATGGTCACAACTAAATCCAAGTCAGGACAGTGGTGTGAACCACTACACGAGGTAATGACATATGAAATCTGTTCTACGGTTCTCCCCCTCATGGCGATATGGATAAGGTCAGTCATAGAAAATCCATGATCCGGAAATCGCCTCACAAGTTCTTGTAACCTCAACCATGAATCAATCAATGGCTTCTGGGGGTTAACTGAAAAATCACGAATACAAGACCGCATCATCTCTGCTCTACGCTGGGGGTAAAATTTCTGCAAAAATAATGATTGTAAATCTCCCCACGTAGTTATCTTCCTTCCCAATCGTCTGTGCCAACTCTTGGCTCTACACTGAAGTGTAAATGGGAAGGTAATCAGCATCATTTCCTCAGAAGTTATATCAGAATATGATCGTGATCCATAAATATCCTCAAACTCATTGATATGTAAATACGGTTCCTCGTGCACATCCCCTAAAAACTTGGACAGTAGATCAATTAACTCTAAATATAGAACAAAAGGTCTCAAAGTAGAAGCGGACTGGGCTTCCTGATCTGTGTATTCATCCATCATCCTAGGATAAAAGTTGTCTAAAGCTTGCAACTACACCATATGATTGTCTATGGGATGCACACTCATCTCAGCAAGGTGAACGCCCGAGTTTCTTATTTGGTCAATGTGGAATCTTCGGGTTTCACTCACAGCATGTCCCAAGAAGGAAGGTGGGTAGGGAGAAGATGGGAAATCGGACGGAGTTCCGATCTCCCAAGAGAGTGGGTGGGCATGGTGGGTATGAAATGTAGAAGCCGCAAAATTCAGGTGGAATGGAAGGCGACCCATCATGAAGCGAGGAAAATGAAGGGCAGGAGGGTGGGAGAGTAGAAAGAGAGATAGATAGAAGGTGGAAAAGAAGAGAAAGAGGGAGAGAGATGGTGTGAGAGAGATATAGATAGAAGGGAGGGAGGGTGGGATAGAGACAGAAGGTAACTGCTAATGTTTCAAAGAATGATCGTAACCGACTCACACCAAAGACATACAAAACACAATGCAAACTCCCAATTTACCAACTCAACACAAGTCTGACCGTGAAAATTCGGTCTTTATCTTTTCAATTTTAAGAGTTAGGTGATAAATTAAAGTTGTACAAACACTTAGGGGGCTTCAATAGGATTTGGGCACTACTCCTTAGTGTGTACGCGAGCGAGTAAAAGCGTAAACAATGAGGGGATTGCTCTCCCGATACAATGAAGTGGTCAATTACGTTTAATTTTAGAGTCAAGTTCAATTAGCATTCCCATTTTTTTATTTTTTTATTTTCTATTTTTTTTGGATTTTTTCAAAAATAAACGCTTAACAAATTTTCCGATTTCCTCTTTGATTGATTTGAGTCCAAGAAACAGAGGGAGGAAGTCGAAAATGCTAATGCACGGTCAAAAACGATGATGCATGCAGAGATAGAAAATGCGTACCTTACTCCAGCACTCTACATGCAATATGATCCGCGCAGAAATTTAAATACAGAAATTTAAACTACTTATATGATGCATGAAGAAAACGGCCTTAGACGAAAGATTTCTACACGTGAAGCACAGTAGCTAAAAAGTCAACAAGAGAGGTCGGAGTCCGGTCTCTGATGCCGATCAGTGTCCGCCACAACGGATCCTGCCAACGCTGTATACGGCCTTTAGCGGCACATGATCTCTCAGGTAACTTAAATTAGCTTTTTCTTTGTGATTTAATTAATTAAGTCCAGTTATCGATCTATAGATGCAGGAAAATAATTAGGCTGGGACCTTAATCAATTACATCACAATCAAGATAAAAATCCTAAGTCTATGGGCCAAATTTTGCGTGAATCAAAAAATAAAATAAAAAATACGAGAGAACAAAATCGGCGAAAAACAGCGGTGAGGTCCCCCAGGTGCACCGGCACTTGGCGAAACAGACCCCGAATAATGTCCAAGTCCACAATGTTCAAAGGTCTAAATTATTACAAAAATTTTTGTTCTCTTTCTCAAAAAATAAAATTCTTCTTCTCCTCCCTGCTCTTCCTCCTGTGCGGATCCTCAAAAAGTAAACTTCAAGTCCAAGCAGTTTCTCGCACAAAAGTCAAAGAGAGAAGGTCAGAAAACAATTATAATATAGAAAGAATAAAAAAATTAAAAATGACTACAAAGCTGTGCTCCCCGGCAACGGCGCTATTCTGATGACACAGAATTCGTACGGTCGAGATAGATAAAAATAATGTCAGATGTCGCTCTTCTCAACCGCGGGATTCGGTCAACGAGAAAAATAAATGAAACCACTCCAAATAAGATCAATCAATGAAAACAATGTAAGCGGCTTTCGCTATTCTTTTTACCTGGTATAGCGACCAGGGTCGAACACAAGGAGCACGTTTGAAAAACTCGGCAGTCAAATTTCAGAGTTAATTTTTAGTGGTTTTTGAATTTTTATTTTTTTTTTAAAAAGAAGAAAAATATGCACAAAAGAGTAAAAACACACACGGACCGCTTTTTTTGTATTTTTCATAATATTAAAAAATGTATAGAAAAATCCTGAGAAAATGTTTTTGTGTTTTATATATTTGAAAATATTTTTGGTAATTTTTTCGGATTTTCTGATGTTTTGTGACTTTCTAAAAATCAAATGGTGCAAAATAAGGAAAACAATGCACAGTCAAGATTATTTTGAAATTTAAAAATTCTTTAATTGCTCAAAAATCCTGAAATTTATTTTTAAGATAAACTGTAGTCAAATATCTACAAATAGAGACTGAAATCAAAATTTTTGGATTTTTCTTTTATTTTCTAAATTTTTTTAAGATTTTTTGTATTTTGCATTTTTTTGGAGTTTTATAAATGGAAAATGCACAAAAAATTGTCAGAAAATAAAAGAGATCAAAATGCACCTATAGTATTTTTTTTGGAAGTTTTAGACTATGCGAATTTTTATGTATTTTTAAAATGTAGACAAGCAAAAAGACAATGTTTTTTATTTTCTAAATATATTAAATAAACACAAAATACTATGAAAATTTTATACAAAGTTAAGGCACATAGCAAGAGCATACACGAATTTTCTCAGAATTTTTGCAAACATAAAAACATTTATTTTAGTCAAAGGAGCAAGTAAATTCAAGTCTGCTATACACGGACTAAACTGTACTTTCTGAAAAGTATTCAACAATGTATAAAACATAGAATAAGAGAGGAGAGTTTGCAAATTACCCATTGAATCACATGCAAGACATGTACTTTGTGCTGCCAGGGGATGTTCTGTATTTTTGAAAACCTTCAGGGGATGTGTTTGCAATATAACCAATTTCTTTATTTAAAAATCCCTTAGGGTTAGCTTCTTTGTTTCTTCACAACGGGATGAGCAAGGGGGCACGCCGCTGCACGCCTATCAAGAGGAGAAGGTGCACCACGGGGCCGCCAGTGGCTGGCGTTTTGCTGAAGGGCGCGTGGACGGTTGGGCATGGAAGCGCGCGTCCTGGGTGGCCGCGCGACAGAGCCGCGGTCTGGGCGTGGCGGTGGAGAGCTGGTGCTCTGGGATTGCTGGCGTGGTCAGGTGCAAAATATGTGGTGGAAATTTTGAGATTTTTAATCTAAAAACTAATCACTACTCCAACGCAAAATTCTAAGCCTACGATTTACCTACGAAAAATAACGAGAAGTAAAAGTGGATCTCACCTCGGGGTTCGGATACGCCATGATGGCCTCGACGAAGCTCAAATCGCTGTCACCGACCGGATCGGAGGCTAGGCACCCTCTTCAACAAGAAACCTCTCGGAAATCAGGCTCCTCTCCACCAAAGATCGATCAAATCTGAATGAGGGAGGAGGAGCCCATTAATATAAGAAAAAACAAAAGAGGAAAGTATGTATAAAAAAGGAAGGTGATTATGGGTTAATTAAATAAAAAAATTAAATAAATAAAATAATAAATTAATTAATTTCGAAATTCGGATTTAAATTAAATAAATAAATAAAGTAATTTTCGGAAATCAATTAACCACCATAATGATGGCCAAATATGTGTGGAATAAAATCATATATACATGGCAAGTTATTAAACCAAATAAATCCAATAAATTAAATAAATTAAGTATGGAATTCGTAATTAAATAAAATAAATTAATTAATGTTAGATAATTAATTTTTTTAATGGATTTTATAAAAGGAAGTTAATTATATACATATATTATACACATATAATACAATACACATGGGTACAAATAAGGAAATATTTTTGTAAAAGATTTTTTTTATTTTAATTTTTTTGTTTATTTTTCTTTTTTAATGAAAATGATATTTACAATTATATATATTATATATAAAAATAAATATGAATAAATTATATACAATAAGTATATGGGTAAACTGTATAATGCACCCCAGAAAACCGACGTTTTAACCGTAACTCCAAAAAATACGAAACCACACCTATTTGAAAGATAATTTAATTTATACTATAATGGAAGTGAGTTTGGTTCAATTTGAGCTCGTATGGAGCCGGAATTGATGTTTCAATTATGACTTTGCGGCTTTTTCTGGTGTAATTTTTTACAATATATACAATATTTTATTTTACAAATTTTTTTATTATTTACAACACATTTTTTTACAACTTTTATTTACAAAAATAATTAATTTAAGGTCAAATTATGTACAAATAAAATAATGTAAGTTTTGTACAAATATACAAGAGAGATATTTACAAAATATTTTTGATTTTTCTAACAGAAGACCCTATCTCCCCCTACTTTATTCCTGGTCGATCAGGTCAAGTCTCGACCTTCTCTCGGGATTTGGGTCAGTCTGTATTTATTGCATAAACACATCCTTTTCTTTTTCTTTTCTTCTTTATTCTTTTATTTATGTACAAAAAGTGTTAAAAATGCAAATTTAGCAAATGCATGCAAAATGATAATTTCATGGAATTAGTAGGTATTTACAGGTATTTAACTAAGGAAAAGAGGCTAAAATAAAAGAATAAAGGTGATGAATCGTGGATTCATCACTAACATAACTAATAGTAGTTAAAGGGTCTCCAGTCATACCATTGCCAACTGCCATACATGTGGTTATTGGCGAAAGTGACAGTCTCGTCAGCTTTGGCCTTGATGTTGAGGAAGAGACCCTTGTCTCAAGTCATAAGCTACGAACGTCCTTTGTTCATGATCCATTTCCCAGTATGGTCTGACTTGACGTCCTACAAAATGTTATTTGGTCATGAATGGAGATTCAATTTGTCTCTGTTAGTTAGCCCTGGTTTCTGCAAAACAATTTATGGGTTTCGTTGTTGCCCATTACTTATGGGTCCTTGGAGTGTTT
Source organism: Ottelia alismoides (assembly GCA_037367405.1). NCBI lineage: Eukaryota > Viridiplantae > Streptophyta > Magnoliopsida > Alismatales > Hydrocharitaceae > Ottelia > Ottelia alismoides. Next base: position 514,058 of record JAZKJV010004754.1, read on the forward strand.
GTATGGTTTTTGGGTTTTACTCCCAGGTTTAATCACCATTTTGGATTCCTAGCAATTTGTATAAGCTTTTCTTTCCCTTGGTGAACTTTGCTAAGTCATTAACTATGATATATATATATATGTTTTGTTTTAATTTTCCAACAATTGTATCTAGTTTATCTATGTTAGTTTTAAGCAATTTTATTTCAATTTCTTGTTGTTTATCAAAAATAGATAAACTAGATATAAGTTTCCTAATATGATATTTCAAAGAGCTAGCCTCTTTTGAACGATCTTATGTAGTGGTGCATGCAGTTAATTTTAATAGTTTGTTTTCCTTTTCAGTTAAACAACTAAACTATATAAATCAAAAAGAGATTCATGTAATTCATCTAGAGTAGGTTCTTCATAAGTTACCCCTCTCCTTCGAGAGACATGAGTCCAAGTAGGGCTTCTTTTTTGCTTGAATCATATGATTCCCTTGTAGAAGATGTTGAAGTGCCTGAGTCAGAGTTAGAAGAATCCCAAGCAGCTTTGAAGGCTTTTCTCTTTGGATACTTGCGATGATATATGTGATCTTTTTCTCCGCTCATTTTTTGATGATCTTATTTCCCTTTCTTAGATCTTGACTTTTGAAGCATTCTTGATTGCTTACTTTCTTTCCATCCTTTCCCTTGAAGAACTTTCTGAATTTTCTAGTGAACAGGGCTAGTTCCTCTTCTAAGTTGTCTTCAGAGGTTGATTTTGTTGCCTAAAATGTGAGTATTTTCTTCTTCTTTACATATGTATCTACTTCTATTGTCTAAGTCTTTTTGACTTCGTAGACTAGAAGTTTCCCACATGCTCGTCAATTGAGAGTGTTGGCATCGTTGGCTTCTTATATGGTAGTCCTAGTGCTCCTCTAGATTGGTGTGAGGGATCAGAGAAACTTCTTCATTTGCTCCCATCGGTGAATTTAACTTTGAGAATCCTCATCTGATTGACGATTGTTGAGAATCTTGTGTATATATCCATGATGGATCCCCGCTTTCCATTATGAATAGCCCGTACCTTTGTTGATAAAGACTGATATGGGATTCCTAGAGCTTGGTTGTATCTCCATACATGATGCTAAGCTTGTTACAGATATCGTATGCAAGAAGACACTAGATTGAACTCATCTAATTTGATAGCATAGAAGATAGCACTCATTACTTTCAAGTTGTATGTTTCCTTCTCTTTGTCAACATCCACGAGAATCGTTCCAGCAACTGGTCTTGTGAACTTTGTTTCTATGATATTCCATACATAAATATCTTTAGTTTCTTAGAATATCTGCATGTGTACCTTCTAGTTTTTTTAATTAGTTCCATTGAAGTAAGGTGGCCTAACAATTGATTGACCTTGGAAGTCCTTACTTGATATGGATACCATATGTATCTGCGAGTAGTTACTTCAAGATACTAATCCAAGCTCTAATACCAAATGTGAGTTTGGACATCGCGGCACCACTAGAGGGTCGAATAGTGGTTAGAGGCATTTTTTAAAATCTTCATGAAATAACAAACAAGCACGGATAAAATATTCAAGCTAACTAATCAGCATGCTTGCATAGTATTTTTCCTTGGAAACCTACTTGAGAAAAAACCACGACCTTAGTCTTCCTAACAGGATTTCCCAATTAGCCAAGTTAATCAAATGCTTCAATAAAGATCGAGATATTTGTGTGGATATCTCAACCGTTTGCAAAGTTGATGCTTCACAATCTTGAATTAAACACCAAGATCAACATTACTAATCAAACATGGTATCCCAAGCAGAAGAACATGCGAGATTTCAACTTTTTTTGTGCTTCCTTAGAGGTATCATGTCCAGGAGCTTTCTTTACACACTTAGGATGAGACACCTAATGTCCTGCAGAAAGTTGTTAAGTGGAATCAAGATGTATGCCAGCAATAATATCCAGAAAGGGCTATTACACCAAATATCACAGAATAATTCTCTAAGAAATAGCAGATGATATCTAGAGATAAACAACAATGATAATTTCACAAATAATTCATCAAGAACAACACAAGCAATTATATCGCAAATATTGCATGCGGGTAAACTATATCAAACAATAGTAAATGGAAGAGACATGCGTACCTGACTGATGCTAAGATCACCATGTTGAGACAATGATGCCATAAGTACTCCGATTGATGCATAATAACTTGTGAGAAGGCTAGTGGATCGAGCACTTTTGAACGAATGAACTTGCTTCACATCTTGTTTAGAACCATGAATATTCTTCTCGGATTGAATGAGTCGAAGAACATGAGAGAGAATATCGAGAGAATCACTCAGAAACAACATCTAGCTTTTCTAATAAGGATATGAGTGAATACTCGAGTCGCATGTGTTCCAACAATGAATATGGGGTCCTTTATATAGATGTTCAATAAAAATAATCGTTAGAAATAAAAATGGCATGAAATCAAAGATGATTTCCTGATGTGATCGATCATGTTAACAATTATGATCGGTTAACTGTAAATGATCGATAAGCTAAAAATCTGTGATTGATCAGTTGATGAATGTTTGAATGGAATAATGATTGATAAGTTTAAATTGGCATGATCTACAAGGCATGATCGATTAGTGAAAACAAATGATCGCCAAGAAGTGATCGATCAATGTGAGAAATATGATCGATCAATTCATCAAAAAATCGACTTTCCTGAAAATGAAACTTGTGTTTTGAAGCTAGCTGAAGTTACGACATTCAAATTAAATACAAATAAACTTATTACAGATCTTTTGGACAAAGAAACACCAAGATTGAGCAATTACAACTTGCTTCTTAATGGAGTTAGGTTAAGCTAAGATCCCCATGGCAGTCCTGCAATCATAGAAGAATATGCGAGACTATGATATCATAGTGTGTATGTGTCATATTAAATTCACGGAGAACCAAAGTACTAACATAAATTTTGTGCTATATATATTTAACATCGAAAGATATGGCAACAAATATTTCAATTATATGTTGCCTTAGGTCCAATTTCTTGTGGTGAGTTCAACAAAATTAACTTTGTAGTTATATATTTTGTAGTCAAATGCATAATTGTAAATATTACCCATTGCTTGATTACTCGAATTCACAAGTAGTATTATTATATTCTTCATTATATTGCTAGAAATGAATCATATAACAAAAACAATCACTTAAAGTTTTCTATAATTTTTTTAAAGAGAAATTTATAAGCATCGCTAGATTGACAAATTAGTATAAGTTTTTGACAAAAAAATCGAGGAATAGTTGTCGTTATTTAAAACTTAGTCAATGTATATGAGATTTATTATAAAATATAAGAATAAAAGTTTACGTGAAAGAAGTAATGTCCATTGTTTTATATTTAACATTAGAAGACATGGAAATGAAAATTCAATTACAATAGGTCTATTTGTTGTACTAAAAAAATATAAACTCATTACAAAAATCAAAATATAATAATTTACTTTAGAAAATATGTGTATATATATAAATTAATTATTACCTTATATTTAAATCGGAAAATATAAGGATTAATATAAACTTATTCGTTCGTGTAGATCCACTTTGTTGCAATGAATACACGTAGCATCCATGAAAATAGGTTATATATTTATGGCTTTCTTTATTATTTACAAAACTTGAGAAATTAAACATGCTTGGAACAGCAGGACGCATAAACTTAAATTGATATATATTGCCACATATAGCGGACAACATCTTACATTTTTGTAGAGATGGTGTGGAAAATTGACTGGGAATGCCATGCATGTGACAGTGAGTGATTTGAGAACTAAAGTATGATAACAGAAACTCGAGATTTGAAATTAATGGACGAGAGTTGGATTGAATAGAAAGGTGTCGGCACATTCACGTCCTCTTTCATCGATGCATGTCAATAATTTTCCTGCATTCACTCCCCAATCTCCTGTCCCGTCTACTTCTGGTCAGGCAAAGCTGAAGGCACAGGTCATGTCAGTGGTAGTTGGTGCATGCATATGATTGAAGATATCTTAGATATTTAATACTCTAGTGGGGAAACGGAAGTCTCGTGTATCACGATGTAATGTCTTCACGTTCCTTTCTCACTTTTTGTGGATCATCGGAGCCGCTCGATTTTGATCGAGCGGTTCGTACAAATTCTCACTTTTGTGGGCTAGTACCATGAAAATCCATGCTAATTGCTCGATCAAGATCGAGCAGCTCCGACGATGCACACAAAGTGCAGCAGACTCTGCAATACTAACGTGAGAATGCCCCTTCATCGATCAAGATCGAGCAGCTCCGACGATGCACACAATACTGCAGACGATATGGTTCCATTAGATTAACTACGCACATATTACAAAAAATACTAACGTGAGAATCATGTTTTGCCACTGATTTGCATAACAAAACGTGTAATAAAGTCATCGAATGTTTTTTTGTGGTACGTGGTTCTCCTGCAACACACCACTGGTTAAATATAGTGCAAAACCGTATGTTGCATCGCGGATATTATATGTCTATATTGAAATTACATAATAAAGTCTATTCTTACGTAAGATTGAGTCAAAAGCTAGACTGTTATTGGCTGCGTCATCTTCAGATTTCATACAAATTTACCTCAGTATGTATGTAAGCTTTAATCATTTTGGACTGACTATGAATACAAACGAAGTATTCCTGACATTTAAAAGAACATGATAGTGATGATGATGATGATATAAGCAAAATGCATGATTTGTGTTAAATAAGTATGTCATGTTACATTGTAAATAAGCTAGAACATTATTATAATGAAGAAAAAGTAGGTACATATGGTGCACAAGTAGACATTTTTTAATTCTAAAGCAAAACTGTATAGTTTGATGAATCTGAGATTTATACGCTTTATTTTTTTGCATATTGAGAGAAACTTTATGTTAATACACCCATTTTCTATATGCTACATGAAATAAAAATACCTTATTATCCTCAAAAAACGCATATAAATATGCAAAAAAGAAAATCAATGTGAACAGAAAGCTTAAATACGAATGCTCTATGCTTTTATTGACTCAATAAAATGTAAGAGAACTAGGAAAAGCCTAAAAAGAAGTAACATAATTTAAAAATTAGCATGTGCACTTATATATAGCATGCACGAACTAAGGGCGAACCTATGTATTCATTTTGCAAGATCCATTAAAGGCCAAGTGTACAACTTGTCAAATCCCAATATCCCCTCCAATTTCGCTTATGATATCCCCCTTTGTAAAAAAAATCCAGTGAAGTAATACAATGTGCCCTTCCAAAATCAATCATTAAAGACATCCCCTTAAAAGCATGCAACTCTTTCGAACAAATGTAGACATTAGAGGGATAAATGATAAGAAGTGATAAGTGACATATTATTTGCATTTTTCATTCTTGTTTGGTTGGTTTGAAAAATAATAAAGGGAAAATTATCGTAGATAATGACATAATGGATGATGTAATAGTGATGCGATTATTTTATCCTTTGATACCCCTTAGTCCTATTGGGATTGTCTTCTCTTCAAATGACCTAGAATGATTGATTAAAATTTTTAGGTTAATTTCTCAATACATTTCAATCATAAAGTATGAAAAAATTATCCCATGAAAACTACTGATTTATATATTCATTTTTTTATCTTCAGATGTTAAATTTATTACAATGAATATTATTCCTTGAAAAAATATTTATTGTTCTTATATTTTTCGAATAAATGTAACATTCATTTATAAAGGTTCATATAAAAATGTTTATCTATTAACATTATTAATGAAGTTTGTATTAAAAAATGTTGTTAAGTTAGCAATAATTGGAGGAAAAAGCATGGATAGCCATTATCATATGATTCATTGCAAGATACTGTGAATTTAAAAAATCAAATATGTTTTGTAATGGACAATAGTCATTATTGTATATATAATCATAAAAGTTATGACAACAAATATTAATATACGTGCTTTTTTGGCCAATTTTGTTGTAGTGAATGATTTCATTCTTTTAAGATGAAAAAAAACCCATGGCTCTTTACTAGTTAGATTTCTTGATTATCTCATATCCAAAGAAATATTGACCCTTCTCTATTAGGTAAACAAGTACCGATGAAAACATCATTGAATAAGGGCTCCTTTGGTTACCAGGTTACCCTGACCCACTTATCCCTTGGTTGGAATTCCGTCACAAACCAATGAGACATCACATCACATTCCTAATTCCAACCCTATCCAATCCTCCTATAAATCCAAACAACTATTATTCACAAGAGGTTACTTGAAAAGTCAGATTTAGCGAGGGTCTAAAATATCCTCACATAGAGCAAAGATACATTGTCATTGAGGCGACCGCTCACGAAACCCAAACTAATTCAACAATTAACATATAAATGAATATAGAAATATAAAGCAAATTTGAAGATCAATTTTATAATTCTACTAAAAATGTGTATAGTGAATAAGTATTAGAGATCAAAGACAGGGAGCACACAAGATATATTGGAAAGAAATAATTCCAAAATGTCATCTTAGTATCTTTTTATGATATTTTTGTGGGTTTTAATTATTTGTTTTTTTGTATTTTCGTTTATATATGTTTGTAATTTAATTTTACAATTTTCATTTTCTTTTTTTTATGTTTTCTGATTTTTTAAGTTTCTTTATATTTTTAAAGATATTGTATCTATATAGGTAATACTATTTTGAATACAACTACTATATATAATAAATATATAAAATAGAAACAAAATTAGTAAAATACCATAAGATACAATTCTTTTTACTTTTAAGGTAATTAAAAATATTTTTGAGATTTTTAATTGTAATGATATAAATAAATATAGTTATATATAAAGATGTAAGATTTTATATTTACAAATATAGATGTAAATACTCAAAATAGGTAAATATTTTATTTCATAACTTTTGCTAATTTTTTTTATTTTTAATTGAATTAAAAAGTGAAAATAGTGACTTATATTAATAGGTCAAATTGTTTTGGAATTTAAAAACAGCTAAAAGATCCAAAATTTTCCAAAACTATTTTTAATATATAGTAAATATGATAAACAAAATTTAAAAATAGAATAAAAAATATTAGGATATTTATAGAATCTTTTTATATTTTTTATATGGATTTTTGAGATTTTTTTATTTTAAATGAATTTTTTGTTATTTGTAGGGATTTTTATCTATAATTATAAAACACACTAATAAATAGTATTATTTTTTTGAAATTTTCAAAAGGTTATTATAATTTTTATGTATTTCTTAATGCAAACGGGAATAAAATGTAATGGTTTTAATTTTTCAAAAAATAGGAAAATAATTTTAAATGTCCTAAGAAAATTATATGTGATTTAAAGCATGCTGTCATTTAAAATATTTTCTATAATTTTTAGTTGCAATTTGATATTTTTAATAATGCAAATAAGAGAAATAAAAATACTTGAACTAGCAGGGACCTAAATGCAATTAAGTAAAGATATTTCTTAACCATCTATAGAATTCTAGGGCTAAATATCCCAAAAACCTAGAATAAAGAACTCAATATATGCTTGTAGGGGGCATAAATGTAATAAAAAAGTGGCAAGATCTTTGTGTAATTTAACCAAAAGTTTTAATACTAAAACTAAAAATTACAAGACTAATTTAAAATAATGGAAAGACAAGGGTCCCCTTGCAAAATGCCATCGCCTCACGTGCACACGTATATGACGTGACGTGGTAAGGGACCAAAGTGCAAATATGAATAGTACATGATTCCAAGTGCAAATTTTATAAAATAAATATAGTTGTAGAAGAATAATTTTGGATTAAAAATAAAATACAAAATATGTTGGGGTATAAGACAAAATTACCCCCATGTGGTTGATCCGACAGCTCAGGTGATTCACTAATACACGTGTCATGACTTAAATGACTAATTACTCTTCAACTTTGGGTGGCTGAGATTAGATCTCAATGGATGGATCGACGATCGAAGGCGTATGCATCCAACGGTAAGCCTTCAATCTAGAGATGGGAAATGGTAGGATGACAGATGCTCTTCCTAAAGAACAGAGAAGAACAACTCACCGGATGAGCTTCAATCGTCGATCCCCCCCCACCAAGCTTCTCTAGCATTTCTATAATTCCTAGATCACTCCTTACGCTCATCCACAGTCACAAGATGCTCTAAATTTCTCCAGGGCCTACCGGGGGCTTCCTATGATGTTTGGAAAGGCAGGAACTCCAAAAAGCTTGGTTCTCTGACAATATTACCTCAGATGAGGTCTTGGACCTACAATTACTACAAGGAATTACCAACACGCAGAACGACGGTTTAAAGGTCCTTATTCGATGAAAATGAGATGGAATTAGGTTGGGGCGGAACTTCGGCGAGTGGTGGAGATGGAGAACCTATCTCCTGATCTAGAGGGGATCAGGTCGAATGGAGTGGTGTCGGGCGTAGAGAAGTAATGGGGTAAGGAGGTGGAGTTGATAGGTGCAGTGGAACGTGGTTGGTCACGGTGGAAATAGTTGTCGGAGCAAAGCTTCAGCGAACTACGGGGAAGAATTTCTACACTACTACGATGATTAAAAACTAAAACTAATTGCATAATCAAAATGGATGAGATAAAATCTACCTAAAAAGCAAATAAAAGAAAGCCTGAACTTGGTCGGAGACCTGGGAGCAGAACCACACGGTGGAGCTTCGTTGGTGATGGTGGATCTACCTCATCTTGTACGTACAACGTGCTGCAAATCGATCGTGAAGGGTGTTGTCACCCTCATCTACTCAACAGTACTAGGATCTGAGGGGTTCATCTCAAGAAAAGGGATTAAAATTGAGAGGAAGTTGGCGGAGGGGTTATGTATAGCCGGGTCTTCGATAGAGGATTCTTCCCGAGGCAGTGATCCATCAATCGAGGTGATGCATTCCCCTGAAAGAACAAGGATAGATGGTCAAATTTCGTGAAGGAAACGAGGCTTTTAGGCATTGTAAGGATGGGGGAAAATCTAAGAAGAGGAGTCAAAAGTCTTCTGGCAGCTACAGGATTGGGGGTCAGATAGTTGACCGGGGTCAACTTATTTGGGCTCACTATTGGTCCACGTGAACCGCTAGAGGACAAAATAGGAAAATAAAAGAATAAAACTAAAAAAATAAATGAATTAATTACATAAAACTCAAAACATAATAATTATTTATTATTTTATGTAGTATTCTATTATAAATTTTGTTAATTTTTATAACCTATATTATTATAGGTTACTTTTTACAAATAGGACTATAGGTATATTCATCTATATAATATGTATTTTATTTTCATTTTGCATTTTAGATTTTATTGTTTATGTACATAATTTATATATTTATAACTTATTTAATTACATATAAATATATTTTTATTTTAATTTTCAGAAGTAATTTGTCCACTTAAATAAATATGTATGTTTATTATACATGTTTGTATATGTATAATTCATCTATGAATAGTTGCACATTTATTTAATTCGATACGTTGTTAATGGTTTTATTTTATTCTATTTATGTACATATGTTATAAATAATATTTACAAAGTTATAAAAATATAAAATTATAAAGAATATAGAGAATAAATAAAATGAATATTTTATTCAAGTATAATGTATAATAGGTGTCCAAAATCTAACTTTTGCATCATAACTCAAAATTGAATGAAACCATCTTCATTAAATAGCTAATTAAAAGTTATATACAATTAAAGGTGATTTTAATAAATTTTGAGTTCATATGGATAAAATACATTTCTATGAAGTTGGGATTTTGGATTTTTATTCTGAGTGTAAAAAAGCACAATGTATATTATTTATGAGAAATAAATTTTGTATTTTTCTATGTATTTTTATCTACAACATTCATGTATAAAGTTTATTTATTTAAGGCATAAATAGAAAAGAATAAAGATGGTCCCAAAACTAAATCATTGGGTAAAATAAATTAGGGTTTTCTTGTATTATTGGCCCTTATCTCCCCCTACTTTATTCCTTGTCGACCCAGTCACCATGATGCATAGGTCTCAGGGTTTAGGGTCATTCAATACCTATGGTATTTTATTTCTTTTTCTTTTCTTTTCATTATTCTTTTATTTTGGCTTTAAATACAACGTTTTATACAATATTTTAATAGTGATTAGTATGTGTTATTTTATGCAAAATAATACTATTTACATGCATTCAGCTAGGGTTTAAAGGCCAAAATGAAAGAATAAAGGTGATGAAATGTAGATTCATCACCCTCTTATACTTGCCTTTGTTAGTTCCTAGCAAACACTTATGCCTTTAAGTGTAGAAAAGAAAATAAAGAAAAGAAAACGAAAGAACTTGGATTGATTTTTACTTTCATACTTGTCTTCATAAAATCAAAGTTTGGAGCTCAGTCGGACACTTAGAAAGTTAGGTTTGGTCAGAACCTTACTGGGAAATGGATTTAAAACACAACAACTACTAAGACCCACAAGACTCTACCCAAGTCTCCTCAAAAGCCAGTCAGAACAAGTCTTTGTCATAAAAAATCCCTTATGACTATGAGTCTACCTTGTATAATGTCAGTGATGCGTAGCTCCTTTTAGCTGAAGCGGTAAAAGGTAGTCTTCTCCAACTTGGTGACACTAATTCCCCAATCCATCAACTCTTTCCTTGAGAAGTTGGGTATTCCCTTCTATGTTCAAGTGCAAGCGACTTAAGAAGAGGAGGTGGAAGAGAAAATATAGTAGCCGGTGTAGCTACCTGATGAATCCCTGATTCTCACTCTTTATTCTTTTATTTTAGCTCTTTTTATTGGAAAAACATCATGTAAACATTTGTAAATACAATAATTTAGCAAACTGCATGCATGTGTTAATGTTGAATATTTAGCATGCATCTTTGTGCAAAAATAAAAGAATATAGGAAAATAAAAAGAATAAAGTATTTAGAATAAATACGTAGTGACCCGAACCCCAAGAGAAGGACAAACCTTGACCTGATCGCAAAATAAAATAAGTAGAGAGAGATAGGGCTCACTTTGTATTGTATATATTTTACCTATATTTATACATACCTAGTTTTGACAAAATAAAATTAATTCATTATTTTACAAACTTGTATATATTCCTAAAATAAAGAAAAAATAATTAATAAAAATAAAAATAAAACCCTATATATTGTATAAATAAAATATAAAATAAGGGTATTGTATAAAAATAATAAAATAAAAATGCTTGCACATAATACAAAGGTATATTATACTTGTACATAACACTATATATTGTATATACATTAATTTATTTTCCATAAAAATAATTAAAAATAATTTGAAAAATAATAAAAAAATTTATTTTATACACTTTTTATTTTAAATTCATTTCCTATTTTTTATTGAATTTCCTATTATTTTGTAAAATCAAATTTTCTGATTGGTCCAGGAGGGTTTTTTGACTCCAGTCAACGCCCCCTCCTAGCTCAGGTCGAGTCGAAACCTCTTTGCTTAAGCCTTTTCTCCCGATTACCCAGCCTGACTCCGGTCGCCACTCACCACGATTCTTGGACCCATAATTTGTTGGACCTCCACGATCCTCGCAGATCCCTAAGATGATATGGATATCCTTAGGGTTCTGCGCTTCATGTCGATCTTTCTGGTCCCACAAGCTACCTATAAAATATCTTCTTCTTCCTCCTAGCGTCGCAACTCGTTCCTCGCCTCCATCTCGATCCTTAGACACCTCCAGTTGAGTGACAGATGCTTGGAGTGTCCTTCAAAGCTTGGTTTGGTGCAGCGACGACGCATCTCGACCTTCGTGGCTGGAACTCCGCTGCGACAGCCTCCCCGTCCATCGTAACGTGGTCGAGGCCATTATCCCGATGACCATCTTTGCCTGAAGCGTAGGAGCATCTTTGAACCTTCAGGTACCTATTCTATCCTCTGCACTTTATTTTCGATTCAATCTTTCCATCTTCCTCTGCCGCACTTACGTTGCTCCGATCACCCAGTTGGAGCTCCTGTATCTCTCATCCGTCCGCATAGATCGACGCTACATTTCATCACCTACATCTTGACGCAGTCTATCGCTTTGATTCCTGCTCATCTAAGCTTGATCAAGCCGGGTCTCCTCCCTCCCCCATGCTGGAGACTCAAAGTTCATTCCCCTTCGCTTCCCTTACTCCCGTATGCAATAAATCTTTGTCAGAGCCATGCCTTCGAGCGGTGTGCCTTTTGCAGGTACTGGTTCATGCAGAGACCCCCAGTTGGCCCCCAGATTGCTCAGGCGGAGTAGCTCCAAGCGGCCTACTCCCGTGACGGCCATCCGACCATTCTCCTTCCCATCGAAGCAGCCCACCTGACGCGCAGAGCTTCCCCGAGCATATCGAGCACTTCAGGTCCCTCATCGGGTCGACGAAATCCCTCCATCGCTCGATCAAAAGTCACCCGGGGGCCAATTCTTCCAGCAACCTCCTCCACTATCGGATGGAGCCCGCTCTGCTAGACATTATTAGAGCTGCCCGACATTCCCGAATTTTCGATAGTTAGATCAGGTTCTAACGCACCAGCCCTGCACGTACGTGGCATTCTCTACAGCCGTCAGATCTTTCCTCAACAAAAGATCAGAGTCGTACCTCAACGTAGGGTCCAGCGTGCACCACGTGCCCCTTGGAGTATATATCTCTCTTGTCCTCGCATGTTTGGTCATTTCCTTTTAGTACAGTAAATAAATATTGTAGTTGAGACCATTTGCAGTTTGTACCTCATATTTCAAGCAATTTGCATTTGAGTCCTTTTTATTTGAACTCACATGTATTCCTGCGTGCCTTTCTAGGTTATTTGCATTATATGTCCTGCACTTTATGGATGTTATGAATTGAATGGCAAGTTTTTGAGAATTATGGTTATACCCCTATGATTCTAGATCGCGTGTTGTGCGTGTGTTTGCCTGGACTTTTTGCAACTTGGACCCTGAACTTTTATTTGTGTTATGGTTTAGCCCAATGTTTTATTTTAATTACAAGTAGGTCCATGTGAGCTTCATGACTCTTATTTAATATAATAAATACCAAATTAATCCCAAAAATTCCCTAAAAATGGTTGTTCACTCTTGTTTATGTGTAGTATTTATGGTAATTTTTGAAGATTAATTCCATTGCATTTATTATTTTGGAAAACTAAAAAACCCCTAAAATGTGTCCTCTCTATTTTTTAAAACCCATAAAAATTCGAAAATGGTCTTAAAAATCTTACAAAAATTTATGCTTGTGTGTTTTATGTGTTTCATCTTCAGTAGATTTTTGTTTGAAAATTCGTTATAAAAATCGTAAAAATTGCAAAAGAGCTAAAAACTTATAAAATCATAAAAAATTCAAGAAAAATCCAAAAAATTTTATTTCAGTTCCTATTTGTAGATTTTTATTCATAGTATTTCATAAAATTGTCCCCAGGACTTTAGGGCACTTTAAGTATTTTCAATTTGCAATTTAGTCCTGGTTGTGAACTATTTCTAGTTTTATTCACTATTTTATTTTTATAAAATTACAAAAATATTTGCAAAACACTCGAAAATGATCATAAACACTTTAAAAGTTAAAAATACCAAAAATATTTTTATATTATTTTTTGAGCATTTTTAGCTATAAAAGAAAAATACAAAAAGATTTGTGTGTTGCCTTGTTTCCTTATTTGTTGTTTTTGCTTTTTTATTGAAAATTATAAAAAAAAAATACAAAATTAAAACCAACAAAAACATGTTGTTTCATTTCTGAATTTTGACTGCTTCTTACATTTCCGTGCTCCTTGTGTTCGACCCTATTTGCTATACCAGGTAAAATCAAATAGGGAGATCGCTTACATTTTTAGTGCTTGATTATTATATTTGACTGAGTGGTTTTTTTCTTCTTGTTGAGTTTGCATACTGATTAAGGTCGCAACGACCATTGATTTAGCTTGATACTGAACCTTAGTCGGTAAGCAGATCATCACTACCTATCATAGGATACTCGATTGGTGTAACCAAGTCATCCAGTTGCAGGCTCACATGGATTTGACTTCGAAGCTCAATCTTGCCTATTGACTACATACATACTTCGATGGGAAATGATTATTCTTGGATTTTTTTCTCTCGTCTATTCTTTTTGGAGTTTTTTATTTTGCTTTTTTTACTATATACAACATAATTTACATAAGGACATTTTCCTCTAGATCCAGTAGACTATCCCTCTTTTGAAACATTATTGCAACCCACAAACTCTTGTCATTAGACCTCATGGCTACTGGATAAGGTTGGGGTACAATGGCCACAGATGTGTGACTTCTGATCTTTCCATTGACTTGTGTCTCATGCCAGTAAATCCAGCCCTCTACCACTTCAACTAAGGTAAGCAAAGTGTAAGCTGTAGGTGTACAAGCTAGGTCACTGTTGCAGACTTTACTTAGACTAGTTTAATTATCAACATCAATATGAAAAATGAAAATGTTATGTACAATGCAAGGAAAATATTTTCGTGATGCAATTTTCTTGTTTTAAACTTTTTATATATTTTTGAAAAATTTTTGCGAATTTTTATCCAGGTTTGTGAAAAGATTTTGCAAATATTTTTGAGTTTTTTAATTTTGCAACTTTTTAGGGATTTCTAAAAAGGAAAATGTATAACAATTTACATGGAAGTGCATTTATATTAACAAAGGATTTTTACAAGTTAAGTGTTAATGAGATTTACTGATTTCAAAGATTTGTCGCAAGGTTCTTATTTAAGATTCTCTCTACTCAAGGTTTCCAAAATATGTCTGAAAATAGTTTCATAACCATTTTGGAAACTTATTTTTGCAAATAATTTTGACAAACATTTCTACAAACATTTACAAACATTGAATATCATTTTGCAAATATTTTCCAAATAGTATATATAGATTTTTCAAACAATTTTTCAATAATTTTTCAAATCATTTGCAAATAGATTTTGAAAATATTTTATACAAATAAATAAAAGAAGTTTTATAAACAAAATATTTTTATAAAGATTTGAAAATATTTTACCAAACTTTTTCCAAATGATTTTCAACAGATATTTCAAATATTTCCAACCATTTTTCAAATCATTTTACAAAACATTTTAACCTAATTTATTAGTCAATATATACAAAGAATTTTGAAGAGGTTTTATACATATTTTTTCGATTTTATTCTTTACAAATAATTAATCATATTCTAGCCATATTATTTAAAAATACAAAAGTATGAGTTCTGGCTAAAGTATATACAACGTATATGCCCCACATACTTAGCTTGAACTATGTCCTCATAGTACGGAAAGAAAAAGAAAGACATAACTCAGACCGAGTATCGGAAAATTAGGACAAATAAATGAATTAGTAAAAGAATGAGAAGTCGGTCGTCCCCCTATACTTAGGATAAATTTATCCTAAGTATAACATACTGTACACAAGGCAGGGAGGGTCAAGGGTGGGAATGAACATATCACATCTCGATCTATCCCCCCATACTTAAGGTAAGATATCCCTAAGTATCGATAGAAATATCAATAGGAGTGGGGATAGTTGAGAGGACCAATAAAGACAAATAATACATTGGGAGAATGTATGCATCACTCCACCTATACTTAGGGTAAAAGAGCGCTAAGTATATGCAGTAATAGAAGTGATGAACGAAACTAGACAAAAACAACAAAGTGGATACACCCCCACATAATTAGGACAAGGTATATCCTAAGTAAAGACATACAGATATGACGAAAGATCTAGGGGTACATGAAAAATGGAAGAAAAAAGGAAAAAAAGACAAAACACGTATATACAAGAGGTGAGGGATTGTTGAGGTGCCTCTCAACGAGCGCTAGGTTTTATGCCCCTAGTCATGCGCAAAGGTTTAGATAACATTGTGTCAAGGTTCAGGACGACATCACTCAGGTGAATGTCGGACTCTTTCCATCGTCCCAAAGTAAGAACGACGATGAAATCAAAAATAACACATGTATATGCAATCAAGTGGGTTTATACCACCGAGAAAAGAGAATTGAAAGCTGAACCATGGTCCGATGGTTCAGAAGAAATCATCAGCTTGTAGGAATGGAGTGAGTAATCAAAGCCAATGAATTCGAACGTAGAGAAGGATGGATCAGTGATAGAATCCTCTACAACAATCGCAGTCTCATAAAGATGCGAAAAGTAAGAATCAAGAGACTCACTAAGAAAATGGGCATCTGATGAATACCCATTCATCACTCTTTATTCTTTTATTTTAGCTACAAAACCTTTGCCAAACACATGTAGATATATGTAAATAATAATAATTAGCAAATAGCATGTATTGTGTAAAAATAAATAATTAGCATGTTTTTGTGCATAAATAAAAGAATAAAGAAACAAAAGAAAAATAGGAAGATATTTAGAATAAATATTGAGCGACCTAATCCCAAGGGAGGGCTCAACATGGGCCTGACCGCATAAAAACCAAAGTAGAGAGAGATAAGGAAGCTCATGTGTGTAAATATATACCTGTATATAAATAAAAATATTTTCATCTAAATAAAAATAAAATTGGGTGTGTATTTATATGTAAATATTAAATTAAAATAAAAATGAGAAAAACAAAACAAAATTAAAAAGAAAATAAAATCCCTTCACCCTTGTACATTCACCATGTATATGGAAACCCTTTATCTATTTATTTATCCCTATAAAAAAATAAATTAAAATCTCATAAAAATTGTACATATTCTATATTTCATAGTGTAAATAAATAAAATAAAAATTACAAAAATAAAATAAAAAGAAATAAAAATAAAAATCAAAACCAACCTTGTATATATACCATATATGTATATAAATAAAACTATTTATTTAACCCTTGTAAATAAATAATAAAAATAAAATAAAAATACCAAAATATTCCAAATTATATTCTACAAAATAAATAAAATATAAAATTGGAATAAAATGTACAAAAATAAATAAATAAAAATCAAAAATAAAAAATATATGTTGTAAATACCTATATATAATATACTATATTGTAAATACCTAATTTTTATTTCAAAAAAATAAATAAAAATCACTAAAAAATAGTTTAAAATAAAAGAAACTTTTTTTATGTTTTGATTTTTTTCAAAATTCGACCATTTTCTATTTATTATTGAATTTCCAAATACTTAATAATTGGCGGGCTCTAATTGGTCCACGTGGGATGTTAACCCCCGGTCAACTCTCCCCCCAGGACCACCAGAGCCGGGTTTGAATCGCCCGACCCGATTTCTCTGACTTTTCCTCACTCAACCCGATCGCCAAACACCTAAACCCCGGGCTCCATTTCTTCCTCTTGCATCCGAGACCCACGCCCGGGGTTGAGCCTAGGGATCCGTGCTTCATGCGCCCTTGCCAGATTCGATCTAGCTGGACCCCTCACACTATAAAGCTTCATCTTCGACCGCCTTTTCACGCGATCTTTGGCTCCGCCTTTCCATCCCAAGACCTCCACTACCTTCGCCTGAGTGACAACGAGCTGAGGTTGGTGTTGCAGTGAGGAGGGAGTGTCCAGCAACTGATCCGGTAGCTCTTCGCCATCGTGCGCCGCCCAAGAGTAGCGCTCGAGCCTCGGGCATCGACGGCCCTCGAGGCAAGGACCATGAGCTTCAGAAGATCTTCCACAGTCGACCTCGACCATCTGGTAAGCCTGATTCTTCCTATGTTTCTCGAATTTTTGATTTCGCCCAATCTCGTCCAACGCCGTCGATCATCGATTCCGATCATCCCATCCAACCATTTTGTCGATTGACCCGACCATCATCTTCGCCTTACTTTTCCACACGTTATTCGCCCCTTCATCCAACCCAGTTCGCCACGGAACTGGGAGTCGAACTCTTTCACTGTCGTTCTGCCGGAGTTCCTTCGCCCCGACTCATCGTTCACCCATTTTGCCCCTAACCGGGTCGAGGCATTTTGCCCTCGACCCAGGATCGTGTTGCGATACTTTGCAGGACTCGACAGGCCCATCTGAGGGCCTAAGCATCAAGAGGAAGCAGCTCCAGGACATCGCCGCCGGAGCTCCTCAGAGCTCGCCGGCCTCATCGGAGACCTGCAGCAGCTGCGAGACATCTTGGCGGAGCCATTCTGCATCTCAGGAGTAGCAGAGGAGGACCACTGCGCGCGTATCGGGCCAACGAAGTTTGCCGGCCACCTGTTCTTGGAGGACCCTCCAGAGCCGTCTGTTCAGCCTTCACCTGCCAGATCTTATACGGACCGTTCGATTCAGGCGAAGAAGAGGCCAGTAGCAGCCGTTGGATACACCACGTGTCCTCTTCTCCGCCCTCCATCCAGCGAAGGGTAGCCATCGACTCTCGACCATCAGATATCCTACGTGGCGAGCCCTCCACCATCCGATCAAGAGCCGATGCCCCTTTGTTCAGCTGCGGCGCACCTCTACCGCACGATCATCCGCGTGGCGCGCATCCAACCCCTCGGTTAATAAAGGGTAATTTACCCTTAGGCCCTCTCTCATTTAGTTTTTATTATTCAGTCCTGTAAATATTTTCTACAGTTCATTTTATTTTGTAAAATTGCATGCAGACCCTGTTTGTTTACTTTTATTGCATTTTCGTCCCTATTAATGTTGGACACGTGCATCGACACGTGATCTTTTGGTGAAATTGCATACTGTGGCTTGTAGTTTCTGGTTGTTCTTGAATGAGAAATACTTTTTATTAAGTGCACTTATGCCCCTGTGAATGGTTTATTTCCGCATGTGTCGAATATAGTAGGCTTTTTACAACTTAGCCCCTGGACTTTTAACGCCTGTTGCTAATAAGTCCAGGGACTTAAGTTTCATTGCATATAGATCCTCAGTGCCCAACCCACGTGCCGAGCACGTGGGCAACGTGGTGAAATTGCACGAGGACCCCTTGCATTTATGAGTTTGTTCCTTTTAGGCCCCCAGAAGATATTTTTATGACAAACAAGTCCCTGTGTACTGTGGGCTCTTGTTTATTTTAAATAAAATATCAAATCTCATCTAAATTAAGTGAAAATTTGACACGTGGCTCCTGCCACTATGTAGAAATTTCATTAATTTTTGGGAAAAATTTTGAGCCCGTTTATTATTTTTAAAAATTCAAAAACCCTCAATTTTGTCTCTGTTCAGATTTAAAATTCATAAAAATATAAAAACCTCTTTAAAAATTACAAAAAAATAGATTTTATGTATTTTTGGTGTGCTTGATTTTCTGGCCTATTTTGGTTATTTTTGGAGTTATAAAATTATAAAAAATTAAAAAACCTTGAAAAATTATAAAAATTCTAATAAATCACAAAAAAACCAAAAATTAAAAAAACTTTTCTCCTGATTTTTCCTTTTTGTTTATATTTTTCAAGAAAAATACCCCCAGGCCTTGAAAAGGGAATTTAATATTTTTAATTGGTCTTTGAAGCTTGGCTGGACAACAACACTGATTTTCTTCTTTCTTTCATTTTTTAGAAAATTCTATAAAAATCAGAAAATTACCAAAAATTCACAAAAAATAGAAAAAAAATATAAAAATTCTAAAAATATTTTTGTTTGTATTTTTAGAGCATTTTTTACTAATTAAATAATTGCTTGAATTTGTATGTTTTCCTTGTTTTATTATTTTCTTTATAATTAAAAATTCCAAAAAATATAAAAATATTAAAAATCCACCAAAAATAATTTGTTTTTATTTTTCTTTATTTTAGACTACTTCGTAGGCCACGAGGCCATCTCGTCCTCCTCGAGTTCGACCCTGGGTGCTATAACAGGTTAATATCATAGCGAGATCGCTATTTCGATTTTTATCGTGTTTTGATCTTTATTTAGTGGTCTGATCTTTTTCTTGATTGAGCTTTGAGTCCCGAGTGACTGAGGTCACAATGACCTTAGTGACACCTTTACCTTAGTCGTTCGGGCGGCTCATCAGAATGACGCCGTTGCCGGGGAGCATGGCTTAGTAGTCATTTTTATTTTTGTCTTCTTTTATTTTTGTTTTCGTGGTTTTTCGCGGCTTTTTCGTCGTCCGTGGCTTTTCGCGGCTTTTTATTTTTCTTTTTTTTTCATTTTCTTTTATTTTTATTTCTTTTCTTTTATTTTTGTTTTTATTTGTTTTTGCTTGTTTATTTTTATTTTCATTTTTTGCATAGATACCATGTTTTCTTTTTCTTCTTTTATTTGCTTAATTTTATCTGGTTTGACACTCTTCTATTTTATTGCAAGGGCCCGAGGACCGAGGCGGTGACTTTCGAGGAGCTGGCGCAACCGCGACTATCGGAGGCGGCTCCCTTCTACACGGAGCCACAGGAGAGCGCGAGGAGGCAATCGAGTGCGGGAGCTTAGATTAGAACAGCTTAGATTTTATTTCCCGTATTATTTGGATAATTGTAATAATACAGGACAACAGGACACTCAGCCAGACTACACTCTCGGGGTTTGTTTCGCCGAGCAGCATCCGATTGACATATGGTCGAAAGATTAGAAGAAACATTGAATGTCATGATACAAGGCTCATCCTCGTGAGGGTCACCGAGGATAGAAAACTCAAAGGATTCAAAAATCTCAGATGACTCGACCTCAGTAGTCGATAGATCGACTGCACAATCAGAAGGTGAATATGAGTGCTTAGAATGTGTTGCATCCACCCGTAGAAAACCCTCAGGGCATTATGCAAGCTGATCAATGGGAAGCGAGTCATGCTGTCATCTAAACTCTCATCCTCGAAGAAATGATCACACTCATCGATCGGAAGGATGTATGGTGGATGGGAGGGGATACTAAGATGGGTCATGTGAAAATGGTAGTCCTCACCAAACAGTATCTGCTGGAATAGGTTATGCTATCTATCCGAATCAACAATATGCTCAATGGGGAGAGGACAATCAGAAAGAGGGAAATAGATCAGCCGTGAGGGATCAAGCAATGTGCATTCCGACTCCGTCTCTTGAGGTATTGGCAGAGATGGTATACCAGGCACCTGAAACATGATGTGCAGAATTGGGAAACTGGAAAAAAACAACATCAGTATGATCCTCCAAAATTTATATTGCCTCATAGATCACATACTCAACCTGGTGTGCAACCACAAAAACATCAATAATAGCATCATACAAATCATATCCAAAGTCCATCAATGGAAGCATACTTACTCTAGCCTCTAATCTACCTATCTTAATAGTGTCATATCCTTCCTCAGTGTAGGCTTCATCAATTAGCACAACATCCCTAAGGGGACTAGAAGGTGACATTGGGGGAGATGAGGAGGGCGGGGTAGACATACGATACAAGAGCCCAGATAAGACTCCAACCGCATGAGGGTTGAGGTCAAATCGAATGAGACAAAATTATGACTCGAGAAGAGAGTCATCTTGAGCTGGACCATGAATGCTGACTAGACGGTGATATGGGTGAAAAGAAGCCGCCAGATATGGTAGGAGAAGGTAAGGATGACCCGTGATCATGATGCAAATGACGGTCTCAAGAAATGAAAAGAAGAAAAAAAATCGATGATTGCTATCTAAAAATAAAGATGAACGCACTCGGATTCCCAGTCAGCAATCAAACACCAAGCGAACTCCAATTCACCAACTTGAGACAGTGAAGACCATAAGAGATCAGTCAATTATTTTTTCAGTTTTAGAGTTCGGTGATTTTTCAAATAATTATACAAGCTTACAAGTGTAGTCTCCTAGAGTGATCGTGCTTAAGTCGGTGGGTCACACCAACTTGAACACGATACACTTCGTCTATGGTCGGAGGCAAGTGCTTGCAGCAAGTAACATGGCCCAAGAGTTGACCCAAGTGCTTAGGGCACAAGTCTAGGGATGGGGGCTCTAGTCCTTAAGTGTACATGCCTTACATAGTCAGAATACAACCTGCAGACAAGGAAGGAGTTGCTCTTCCCAAGACAATGAAATCCAATTACATTTGATTTTATGGTCCCATAGAATTAGCAGTTCCAATTTTATTTTGGTTATCGTTTTTTTGTATATTTTCATGCATGTTTCCTAACAAGGTTTTAATTCCATTAAAATCATAGGTGCTCAAAATCAGAGGGAGAGAGTAGGAAAAGCAATGCAAGTGAGAACCAATGATGTATGATCAAGTAATGAAGCTCACCTTGCCTCCAGCTCTCTTCATGCAGGATGCTAGAAAAGAATTAAGACCTATACTAAATGCAAATGCAATCCTATGAAAGTGCCCTAAAATAGGAATTGTTATTAATCATGAAGAACCAATGCTACCCACTCAGAGATAGAACCCAAAAGTCTGTTCTCGGAGACTCTTCTGCGTCTACCCCAACGGGTCCTGCAAGCACTATGTAGAGTCCCTTTTGACACTAAGCTCCGAGTCTCATGAGAAGCAAATAATTTTAACTAAGTCCAAGCGAATATATATAGGTACACGCAATTAATTAGGTCTTGGACTTAATCTATTGATAAGCAATCCTATGCTAAGGCTCAATCACGCAAAGCAAAACAAAATAAAAAAGAGAAAAATTCAAAACACAGGAAACAAATAAAAAGAAGTGCGGAAGCAACGAAGAAAACCAACAAGGCTCCCAAGTGAACAGACAATCAGTCAATGGACCTCATGAAGTGTCAAAGTGTCCTCAGGAGTTTAAATTATAATTATTTGAATGGGTCTCTTTCTCACTTAAATTACAAATAAGAATAAAAGAAAAATACAAATATACTGTAATATAAAATCTCCAAGTCTCTTTTTGTTTCTCTCTCCTGTCGGCTTGTGCTGAAAAGATGACTCCGCTTCACGTGGGTGCATACATCTGTTGGGGGAGTCTGCCTCAATCCACGGTCCCTCACAACAAGATCAAACAAGAAGAGGGTTAAATAGTTAAGATAAATCAAATAAAATGAGAAATAAATAAATGTAAAATAGACAAGAGGAACACAAAATCAATCTATGTGTTGTTGCTCCCCGGAAATGGCGCCATATGAAAAGTTGGATTTGGCGAGGGTCGAAAATATCCTCACAAAGATCAAAGATATAGTGTCATTGTGGTGATTGCTCACAAAATCCGAACTAATTCAACAATTAACCCATAGATTAATATAGCAATATAAAGCAGAATGTGGAGCTTAAATTTACTATAACTCTACTAAAAATGTGTACAGTGAATAAGTAGTAGAGGTCGAACACCGGGAGTACACAAGATAGATTGGGAAAATTAATTCCAAAAATATCC
Source organism: Ottelia alismoides (assembly GCA_037367405.1). Taxonomy (NCBI): domain Eukaryota; kingdom Viridiplantae; phylum Streptophyta; class Magnoliopsida; order Alismatales; family Hydrocharitaceae; genus Ottelia; species Ottelia alismoides. Next base: position 537,247 of record JAZKJV010004754.1, read on the forward strand.
TCTCGGTTTCTTTTTATTATGTTTTTGTGTGGGTTTTTAATTAAGATTTTTTGGATTTTCATATATATATATATATATATATATAATTTTATAATTTATATTTTCTTTTTATATTTTCTAGTTTTTAAATTTTTGTTTCTATTTAAAGATAACGCATACACACATATGTAATTTCTAGGTAGAACACAACTACTATATGTAATAGATATATAAAATAGAAATAAATTTAGGAAAATGCCCTAAAATACTGTTCTTTTCATTTTTTAAGGTAATAATTTTTTTTGGGGATTTATAATAATAATGTAATTAATATATGTAAATATAGCTATATATAAATATGTAAGCTTTATATTTACAAATGTAGCAATAAGTATTCAAAAATGGGTAAATAATACATTTTATCTTTTTCCAGGTTTTTATTTATTTTTGTTATTTTTCTTGTAATATTTACTAATTTTTTGGATTTTTGATTGAATTAAAAACTCAAAAAGTGACTTATATTAAAAGGTCGAATTGTTTTAGAATTTAAAAATAGCTAAAAGATCTAAATTTTCCAAAACAATTTTATTTATATAGTGAATATGATAAATAAAATTTAGAAATAGAAACAAATATTTTTAGATTTTTATAGATTTTTTTAATAAATTTTATAAGTATTTTTTTGCTTTTTAATTTTTAGCAATTTTCTTTTGTTATTTTTAGGGATTTTTGGTCGTAGTTACAAAACATGCTAATAAACAATATCAATTTTTTTGAATTTTTCAAAAGGTTTTTATATTTGTATGTATTTCTTAATGCAAACAGAAATAAAATGCAATGTTTTTATTTTTCAAAAATAAGAAAATAGTTTTAAATTGCCTAAAAAACTTGTATATGATTTAAAACATGTTAAGGCATTTAAATTATTTTCCCATAATTTTTAGATGCTGACACGAACATAGATGCAATTAAGTAGAGATATTTCTTATGTCAAGAATCCCCTGTAGAATTTTAGGGCTAGATATGCAAACATCCCAAAATAAATAACTCAATATATCCTAGCAGGAGCATAAATGTAATAAATAAAAAGCGATAGGACTTTTTTTGCAATTTAACCAAAAGATTTAATACTGAAATTAAAAATTACAAGACTAATTTGAAATAATGAAATGGTAAGGGTCCCCTTGAAGCACGTGAGGTGATGTGGTAAGAGAGAAAGTGCAAATATGAATAGTTCATGGTTCCAACTGTAAATTTTACAAAAAATATAACTGTAGAAGAAAATTTTGGATTAAAAATAAAATACAAAATATGCAGGGGTATAAGACAAAATTACCCCAATATGGCTGATCCGATGGCTCAGATGATTTATTAATAGACGTATCACCACTACAACAACCGATGATGCTTTGACTTCGGATGACTGAAATTAGATCTCAACGGATGGATCGACGGTCGAAGGAGTGCGCATCCAATGATAGGCCTTTAATCTGGAGCTGGGAAATGATCGGACAACAACCGCTCTTTCTGAAGAACAAAGAAGAACATCTCACAAGATGAGCTTCGATCATCGATCCCCCCCCCCACATCCTTGAACTTCTCCAGCACTGCTACAATGCTCAGATCACTCCTCATTCTCGTCTGCAGTCGTAGGATGATCCAAAATTCTCGAGGGCCCACCCAAGGCATCCCATACGGTCAAGAAAGGTAGGGACTGTAGGAAGCTTGATTCTCTGACAAAAGGCCTTGGAACTCCAGTACGTGCAAGGAAACACCAACATGCAGAACGACGGTTCTTGGGGTCCTTGTTCAATGAAAATGAGATGCAAAGAGGTCAGGACGAAGCTGTTGAATCTCCATTTCATCACCTTTATTCTATCATTTTGGCCTTAAAAACCCTAGCAAATGCATGTAAATAGCATCAGTTTATGCATAATAGCATTCATTATTTATTGTATTATTTGTATATAAAATAAGGTTTTCAATGCCAAAATTATAGAATAAAAGGAAGAAAGGAAAAAAGGAATAAAATATTGGAAATATTTTATGACCCTAAACCCCGTGACCAAGTCAAGAATTGAACTGGCCGACAAGGAATAAAGTAGGGGGAGATAAGGACTAAAACACAATAAAAATGCTATTTATTTATTTGTTCATTATTTATTCACTTTTGACACCAATTTTATTCTTTATTATTTATTCATCAAATAAAGAAACTTTGTACATAAAAGTTGTATATAATAATGTAAATAAAAATACAAAATAGAGTTTGTATAAAAATAATACATAGTGTTCATTTTATATACAAAATAAAAAGCCAAAAACCACACTTCACATACCCATATCTTTTCCATAAAAACTTAAAACATAGCAAAATCACTCTAATTGTTTATAACTTTTCACAAGCTATTTAATGGTGGTGGTTTTATATTTTTTGGAGTTACCGTGCAAAAGTTAGGTTTGGGGCCCTTATTATACATTATACCGATTAAAATTATCATTTTATTCATTCTTCATTATTTTTACAAATTAGTATTTTTATAATTTTGTAAATATTATTTATAACACATATGCATATTAAAAACATAATAAAATCAAAAAGAAAATAAAAAAATGAAATAAGTCTACGTATTTATATAGGCAAAATACCTATGTTATATATGTATTTAAATAAAAGGGGAATATATTCTTTTATTATTTATTCTTTCATAATTTTATAATATTCTAAATATTATTTATATTCTATTAAAAATACAAAACAGAAATTAAACTCAAAAAGATACATTAAAATAAAATAGTATACACAAAATAAAGGTAAAATACCTATAAAATACACCTATATAATACACATACTTATTTATTTAAGTATACAAATATCATCATAAAAATAAAATAAAAATACATTTATACTCATAAAAAAGTTATAAATAAATTATATAAAATAATAAAATAAAATGTACAAAATAAAAATAAAAATGTACAAAATATAGGTAAATATACCTATTAATAAGCCATTAAAAATAAACTTGTAATAAAATACATCAAAAACATAAATAAAAATCATAATAAATACTACATAAAATAATAAACATTTATTATTTTATACACAAAAATCAATAAAATCATTTACTATTTTAAATTAATTATTCTTTAATAAATTTGTAGTTTTGTTGCGTAGTGAGCCTGTGTGGCCCAATCAGAAGTTGGGGATTGTTGACCTCTGACCAACTTCCCCTGCGCTTCTGACTTCTATCAGAACTGTCCTTTCCATGGTTTTCTTGCCTTTTTCTCAATTGATCCATCGATCAATCGGCGTCCCTTCCTTCATGAAAAATGATCCACAATCATTGTATATCCTCGCCTGCCCGTTAGATCCATCATAAATACCTTTGATTCCTTAATTCTGCCAGTCAATAAGATTGCGTCACATTGTGTATAAATAAATCCTCCTCTCTCCCTCTTCCAAATTTGGTCATTTCCCAAGCCCTAGAGCTTTGAAGCTTGACCAAAGAGAGTATCCTTGTGATAGGAGGAGTCCCCTGATCTCGTGCATGCTCGGGGAGGCAGCAGATGCACCTATGACCGCCGCTTCGGCGAGGCCCTGCTCCTTGGCCATCCGGTCAGATGCGAGCTGCGTTTTTATTATTTTTAGGTTGCCTTTTATTCTAGCAGTGTATTTACACGTTTAGTTTAGTCATTAGCATGTAGTATTAGCTTAGTTTAGGTGATACGTAGTTCGCCGGAGCTCCGCTCCGGCAAACATTTCACTGTGACTCCGATTGTTCCCTTCGCCGCTTCCACCTCCTTTTCTTTTCCCTTCTGCTTCTCTACATCCCGCCACCTTCCATTCACCTCAAATGCATAGGGATCGAGCCATCTGGGTTCTTCCTCCACCTCTTCGTCGGAACCCATCACCTCGACCCTCCAGAACCTCCGTCTCGTTGTTTAATGGGTCGAGGCATTTTGCCCTCATCCTCTTTGTTGACCTATGCAAGTTAGAGCCACAAAGATACACTAGGAGTTGATTTCAAAGTTCACCGGAGGTACCTGGAATGCCCCTCCTTCCCCGACCTCGATGCGGTGCTTTGGTGAACCTCCTCTCATGCTGATACCTCCATCTGTTAGAGAACCTGCCAGGCAGCTTTTGGGACCCTTGGGAGCAGCGAAGACCGACCAGGGAGGGAGATTTCGCTGGGAGAAACTCATCAGCGATGAGTTCTTTCCCTTTTCTTCCTCAGCCCCTCCCCTGCCCTCGGATGATGAAGGGCGGCCCAGATCAAGCCACAGTCGTCCGATGGAAACTCGTTTCAACCGTTAGATCCTCTCCAAGGATGTATCTCCACCGCTCAACAGTGCCATTTGATAAACAAGAATTAAGCCAAAGTCATGTCATTCCACATAAGGCGGGAAGGACAGTCGTTGAGGTGACCTCAGACAAAATCCTCGATTAATCAACAATCAACCCACAATCTGAATAAAGCAATTAAATCTCAAAAATGTGCAGTTAAAATTTATTATAACTCTACATTATGTGTATAGCATGTTAGCATGTGTAGAGTGTCGAACATTGGGAGCAAACGGTTTGGGGGTAAAAATATGCGCACAAAATTATTCAATTCTTTTCTTATCTATGTTATTGATTTGTCGGCTTTTGATTTTATATATTTTTTTATTTTATTCTGGGTTTTGTAATTTTGTATTTTCTTTTTATATTTTTATCTTTTTACATTTTCTTTTTCTTTTATAAAAACAATATAGCCTATATAAGGCTTTATTTACAAAACATATAGAGATATATTTTTAAGCATTGTTAAATATAGATAAATTTCAAAAAAATAATTTGTTTATGGGTTTTTTAATATTTTTCTAATGTTTTGTATTTTCCAGAAATTTATGCTAATTTGTATGTATTTTAAAGTAAAAAATATCCCAAATATAGTGTGAATAAAAAAATCTGTAATTTATTTGGGTTTTAAATAATAACAAATAGGTTCCAAAATTACCCAAATTACATTTAATACATAAATAATAATATATAGATATTTAAAAACAAAGAAACATTTTTTGGTATTTTGTAGAATTATATATATTATTATTTGATTTTGGAGCTTTCTGATTTTTTTAATTTTCTTTTTCTTATTGTTAGGGGTTTTTGTTTTCTGGACTCAATAAATACTAAAATATACCATATATAATATTTTTGTAATTTTTCAAAATAGTTTTTATATTTTTTTGGAATTTTCATGTGCAAATAGGGATTATTTAGGCTCCTTTTTAATTTTAATAAGTGGATCAAATGCAAAGTGGACAAGTGGCATGTAAGTACAATGCATGGAATATCTAATCCTCTTTTTTTAGGAGCTCATTAGCTATTTTAATAATTAGATGAAAGACACAAGAATATATGTCCTAGCAGGGGCATAAATGCAATTAAATAAAAGTACAGGGGGCATCGTGTAATTTACCCAACATAATAGAACTTTTATTTAAATTTTAGAGACTATTTTACAATATACAAAAATTTTTAGGGCTTCTATGCTAAATTACAACCCTCATGTGGATTGCACGTGAGACTGGGAAGGACCAAATTGCAATTATAATAAAGTACATGGGTCCATTTACGAAATTCCCAATTTAATTTACATGTAATATTTTATTTACAATATCAAATAATAAATACAAAAATTAGCGTGGAGGATGTGCGGGCGGACGGCTGGATGATGTTCACAAATACACATGTCGTCCATTCGACGGCCGATGACGATTCGCTGATGAGCGGTGGAGATTAGATCCCTGGAAAGAATCTGATGGTCTAAACGAGGCTCCATCAGACGACATCTGTAGCATCTGGAGGCTTCATCCTCATCCAACAAAAGAGAAGTGCGGTCCAAGAACATGGAAGAACACTCGCGTGGGTGAGGTTCTTCCGGCGAGATCTCCCTCCTCCGGTGTCCATTTGAGCTCCGAGATGGCCCCAGACACTTCAGCGTCCATTTTTAACTCCACATTTTTTAGATTTAATTGCTTTATTCATATTGTGGGTTAATTGTTGATAAATAGGGGACTTTTTCTGAGGTCGCCTCAGCGACTGTCCTTCCCACCTTGTGTGGAATGACACGACTTCAGCTTAATTCTTATGTATCAAATGGTGTTGTTTCATCACCTTTATTCTATGATGAATCTTCTCTCCATATTTCTTTTATTATGAATTTCCATTTCATCACCTATATTCTATCATTTTGGACAAAAAACCCAAGCAAATGCATGTAAATAACATAATTATGTGCATAATAGCATCCATTATTTATTGTATTATTTGTATATAAAATAAGTTTTTTAATGAAAATTATATAATAAAGTGAAGAAAAGAAAAAGGAATAAAATATTGAAAATATTTTATGACCCTCAACCCCGAGACCAAGTCAAGAATTGAATTGGTCAATAAGGAATAAAGTAGGGGAGATAAGGGCCCAAAAAACAATAAAAATTCTATTTATTTATTCATTCTTTCATTCACTTTCAACACCTATTTTATTCTTTATTATTTATGCATCAAATAAAGAAACTTTGTACATAATTGTTGTAGATAATAATGTAAATAAAAATACAAAATTGAGTTTGTACAAAAAAATACACAGTGTGCATTTTATACACAAAATAAGAAGCCAAAAAACCAAACATCACAGACCCATATCTTTTCAATAAATAATCAAAACATAGAAAATCACTCTAATTGTGTATAACTTTTCACAAGCTATTTAATGGTAGTGGTTTTATATTTTTTGGAGTTACTATGCGAAAGTTGGTTTTTGGGGCCCTCATTGTACATTATACCAATTAAAATATTCATTTTATTCATTCTTAATTATTTTTACAAATTGATATTGTTATAATTTTGTAAATATTATTTATAACACATCTGCATATTAAAAATAGAATAAAATTAAAAAAATAAAAAAATAAAATAAGTCTATGTAATTATATAGGCAAAATACCTATGTTATATATGTATATAAATAAAAGGGGAATATATTCTTTTATTCTTTATTCTTTCATAATTTCATAATATTATAAATATTAATCATATTCTATTAAAAATACAAAAATAAAATAAAACTTAATAAGATACATTAAAATAAAATAGTATACATAAAATACAGGTAAAACACCTATAAATACACCTATATAATATACATACTTATTTATTTAAGTATACAAATAACATCATAAAAATAAAATAAAAATACATTTATACTAACAAAACCAAGTTATAAATAAATTAAATAAAATATACAAAATAATAATAATGATGTATAAAATACAGCTAAATGTACCTTTAATAAGCCATTAAAAAACTTGTAATAAAGTACATAAAAAACATAAAAAACATAATAAAATACTACATAAAATAATAAAAAGTTATTATTTTATACATAAAAATAATAAAAATCATTTACTATCTTAAATTAATTATTCTTTAATAAAATTGCAGTTTTGTCGCGTAGCGAGCCTGCGTGGCCCAATCAGAAGACGGGGATTGTTGACCTCCGGTCAACTTCCCCTACGCTTCTGACTTCTATCAAGACCGTCCATTCCCTAGTTTTTTTGCCTTTTCCCAGTTGATCTATCTATCAATCGACGTCCCTTCCTTCATGAAAAATGCTCTACCGTCATTTTATATCCTCGCCAGACCGTTAGATCCATCGTACATACTTTTGACTCCTTAATTCCGGCCAGTCAATAAGTGTGCGTCACATTGTGTATAAATAAAAACCTACGCTCGCCTCGCATTTTTGGTCATTTCCCAAGCCCTAGAGCTCTGAAGCTTAGTCAAAGAGAGTATCCTTGTGACAGGAGGAGTCCCCTGAGCTCGCGGATGCTCGAGGAGGCAAGAGGTGCACCCACGGTCGCAGCTCCGGCAAGGCCTTGCTCCTTGGCCATCCGGCCAGGTGCGAGCTATGTTTTTATTATTTTAGGTAGGTTTTTATTTCAGCAATGTATTCACATGTTTAGTTTAGTCATTAGCTCGTAGGATTAGCTTAGTTTAAGTGATTCGTAGTTCGCCGGAGCTCCGCTCCGGCGAACATTTCACTGTGACTCCGACTGTCCCCGTCTCTGCTTCCACCTCCATTTCTTTTCCCTTGCGCTTCTCTATATACGACAACCTTCCATTCACCTCGAATCCCAAGGGGTCGAGCCATCTAGGTTCTTCCTCCTCCTCCTTGTCGGAACCCATCGCCTCGACCCTCCTACGCCTCCATCTAACTATTTAACGGGACGAGGCATTTTCCCTCAGCCCCTCTATTGACCTATGTAGGTTAGAGCTGTAAAGATACATTAGGAGTCGATTTCAAAGTTCGTTGGGTGTACCTGGAATGCCCCGCCTTCCCCAACCTCGCTGCGCGCTCCGGCGAACCTCTGCTCATGCTGACAAATCCAGCTATTAGAGAACCTCGCCAGGCAGCTTTTGGGACTCTGGTGAGCAGCGAAGACCGACCAGGGAGGAATATCTCACTGGGAGAAACTCGCCAGTGGTGAGTTCTTTCCCTGTTCTTCCTCAGCCCCTCCCTGAGGTCGGATGATGAAGGGCGACCCAGATCATGCCACAACCATCTGATGGGAGCCTCATTTCAACCGTCAGATCCTTTTCAGGGATCTAATCTCCACCGCTCAACGACACCGTTTGATAAACAAGAATTAAGCCGAAGTCATGTCATTCCACACAAGGCGGGAAGGACAGTCGCTGAGGCGACCTCAGACAAAATCCCTGATTAATCAAGAATTAACCCACAATATGAATAAATCAATCAAATCTAAAAAATCTGGAGTTAAAATTTACTATAACTCTACATTATGTGTATAACGTGTAAGCATGTGTAGAGTGTCGAACAATGGGAGCAAATGGTTTGGGGGCAAAAATATGCGCACAAAATTATTCAATTCTTGTCTTGTCCATGTTAATATTTTTATGGGCTTTTGATTTTATATATTTTTTATTTTATTCTTGGTTTTGTAACTTTGTATTTTCTTTTTATATTTTTATCTTTTTATATTTCTTGTTAAATTTTTCTAGAAATTTATGCTAATTTTTATGTATTTTTAAAGTCAAAAATATCCCAAATATAGGTCTAATAAATAATCTATAATTGATTTGGGTTTTAAAAAATAACAAATAGATTCCAAAATTATCCAAATTAATTTTAATACATAAATAATAATATATAGATAATTATAAAATAGAAAAACATTTTTTGGTATTTTGTAGAATTTCTATATTTTTTTGTTAGATTTTGTAGCTTTCATATTTTTTATTTTCTTTTTCTTATTTTAAGGGGTTTTTGTTTTCTGGACTCAATAAATACCAAAATAAACCATATATAATTTTTTTAGATTTTCAAAAAAATTTTATAATTTTTTTTGGAATTTTCATATTAAACGTGGATTATTTAGGCTCCTTTTTAGTTTTAATAAATGTATCAAATGCAAAAAAATGCATAGTGGGCACATGGTGTGTAAGTACAATGCATGGAGCGTCAAATCCTATTTTTTTCGTATTCTTAGGAGCTCATTAGCTATTTTTGATAATTAGATAAAAGACACAAGAATATATGTCCTAGCAGGGGCATAAATGCAATTAAATAAAAGTACAGGGGGCATCGTGTAATTTACCCAACATAATAGAACTTTTATTTAAATTTTAGAGACTATTTTACAATATACAAAAATTTTAGGGGCTTCTATGCTAAATTACAACCCTCATGTGGGATTGCACGTGAGGCTGGGAAGGACCAAATTGCAATTATAATAAAGTACATGGGTCCATTTACGAAATTCCCAATTTAATTTACATGTAATATTTTATTTACAATATCAAATAATAAATACAAAAATTAGCGTGGAGGATGTGCGGGCGGACGGCTGGATGATGTTCACAAATACACATGTCGTCCATTCGACGGCCGATGACGATTCGCTGATGAGCGGTGGAGATTAGATCCCTGGAAAGAATCTGATGGTCTAAACGAGGCTCCATCGGACGACATCTGTAGCATCTGGAGGCTTCATCCTCATCCAACAAAAGAGAAGTGCGGTCCAAGAACATGGAAGAACACTCGCGTGGGTGAGGTTCTTCCGGCGAGATCTCCCTCCTCCGGTGTCCATTTGAGCTCCGAGATGGCCCCAGACACTTCAGCGTCCATTTTAACTCCACATTTTTTAGATTTAATTGCTTTATTCATATTGTGGGTTAATTGTTGATAAATAGGGGACTTTTTCTGAGGTCGCCTCAGCGACTGTCCTTCCCACCTTGTGTGGAATGACACGACTTCAGCTTAATTCTTATGTATCAAATGGTGTTGTTTCATCACCTTTATTCTATGATGAATCTTCTCTCCATATTTCTTTTATTATGAATTTCCATTTCATCACCTATATTCTATCATTTTGGACAAAAAACCAAGCAAATGCATGTAAATAACATAATTATGTGCATAATAGCATCCATTATTTATTGTATTATTTGTATATAAAATAAGTTTTTTAATGAAAATTATATAATAAAGTGAAGAAAAGAAAAAGGAATAAAAATATTGAAAATATTTTATGACCCTCAACCCCGAGACCAAGTCAAGAATTGAATTGGTCAATAAGGAATAAAGTAGGGGAGATAAGGGCCAAAAAACAATAAAAATTCTATTTATTTATTCATTCTTTCATTCACTTTCAACACCTATTTTATTCTTTATTATTTATGCATCAAATAAAGAAACTTTGTACATAATTGTTGTAGATAATAATGTAAATAAAAATACAAAATTGAGTTTGTACAAAAAAAATACACAGTGTGCATTTTATACACAAAATAAGAAGCCAAAAACCAAACATCACAGACCCATATCTTTTCAATAAATAATCAAAACATAGAAAAATCACTCTAATTGTGTATAACTTTTCACAAGCTATTTAATGGTAGTGGTTTTATATTTTTTGGAGTTACTATGCGAAAGTTGGTTTTTGGGGCCCTCATTGTACATTATACCAATTAAAATATTCATTTTATTCATTCTTAATTATTTTTACAAATTGATATTGTTATAATTTTGTAAATATTATTTATAACACATCTGCATATTAAAAAATAGAATAAAATTAAAAAAATAAAAAAATAAAATAAGTCTATGTAATTATATAGGCAAAATACCTATGTTATATATGTATATAAATAAAAGGGGAATATATTCTTTTACTCTTTATTCTTTCATAATTTCATAATATTATAAATATTAATCATATTCTATTAAAAATACAAAAATAAAATAAAACTTAATAAGATACATTAAAATAAAATAGTATACATAAAATACAGGTAAAACACCTATAAATACACCTATATAATATACATACTTATTTATTTAAGTATACAAATAACATCATAAAAATAAAATAAAAATACATTTATACTAACAAAACCAAGTTATAAATAAATTAAATAAAATATACAAAATAATAATAATGATGTATAAAATACAGCTAAATGTACCTTTAATAAGCCATTAAAAAACTTGTAATAAAGTACATAAAAAACATAAAAAACATAATAAAATACTACATAAAATAATAAAAAGTTATTATTTTATACATAAAAATAATAAAATCATTTACTATCTTAAATTAATTATTCTTTAATAAAATTGCAGTTTTGTCGCGTAGCGAGCCTGCGTGGCCCAATCAGAAGACGGGGATTGTTGACCTCCGGTCAACTTCCCCTACGCTTCTGACTTCTATCAAGACCGTCCATTCCCTAGTTTTTTTGCCTTTTCCCCAGTTGATCTATCTATCAATCGACGTCCCTTCCTTCATGAAAAATGCTCTACCGTCATTTTATATCCTCGCCAGACCGTTAGATCCATCGTACATACTTTTGACTCCTTAATTCCGGCCAGTCAATAAGTGTGCGTCACATTGTGTATAAATAAAAACCTACGCTCGCCTCGCATTTTTGGTCATTTCCCAAGCCCTAGAGCTCTGAAGCTTAGTCAAAGAGAGTATCCTTGTGACAGGAGGAGTCCCCTGAGCTCGCGGATGCTCGAGGAGGCAAGAGGTGCACCCCACGGTCGCAGCTCCGGCAAGGCCTTGCTCCTTGGCCATCCGGCCAGGTGCGAGCTATGTTTTTATTATTTTTAGGTAGGTTTTTATTTCAGCAATGTATTCACATGTTTAGTTTAGTCATTAGCTCGTAGGATTAGCTTAGTTTAAGTGATTCGTAGTTCGCCGGAGCTCCGCTCCGGCGAACATTTCACTGTGACTCCGACTGTCCCCGTCTCTGCTTCCACCTCCATTTCTTTTCCCTTGCGCTTCTCTATATACGACAACCTTCCATTCACCTCGAATCCCAAGGGGTCGAGCCATCTAGGTTCTTCCTCCTCCTCCTTGTCGGAACCCATCGCCTCGACCCTCCTACGCCTCCATCTAACTATTTAACGGGACGAGGCATTTTCCCTCAGCCCCTCTATTGACCTATGTAGGTTAGAGCTGTAAAGATACATTAGGAGTCGATTTCAAAGTTCGTTGGGTGTACCTGGAATGCCCCGCCTTCCCCAACCTCGCTGCGCGCTCCGGCGAACCTCTGCTCATGCTGACAAATCCAGCTATTAGAGAACCTCGCCAGGCAGCTTTTGGGACTCTTGTGAGCAGCGAAGACCGACCAGGGAGGAATATCTCACTGGGAGAAACTCGCCAGTGGTGAGTTCTTTCCCTGTTCTTCCTCAGCCCCTCCCTGAGGTCGGATGATGAAGGGCGACCCAGATCATGCCACAACCATCTGATGGAGCCTCATTTCAACCGTCAGATCCTTTTCAGGGATCTAATCTCCACCGCTCAACGACACCGTTTGATAAACAAGAATTAAGCCGAAGTCATGTCATTCCACACAAGGCGGGAAGGACAGTCGCTGAGGCGACCTCAGACAAAATCCCTGATTAATCAAGAATTAACCCACAATATGAATAAATCAATCAAATCTAAAAAATCTGGAGTTAAAATTTACTATAACTCTACATTATGTGTATAACGTGTAAGCATGTGTAGAGTGTCGAACAATGGGAGCAAATGGTTTGGGGGCAAAAATATGCGCACAAAATTATTCAATTCTTGTCTTGTCCATGTTAATATTTTTATGGGCTTTTGATTTTATATATTTTTTATTTTATTCTTGGTTTTGTAACTTTGTATTTTCTTTTTATATTTTTATCTTTTTATATTTTCTTGTTAAATTTTTCTAGAAATTTATGCTAATTTTTATGTATTTTTAAAGTCAAAAATATCCCAAATATAGGTCTAATAAATAATCTATAATTGATTTGGGTTTTAAAAAATAACAAATAGATTCCAAAATTATCCAAATTAATTTTAATACATAAATAATAATATATAGATAATTATAAAATAGAAAAACATTTTTTTGGTATTTTTGTAGAATTTCTATATTTTTTTGTTAGATTTTGTAGCTTTCATATTTTTTATTTTCTTTTTCTTATTTTAAGGGGTTTTTGTTTTCTGGACTCAATAAATACCAAAATAAACCATATATAATTTTTTTAGATTTTCAAAAAATTTTTATAATTTTTTTTGGAATTTTCATATTAAACGTGGATTATTTAGGCTCCTTTTTAGTTTTAATAAATGTATCAAATGCAAAAAAATGCATAGTGGGCACATGGTGTGTAAGTACAATGCATGGAGCGTCAAATCCTA